>CM024582.1:10818837-11243478 GCA_014182395.1 Eucalyptus sp. ANBG9806169
CCTCTTGATCATCTTGATCTAATGACCTCTCCCTTCATGGCGAGTGAGAGAGCGCTCAAGCTCCCTTCGCTCTCCACCACCACTCCGGGCATGGCCACCGCCCTGCTCCCGACGAACCCTCTCTCTCCCACCACGATCTTCCCGAACTTCACCACCCCGCCTTCCCCATCGTACACGTGCCCGAACAGCAGGGCCTCCCTCTCCACGCTTCCGCCTCCCTCAACCTCCACCATCTCAGGGTTCATTGCGGCTCCCATGGAGTCCACGTAAGTCCCCTTGTCCAGCTCGATGTACGACCCCATCAGCTTCATCCACATCAGGAACAACGCCGAGCCGCTCGTCATCTCCACGAAGTAGTCCCCGACCACCGTCCTGATGGCTTGCCATATGGTATCCATGAACACCTCTCTGCTCCATATATGCGCTCTTTCGTCCTCGCTCTTCTTTCCCACGAGGATGTACTTCGCCACCACGCAGGCCAACGCGGCTAAAACACCGGTGGACACCCAGAAGAAGGGGAACGTCCAGTGTACGGGCATGTTCCTGGTGTTCTTGCAGTGGAGGAGCAAGTTCAGAGGGAAGTAGATGATTAGTCCGAGGAGAAAGTAGGGCAGTATTGTTTGCAGCAGCGGCTGAGCGAAAACAGCCCATGTGGTTAAGTACCAAGGCCTCAAAAGGGTCACTTTCTCGGTGTCTTTTCTCTCGAGTGCAGCTGCCATTGGACACCCGGAGAGGTCGACCTTCACGTCGGACTGCTCCAGGAAGACCCTCCATGCCCCAGGAAGAGGATCTCCATTTCTGAGGCGTTGGCAGATCTCGTAGACGAGTGAACGCCCATGATCGATTGATGCGCTCTGACTACTTGACGTGGCCCGGATTACATCCACCTCATGACATCGGAGGAATGGCTTAAATTCTAGCCTTTCCGAGCCTTCTTTTGTGAGATTTTCATTGATAATGACCTCGCCGACATCAATGTAGGGAAACTGAAATTCATCCCAAGGTTTTGTGCAATCGAGAGCAATTTCCTGTGCCGTTTCATCCTGTGGAATTGGCCTGACTTGAAGCTGGCATATGTAACGGACCCCGTTCGCAGACTTCACACGGTTCTGGAAATCTTCAGCTAGGAAAAGTAACGGGCGGGTGTCATTAGCATCCCTGGGTATCGCAATAGTTTCGGGCGGAAGGATCCCAAAGGGTTCCACCTTACCACTATCTTCTCTGATATTTTTGTCGAAGGGCCTCAACTTGAACTTCACATACATTTCCTGTCCATCCTTAAAGCGGAAGAGCCTACAGACATTTGAGTAGTAATGCAGATCCGCATAGGAGTCAGCTCGACAGAGGGAGGACCATGCTGCATCGCGCAAGTGCGGCTCCCCCATGACGCGCTCCTCCCTTGCGGCAAGCCCACACACCATCCAGGTTGCGAAATCGGAGATTGTGCGGGCAGCAGATGCCTTCCCTGTCTTCAAAGTCAAGTCAAGAAGTGGAGAATCATCCTCCTTTTCATCCGCGAGTATCCTTAGTGCTGCTCCTCGTACATCTAACCTTGCGTCGTCATCGGCACTCACTCCATTGCTGTGGCGGATAATGACTGTATACTTCTTTCCAGGGCTGAAGATATTGTGCTGTGGCAATCCTTGAATATCATCGTAGAGTTTCAAGTATCCCCTCCCGCTAACACCAATACGATGGAAGTACCTCAATTTCAACTTCAGAGTCGCCGCTGCCAAGTTAGCAGCCAAATTGCCAACTATCTTTTTATATCTTGGATCCATCTCCTCTATCCTGTCATCCAAAGCGTATGTAGTGTTTTTTACCATAACTGGACTTTGAGACCCCACGTAAACACCACCACTTTGGAGAACTGAATTCACGGGAGAAACTGAAATTGCCCCAAGAATAACATCCTTTTCGACTACAGAGCCGGGAAGTATAAGGCTTTGGCTCCCAATAACTGAATTATCCTTTACATCAACATTACTCTGGATGTACCCACTTTGGGAATAGAAACCTGTGATGATCCTGCTAAAATCACCTAAATGCACACCGGCGCCTATCGAAACCATCCTTGGATCCGCAACCGGGTTGATGGATCTGATGGAACAATACTTGCCTACTTTTGCACCTAACAAGCGCAAGTACATGCAGAAGGCTTCTGTTCCAGAAAGAAGCTTGGCAAATCGGAGGTGGCAAGCAACTGCAAGCCGGTGGCCAAACCAGGTTTTGATGTGAGTCTGTGTTTTCTTTTCTTTACCGGAAAGCAAATAGGTAAAGATGGATGTCAATAAACTAAGGACCAGGCCATGAGCAAAGTAGGCAATGGCCAAAGAAATGGCAAACTCGAATGGATTAGGCAGGGCGTTTGTAAACATGGTGGCGTATGCCATGATGGTGAACGGAACCCAGTGTAAAGTTCCCGAAATGCAAACAAAAGCCAACTGTTCAAGGGAAGGCACTTTCTGAGATAGCCTCATGTAGAGCAAGTAAACAGCAGCAGCGGACAAAGAGCTGAGGAGACCAACCATGTAGATGCCCATGAACTGTTGTATGGTCTCTTTCAGACTTCCAGGGAAACCTGAAATGTTGCAACAGTAGATGCAGGATTATTGATTTGCACAACCAAAAACAGGAAAATATGCATTCATGATGCTTCCATCAGCTTATGGATGTCACCAATACAACGCTGAGCATCAGCATCCTGCAAATTAAGTCAACCAATTGCGCACTTGCTTTGGAAATTCTAAAAATAACTTCAAGAGTAATATGACTACGAAATTCCACTAACTCCCTTTTTAAACAACGTCAGGAAAACAATGACAGACCAACTGGATGCTTCGATCAAGGGTTTGGAAATCTTTTCTTCATGTCAGTACATAGCATTTGAGTCTATTATTCATTATTTGTAGGAGAATATTGCTCGAAACAGGTATAAGCCCTTTATAACCCGCACTAAAAAAGTAGACATTCTTTACCCGTCTGACTAGCACCAGTGAGGTAGAGCACCATTACAAATAGTAACCACAATAAGAGTTTCGCTACCAAGAAAAGAAAAACCGAGAAAAGGTAATTAGATGAGTATTCTTACTAAGTTTATGAAGTAGAGCACTATTAAATTCAGTAACTAGAGACTATAGTTGGATTTTGCTAGCCGGAAAAACAAAAAACAGATATAAAATTATGAAGGAGTAAAATGCATAATTTGGTTGATATGGAGCATAATGAAATTTTGCAATGAATAGATTTTGGTACACGCGCTTTGCATGGGAGGGCAACTCTACGTGCTCAAACTAAATAATTGTCATATTTACTATAATCTAATCTATCATCAGGATGTTTCTATTCTTGAAATGGGTAGAGCACCAACAGAGTGTTCACATAAATAAAAGAAATACCTATCAGAAGTGCTTAAAAGTTGTTACCAAGAAAGCTATGTCACTATGAGAAAAGATAAGGAAACAGCACTTACCTTCAATATCTTATCCGCCCCAGCCATTGTAAAGGCAGACTTCCTACGTTCACTTTTTTGCAAGGCCGGAACTTCAGCTCCTTCTCCTAAAACACTTCCTTTCTGGACAACAGCATAAGGGCCAACTGAGCAATTCCTGCCAATCCTTATTGGCTGGAATCTCAAGATGCTGTCCCGCACTTCGTGACTTTGAAGCAAAGCACCTTCTGCAATCACTGCTCCATCGCCGATTGAAACCAGAGAAGGGTCTGTTATGTCAACTGTGTCTAGTAAAACTGATGATCCAATCCTTGCTCCAAGCATCTCAAACCAGTGTTTAAGGAAAACCGTTCCTCTGAGATGCACCGCAAGGACTTTGGAGGAAGCCTCCTGAGCCTTGTAAAGTGCCCACCACTTGACAAAATCCACAGACCAGACAGATACTTCAGGAGTCAGGGCGTAATTTATGCGCAGGAAAGAATTACCGAAAAAGGCAATGGATATGCTGGTCAAGGCAATACAGAGGATCCAGGAAAGAGGTGCAAGAAGCACAACACTTGGATGATACAACCAGGGAAGTCCATCAATCAGTTTTTGGCTAGCCGAAACCAAAATTTGAAAAGCGGAAACCGATAAATAAGCAGGAAAAACCAGAATGAAAGAGACGTAGAGAAGAGCAAGAAGTTGGAAGGACCAGATACGCCAGCGGTGAAGTCTGGAAATTTCCATGGAGAAGTCAGCAGTAAGGACTTCTGGCTCTGGATGGTTGGATTGGGTGGTGACTCGATGGGGCTGAGACTTCATTAAAAGATTCTCAGCAAAGTTTGCCAAGTCTGCTATGCAGGTTGCAGTGAATATATCTACAGCTCCGACTGGGACTCCAAGAAAATCCGAAAGCTTTTGAGCAGCTCTGACCACGCCTATCGAATCAATGCCATAGGACACAAGGCTTTCCATGGCTGAAATGTTTTGGATTGCAATTCCTGTCTGTTCACTGACTAGCTGCTTCAGAAACTCCACAATATTTCTATTGCTTAATTTTGGGCTTGGTGGTAGAGAACTTTTAGCAAGGTGGGATCGAGGAGTTTTTCCCTCCCTACACGTCCCAGTGTTAAAAGATCTGGTCAGTGATCTCTTTGTCACAGTTGGATCTGGAACTGTGTTAAGAGTTCCATCAACAAACTGCTTGAGGCATTCAAACCTCTTGATCTTCCCTGAGGTCGTCTTACTTATGGTTCTAGGCTTGACCAACTTGATAGACGCGGCAGTTACCCCATGTTCTTCCACCACACGGGATTTAATTTGCTTTAAGATGTCCTTGTTGACGGGTTTACCGTCTCTTAACTCTGCAATTACAACCAAGCCAAACTCGTCAGAAGCATCCGGAAGTGAAATGCCTTTTGCTGATAGGACATCTTCTGGAACACCAATGACGGCACAGCAACCAGGGCGTAAAAGCTCAGATGAGCTCTCAACTGTCTTCTCAACATCTGTTGAGTAAATTTTTCTTCCGGCTACAATTATGAGATCCTTGATTCTTCCTGTGATGAACAAGTTACCTTGGATTACCCATCCCAAGTCTCCAGTTCTTGTGTACTTTTTTCCAGGGTAATTCTGAAGCTTGTTTCTGAAAGTTTTCTGGCTAAGTTCTTCCTTTCCCCAGTACCCAATTCCAGTGCTCAGACTACTAATCCATATCTCTCCTTCCTTCCCATCTTCGTCAACCTCTAAACCTGTATCTGCATCAACAATTTTTATATCAACATCTGCATCGTTGGGATCCACGTATCCACAGCAAATTCTTCCCTGCCAATCCACCAATATAGGCTTCTTTTTGCCAAATGCACAGCTGACAAAGACACAATTTTCTGCCAAGCCATAGCCTGGAGCCATCACCTCCTGAGAAAGGCCAAAGGGACGAGTGACCTCAACGAATCTTTTGAGAGTTTTCTGCCTTACTGGTTCAGCAGCGATCATGAAAAAAATCATGGAAGAGAGATCATAATTGTGCGCCTTAGCCTTGTCTGCTTCTAGTCTTCGAATCACTAGCTCGAAGGCAAAATTGGGGCCCGCACTGTGTGTGGCCTTGTAATCACTGATTGTTTGAAGCCACAGGAGTGGATTCCTGATGAACGTCAATGGAGAAAAAAGGATTGCTGACCCACCACAAGCCATTGCTGTAAAAAGTCCTCCAATCAAACCCATGTCATGGTACTGGGGAAGCCAACTTACTAGCACAGTATTTGAAGTGCTTCGGTATCTCCTCCGCATCAATTTCACATTATGAATGAGTCCGCCATGAGTTATCATGACACCCTTAGCATCACCAGTTGAACCAGATGTAAATTGCAAAAAGCACAGATCATCCGGCTGAGATTCTGATTGAAAGCCAATGTTTGAAGCAGGCAAAACCTTGGAGCTTTTGATCCAAGAATCTGTGTGCAGCCATGGAAGATTAGGCCACTGAGCTGTGCTTTTCGCACTTTTTCTGGTGAAAGAGATCCAATTCTTTACTGACCCTGCCCTAACTGCAGCATGATAGCCAACAGTTGACAGAATGGCCACTGCATTGCACAATTTGGCAATGTTCTCAATTTTTGCAAGTGCCTGTCCACCTCTTTGCAATGGATCGGGTGGAAGTACTGGAACAGGTACGACTTTGGCTCTTAAACAACCAAAAAAAGCATCAACAAAGTCCAAACCTGGAACGTGGACAAGTAAAACCCTATCACCTGGCTTGATAGTAGGTCTTCGGCTCATCAAGAGCTTATGAGCAATGCAAGAAGCATTGGAGTCAAGCTCTGCATATGTCCTCTGGCACACCACTGCCCCTTCTTCATTGATCCAAGTATAAAGAGCCTTGTTTTGAGTGATTTCTGTGGCAGCCCAGTGCTTTAAATAGCTATCAAGCGTGGGGAGGTCAGGGAAAACAACGCCATGTGTTTCACTCAACGTTTTAAGGCCGGCCTCCTCTTGGTCTAGTTGCAAGGTAAACAGACTCTGCACGAGAAATATATATCTCAGTATATCGTAGCTGCATTAATGCTCTTTCCATTATCAGTAACCTAAGTCAGTTTATAGATCAAGAGAGCTGACTCACCTTCACATAAGGTAATGTTGGGAGGGAATTTGCACTGGCAAAGTGCTTGCAGATTAAAGCCATGGCATAAGATGAATTTCTTTCTGTGAGCTCGAAAGCAAAAAGCCCTCCTACATAATATGTGTTTCGGTGACCCTGAAGTTCAGATTCTATTCTTTCATAAAATCCGTCCTTCATATCTGCATTAAATCACAGAAAAAGTTATAGAAAAATTTTGTATGTAGCTTGTGGTTCCCATGAATCACCTGTGTATGCGTTAAATAACATACCTTTGCTGCCTACGTGAGGAAAGTACTTGAAACGCCTCTGAAGAACGACCTTCTCAACTTCTCCACCCATTCTTTTAACCACTTCAATCGCGAGATCGATAACATTAGATCCACTGATATTCACAGAGTCACCATAGGACCAGAACAAGAAGATATTGGTGTCAGCATAGAATCTTTGTACTGCAACTGGATGTCCGATTGTTGAAGGGTCTTCCATGTATTCACCCAAATAATAAAAGCCAACAGCAATGCGTTCAAGCCCCTTAATCTTCAAGACGGTGGTGTAATAATCTATTGTTTGCACTTTGTTGAAAAGCTCCCTTTCAAGGTCACTCACATCCAACAATCCGGTCTCAGCTTCTGCAGTGACAGCATTTTTATGAGAATCCAAACAAAACACAACTAAAAGAGTGGGAGTAAAATACTCAACGAACCTCTAGAAAACGAAGTTGATCTGTATGTTCTCGAATGCTGGAAGGGGAATGCACCTGAGATGATTATCTTATCAAACTCCTTATGCTCAGTCTCTCCACTAGAATTGGTGATATCAACATTAGCACCTGAACCGTCCCTTCTGACTGCTTGTACTTCAGTATTGCAGCACACTTTTATCAGAAGTGAATCACTGATTTTTTTCCAGAGGCTCATATATCCACCTTTCATACGTCGAATTTTTCCGGCCATGCTAGTGCGAGTGAACTCATGAATGTAAGCATAAGGCATGTCTTGGACAAATCCATACCCAGCTGCGGTGTATCCATATTGGACAGACTTGGGGACGCTTTTGATTCCATGAGCCTCCAGATATGCTGGGGTTAAGTCTGATGCGATGTCACTCACCGCATGGATGCCTATACGATTTGAATCCTTTGCCTTATCCTGCAGATGACATGAAAAGCTGACTCCAGCTGAATAGATAGCAACAGCCATAATAAACAGAATTGGCACTTCGCTGTATTAAGAAAAGAAGGGTACCTGGATTTCTAAGGTGAGCGAGACCAGAGACATATAATCTTCTGCAACATTTATATCTTGATACTCCCCGGTAAAACTGTCAATGAGAGCTAGTTTGTGGAGGTCCATTTCTTCTAATTCAGTCCCAGATTCTTTTGCCAAGTGAAAAATGACTGGTGCGCTGTTAGCAGCAAGAACTTGACCACCCAAATCATAAACCTTTCCTGTAGGAATGATCAAAAGATGTTAGTGAACTTGGATAGTTGAATAGTGAACAAGACACCCTTTTTTATGTACCTTCAATTTCCACTGATTCGCACATGCCTCCCACAGATTTGTGCTTCTCTATAACAGTGATGTCTCTATAACCAAGCTTCACTAGTGCATAGGCAGCTGATAATCCACTAGAGCCACCTCCAACTATCCCGATTCTGGTATCGAGTGGCAAGCACGGATGCAACTTGGAGAACTGATCTTCCACAGATTTTTGGGAGTCCATCTTTGATGTAGTCGCACACTATCGATAACGCCTTCCGGATCAACAACACCAAACTCAGTCAATGTAAATTTTTTGCATTGACACTTCCCCAAAGTGCTACTCCGATGAGGGGTTTTATATTGCCGTACAACCAAGGGACAAATTGAAAAAGAAGGGGAACAAAGAAATTTTAAAATTTGCCCTCTTGTCCGTTCTGCTATAAAAAAAAAGATATGATCCAGCTCAGAACTCCTTTTCACACAAAGGGAAGAAGTGAACAGAAAGTGTTGACAAAAATCAACAGCATTTAAAACAAAGTTCCAAATCATCAACTGGAGGCATAAAACATTTTTAACGCCTGAGAAGATCCGGATATGCATAAAATTGTGTACGGCGCTCACTTTAATGCCAAAAGTTTTCATTGGATCATTAAGTGCCGAATCGGAAAAAAAACAATCACTTAAGTGCCAATGCCAAGTAATTCCGACCAAACATAATACGTGACTTTTATAATCAAAATTTTATATGGCTTGACATATTAATTAAAAAAAAAAAAACAGTCCACATGGAAACCATAACACATTCCTTTCACCGGGCAAAGCACAATGCATTCCTTTTCAGCCATCTCTACACAGATCATGACACAGATAATGCAGGGGCCCCACAGAATTCTCACTGTGGAAATCTATCAAACACTTTCACGGTATACAAGCATATACCTTTCGACTCACATCAAGAAAGCTCTGAATAACCGAAAATTCCTCTTTCTCCATCCCTCTCGGAGAGTCGAAGTTTGTAGCAGGGACACGATTATTCAAACACCGAAATAGTAAGAAAGACTGCGGAAAGGCTCAACGTTCCAGAAACGCTGAGCTCATGCTCGAATTTAACCAGTCGAGATGCTTCATCAGTCCCCACCCCCCAACACAAAAATAACTTGTTGAATATACGGATTGCGATGACGGGTGGCGTTGTTGGAACAGGTATCCGTGGGCACGGAGCCGCGGCGGCTCGTGGCGGCATTGGTAGGATCGGCATCGTGGCTTCCTCCTCCAAGCGGCGAAGGTGATCTCGCAGAAAGAGGTCAACTTTATATATAAAAACATAGTATGCTTGTGTCACGCAACGTTGACAATGTACTAGTGATTATTTAACTTACAAAAATAATTCTTTGGGCAATCGATCTGCTGCGTAACAATGTACTAATGACTATTTAACTTACAAGAATAATTCTTTGGACAATTAGTCTACACCATGCCAAGCAAAAATCATATAAATATGTATGTATGTATGTATGTATAAAAACATAATATGCTTGTGTTACGCAACGTTGACAATGTACTAATGACTATTTAACTTACAAGAATAATTCTTTGGGCAATCAATTTGCTGCGTAACAATGTACTAATGACTATTTAATTTACAAGAATAATTCTTTGGGCAATCGGTCTGCACCATGCCAAGCAAAAATCGTCCTTTTAAAATGATGTGTTAACTAGAGATTAGTATAAGAATTGATGGCGTAGTTGGCAAGATGAACATTCTCAATGGCACTTAGGCTATAATTCAATTTTAATGGCAAATCCTCATCAAAGCATCTGTAACCAGCTAGAAGAAAATCACATTCTAGTAAATTTTTTACCTTAAAAATAAATATTATAAGATGCATACGATCTGTTGAAAAGCTGACTGTTAAACCGATTGATAATTATAGTCAATGCTTTTTGGCTAAGTTAAAAGTTCCTATGAATCATACCCCTTTTATTGTAAAGGTGTGGTGTCATTTGTGAGAGAGTTGAAACCTCCATATTGCCCTCTTTTTTCGGCTTATAATATAAGTACGGATAAGAACTATAGAATAATAATATCAGTTGCATGAGCATCTACAGGTCAAGTCAGTGTTTATCTACAGATATTTCTTTTTCCTGTTTTCCTGAATCATTGTCCTCAATGACACCTTCAAGGAGAACTTTTCACCATGTAATCCAATATAACTACTACAGAAACCATTTTTATCTTTCTTGGTCTTGCTCCATATTCCTTGATGCTAAAGTAAAGGCAAATTAAGGTGAAATTGAAAGATTAATCAAGACTGATAATGCAATCAAATTTCACCAAACGAAAAAGCGGAATACAAACGCGGTCAAAGACAACAATTAGAATGTTTAATGAAATTAAAGTTGGTTGACACCCACTAGGCATCACTTTCCAAAGGGACATCTCACTTTCCATTTTGTCATCCGAAAGACCTAAGCATTGTAGTGTGATAAAGATTATCCAAGAAATCACAAAAGAAGTAACAAAATAAAAAATTATATATATCATTTCTGAGCAAAAATTATTCCCGAGAACAAAATATATATCAAACGCACCCTCATTCTTCATGTTCATGTCCAAACTCGAGCATTGCCTTGAGAAAAAGGCATCGGGGCACCCTTTTTGGCAGTTGGCAACCGTTAATCAAGGATCACATTGTATATTGCACTAAAGTTAAGAGAATATTTGTTATTATGTCTTTTTTATTTCTTTAAAAAAAAATCATTTGTGGGTATTCCTTAGTGGGGCGTTTACGGGTAGTCCAAAAAGAAGTTAAAAAAAAAAAAAAAAAGTGAGGACTTGTGACAATGATGATCTAACAGAGCACGTCCATGTTGATTGGGTGATGCAAGATCTTTAATTTAAAGGGGGTGGTGTGGAAGATGGGATTGTCAAGTGACGTGTTGGCCAAATGGGCATGCGGTTGTGCGTGGTTCTTGAGCAATGGTCAACTCGCATGGAAGAAGATGGTGTTGGTGGTGGGGATATTTCTTAGGAAGTGTTTCCTAGTTTTTTTTTTTTTTTTAATTGGAAGATTGGTTTGCGTGGCATTGTTTGCGCGTGGAGGCACAGAATCTCAACATCTTGAATAAGAGATTCATGTCATATCACACCCTTAACCCCAGAATTTTCCAATGTGGGGCGGCAGAAAAAAAAATGCTAAAAATTTAAGCACTGTCTTTTAGTGTGTGAGGTCTTTAACTTCTTCTAGATAAAAATTATTTGAAAAATTTGATGAGTTTTCTTTTTTTATCAAACTATTCAATTGTGAGCATAAGCGGAAGGATTTGATGATATAATTAGCAAGACTTCACTTTCCATTGAATTATTTTATCGCTCTAGTTAGTTAGTAAGCACTTCTTTCTTAATGCAGCGAGTGATTTTCCTAGACTTGAAACGATCAAATAAGTTAAGCACAACTAGAGGTTATCAAACACGCTTGCGACATTTTATAATGTGTTTCTTCTTACATTGAAATACTCAGAAAGTCGTTGCACGTAATTTTAAGACCACTAATTAAAAAAATATATATGGTACTATTACGAGCACTAATCTTACACCGTGGTATGTTATTATTTTTCTTGTTCATTTCAACATCGTATATATATATTGGATATAAAAAACATAGTATGCTTGTGTCACGCAACGTTGACAATGCATTAATGACTATTTAACTTATAGGAATAATCCTTTGGGCAATCGGTCGGCAACATGCCAAGCAAAAACCATCTTTTTAAAATGATGTGTTAAACGCAGCTAAGTATTAAGAATTGATGGCATAGTTAGCAAGATGAACATTCTCAATGGCACTTAAACTATAATTCAATTTTAATGGCAAATCATCATCAAGGCATCTGTAACCAGCTAGAAGAAATTCACATTTTAGTAAATTTTCGACCTTAAAAATAAAAATTATACGCAATCGGGGTGGAGGGGGGTTTCTAGGAAACAGATGGCGCAAACTTTGGCCATTGAGAATTTATTTTTCCTTTGCAATGTCTTCATCAATCTTAGTTTTCATCGTGGAGACACTTTCCAGTTTCCACGACGAAAAGTTCCCCTAAAGAAACGTTAAAAAACTTGCACCGCATGGATGTATCTAATCGGGGGTGGGTTTCTTTTGCAATGCCACGCATATATCAGCTTGACGTGATGTGTTCTCGCTATAACAACCGAATCTCTGTATGTACATGCAATAGTCACCTCCTCCGCTTCTTTCCTTGCTCTGAACGTCGATCCGCTTCGTCCAAGAATCCCTGTTTCTATTAGTAATTTGCACATCATGTTAGCTAATTATAATCACCGAATACTTCTCGAGGTTTGTTATCTCAGAATTTCTCCCGAGTCCCCACTTTGCTTATTTTAGCAGGAAAATGGAGGAGAGAATAAGCACTCTCAAATTATATGCAGAAGATCAATTGAAGTTATTCGTGAGCATGTGAAAGTAGGGTCAATACCATCTAAAACTCCAAAACATGATAAATTTATCACAAACTAATTTTTTAACCACAAAAAACTCCAAACCGACACACTTTTGATAAATTTACTCTCAGTTGATTTACGCTAAATTTTACAGTTAAATTACTAAATTGAATGACACGTGTGGTTAACAGGTGTACCAAACTGGGTGTACCAATTTGTGGTTTTACCCTCCATTATCCATTTGTATTTTTTTATAATATTAATCCAATTCAATATAAACTAGTGAAGGATAGTTTTATTAAAAGTGAACCGGTTTGAGATTTTTGTGGTCAAAAAATTAGTTTAAAGGTACTAGCTTGAGGTTTTTTGTGGTAAAAAAAAATAGTTTGAGTTTGCAGTAAATTTGTCATGGGATATCAGTTTGGGATTTTTTATAGTCAAAAAATTATTTTTGGTAAATTTGTTACAAGTGTACCGGTTTGGGGATTTTGATGGCAATAACCCATTCAATTATATGCAGAGTAACATCAATTATCTCTTCATATTTAAAAAGAAAAGCTTCTTTTGTAACTTGTTTCTAGTAGGTTTTGCTTATGGCAAGAAATGAGTTAATAACAGAGAGTAAAACTAAACCAATCTGATATTTGTCAAGTATCTGTAAGTGTGCATTAAGGTTTGGGCATTTGTTGAATCTTCAGTATGAGTTCTTCAAAAACTTCAATAAGATCCTGAGTCAAACCACAACATCTCTAGAAAAATCCACCAAAGCCATTTGATTATCATAGTTATCTTTTCTCTTTTAGTTCTCAAAATTGGACAACGCAAGTTAGATCCTAAGATACACCAAGGCTTCTAATCCTGTGGTGCATTCATGTGGTGTTGTAATCTTAAATTTTACGATGAAGAGTAGGAGAAATTGATTAGGACCTCCCAAATCTTCAAACTAATCCCATAATTACACTTCCATGTTAGAGAAACATGCATAGGGGCAATGAACTTCACTTTTTGTAGTAAATAGAATTTTTTCTGATTTGGCTTCCCCTGTGGGGAAGATCTTGATAGGGCTAGTAAGAACACCTAAAGAGAGGTGAATAGGTATTAAGGCGATTTCTATAAAAACTTAACAGCTTAATTTGTCTTTCGATAATAATAGACTGAAGATATAAAAGATAGTGAACATATATAGAAGACTATAAGTTAAAGTAAAGAGTTTAGGGAAAGAGAATTGAAACACAGAGTTTATAGTGGTTCGGTTTAGACCAAGCCTACGTCCACTCTCCCGCACTGACAACCCACCGGATGGATTTCACCAAAAACCAAAAGAGATATACAGTCTCACGTCCTTGATTCCACAGTATAGAGACTCTATTACACTTTCTCAAAATCTCACAAGTATTTATCTCTCTTTCGAATATAGTATAAGCTCAGCGAATGAAATAATAAAGAACTAGGATCTTCAGACTTTAGAATTCTTCTATCACGCACACACTCAAATAACTTGAGCGTCTTCCTTATATACTCTTCCATGCCTTCATATCCGTTGGCACCTTCCAAAATGAGTTCTTCTAATCTACCGTTCGACATAATCAATTAGGGAGATCTCGAATTTATTTAAGGAATGTGATGATAGCCCACCAATCATGCTCGCCCATACAATCAGAATCTAGGTTTCCATAAGTAGAACCTTCCAAGTATACTTCGTCAACCACCAGATCTAATTATCCAAATTGATTTCAAGGAGAATAATTGATCACGAAGTGCTATCTCCAGCTGTGAGATATTCTTTAACCGTACGAACCAAATCCTTAAGAATATACATGCATCTGGATAAGTCTTCTCTTCGTCGGTCTGGAAACTATCAATAAGAGTAAACTTTGAATCTTGAGTCTGGAGGTCTTCAGATTAGATTGATGAAAACGTTTTGTCAACTTCAAAACAAATAAGAAAGTTTTCTCCAACAGATCTTAGTTGGACAACTCAATAAGATTCTCTCAGTCTAGTTGTTTGCAATGAAGCACCTCTTCAAGAATGAAAACGCTAGCCTCTCTTCTTCAGTAGGAGCATGTGCAGAACTAATCCTCATCTGCTCACATAGCAGTCGCTTTGGATTGGTGGCATTTCCTCTTCAACTACGACTACAAATGGTAAGAGAAGAAAATAAAGACCTACCTCCTTTTTAATTAAACCCATTATTGTTCTCACATTTAGGCAAAGTCTGAATTGAATCCTTTTCAGATGGTACTTGAATCAGCAAGCATATGCAGATTCCGAGTACTTTATGTACAAGAGGGTGACACGGAATTGACATTTCAAGTACTCTAATGCATAAATTTGCTACTTTTTGCTACGTTGACCAGGGAAGCAGCTAGCCGATCGGATTTCCGTCGCTATCTCAAATTTCTGTTAAGTAAATCAAGGCTGATATTAGCTTGAAACCTGCCATGTCAATGCTATATTATATTACAATTTGGTTGGGCAACTCAAATTCTCATCATGAGGTTGATGCTCCTAATACGGGCATATTCATTTTTCAATGATAAAGATTAAGCAACGTGTCAACTGTTTCGAGTAAAGATTTGCTTGCATCTCTTCTTAAATCCAATTAAAAAGGTTATAGATAAAAATTTGCACGTAAGCTGCTAATACTTTATCACCTCCTTGAATATTCTTTGGCCTGGTTTTGACCTTGATTCGAATCAGTTGATGATGCAGGACACTACTTGCTGCCGAATGCAGTTTTCCGGTGGCATGATCACTGCAATATTATCGGGAGTGAAATATAACTGTAGCCATTATCTTCAAGGTAGACAACCGTCGTCCTTGAGAAGCACCAGGATAAGCTCATGATATGAGGAAAACAAATCACAGAGGCTCGTTGCGTAGGAACGAAACCTGTACTAAGAAAAAGTTTTCAGGGTTATTCTTCTAACCTACACTAAGCATATGAATGAGTGGAAGAAGATGCCGCTAGCTTCACCTGAATATGAATGCATGTTCTAGGATTTTGTCTTGGTACTTGATGTTTTCAGAAGCTCTACTTCAGCAATCAATTCATTTCGTGGCATTGTCAACTACAGTAACTCAACCATCAATCTAGTCTTAGTCTGCTTGTACAATACTTAAATTGCGGCTTAGGTGGTGCCCAATCAGCATGGTAATTATTCATTATCATTGGACGCAATCACCTAAAACAGCATCTGGTAAATCATATTTTTTGGCTAAGTATTACTGCTACAAAATGAAGTGGCGTATTTAGCAACAAAGATTTCAGCACAGGGATTAACTCCTCGACTACTTCAATATGCTAATTTACTACCTCCAGCAAACTTGCTCACATATAAATTGTCTTCAACAACAGTTGATGTGAAGGCATCTTCTTGCCTTTAATTATCCATCGCTCTAATTCACCACACGGAAACGGGAAGCAACAATCATTAAGTTTGTTTACAATCTTGAGGATCAATGAAAGGTTCTAGTTTCATACTAAAATTTTCTCGCTGAAACTAAGGCCCTATTTGGTAACACTCCAAATAGTGATTGATTCTTCTTTTGCTCTCTGGAACAAAAAAAGAACAAAAATCCGTTTAGTAAATTTTTTATTCCTAGGAATAAAAATCCATTTCTTTGTTCCCGGGAATAGATTTGGAACATAATAAAAAATTAGAAAAAAGTTGCTTCTTTTTCTCTAGAACAATTTCAAAATCAAGCCCAACTTTTTTTTTCTTTTTTTTTCGTCATTTCTCCTTCTCTTTTATTCTTCCTCCCAACTAGCCACCAACCAGCATCGCAGCCGCTGACAGTGGCTAGCGACCAACTAGGTGAGGTCTGGTGAGCTCGTCGGAGGCTCGCCTGGCCATTGCAAGCCTCGGCCTCACATATTTGGACTAGGCCGAGACTTCCCGGTGGCCAAGCAAACCTCACCAAGCCCGACAAGCCTCGCCTGGCCACCAACGAGGCTCAACCTCGCCCTAACCTAGCAAGGCCCAACCTCACGTCGGCTAGCAAGGCCAAGCCTTTTCCGGTGGCTAGGAGAGGCTTGTCCAACTCGCCTTGGCCTGGCGACGCTAGCCCAACAAGCCTCGACTAGCCACTAGCAAGGCTCGACCTCACCTAGATTTGCGAGGCCGAGGCTTGCAGTGGCTAGGTAAACCTCCAACGAGCTTGGCGAACCTCGCCAACTTGGTCACCAGCGACTGGCCACAAAGAAGGAGGAAGAAGAAGTGAAAAGGAAAAAGGAAAAAAAAAAACATAAGAGAAAAAATATATATTATAAAAGTATTCAAAATTTTAAAAGGAACAAAAAAATTTATAGTCTTACCAAACGTATTTTTATTCCAGGAATAAAAATTTAGTCAGTTGCCAAGTGTTTTCAAAAACTCAGAAATTCTTCCCCGGAACAAAATAAAAAAATATATATATATCATTTCTGAGGAAAAATAATTCCCGGGAACAGAACACTTATTAAACGCACCCTAATTCTTCATTTTTATGTCCAAACTCGAGCATTGCCTTGAGAAAAAAGCATCGGGCACCCTTTTTGGCAGTTGGCGACGTTAATCAAGGATCACATTGTATATTGCACCAAAGTTCAGAGAATATTTGTCATTATGTCTTTTTTATTTCTTTAAAAAAAAATCATTTGTGGGTATTCCTTAGTGGGGCGTTTACGGGTAGTCCAAAAAGAAGTTAAAAAAAGAAAAGTGAGGACTTGTGACAATGATAATTAAGAGAGCACGTCCGTGTTGATTGGGTGATGCAAGATCTTTAACGAAAAATTTAACGGGGGTGGTGTGGAAGATGGGATTGTCAACTGACGTGTCGGCCAAATGGGCATGTGGTTGTGCGTGGTTCTTGAGCAATGGTCAACTTGCATGGAAGAAGATGGTGTTGGTGGTGGGGATATTTCTTAGGAAGTATTTTCTAGTTTTTTTTTTTTTTTAATTGGAAGATTGGTTTGCGTGGCATTGTTTGCGTGTGGAGGCACAGAATCTCAACATCTTGAATAAGAGATTCATGTCATATCACACCCTTAACCCCAAAAAATTTTCAATGTGGGGCGGCAGAAAAAAAAAAATGCTAAAAATTTAAGCACTGACTTTTAGTGTGTGAGGTCTTTAACTTCTTCTAGATAAAAATTATATGAAAAATTTGATGAGTTTTCTTTTTTATCAAACTATTCAATTGTGAGCATAAGCGGAAGGATTTGATGATATAATTAGCAAGACTTCAATTTCCATTGAATTATTTTATCGCTCTAGTTAGTTAGTAAGCACTTCTTTCTTAATGCATCGAGTGATTTTTCTAGACTTGAAACGATCAAATAAGTTAAGCACAACTAGAGGTTATCAAACACGCTTGCGACATTTTATAATGTGTTTCTTCTTACATTGAAATACTCAAAAAGTCGTTGGACGTAATTTAAATACCACTAATTAAAAAAATATATGGTACTATTATGAGCACTAATCTTACACCGTGGTATGTTTATTATTTTTCTTGTTCATTTCAACATCGTATACATACATATATATATATATTGGATATAAAAACATAGTATGCTTGTGTCACACAACGTTGACAATGCATTAATGACTATTTAACTTATAGGAATAATCCTTTGGGCAATCGGTCGGCAACATGCCAAACAAAAACCGTCTTTTTAAAATGATGCGTTAAACGGAGCTAAGTGTAAGAATTGATGGCATAGTTAGCAAGATGAACATTCTCAATGGCACTTAAACTATAATTCGATTTTAATGGCAAATCATCATCAAGGCATCTGTAACCAGCTAGAAGAAAATCATATTCTAGTAAATTTTCGACCTTAAAAATAAAAATTATACGCAATCGGGAGGGGGGTTTCTAGGAAACAGATGGCGCAAACTTTGGCCATTGAGAATTTATTTTTCCTTTGCAATGTCTTCATCAATCTTAGTTTTCATCGTGGAGACACTTTCCACGACTAAAAGTTCCCCTAAAGAAACGTTAAAAAATTTGCACCGCATGGATGTATCTAATCGGGGGTGGGTTTCTTTTGCAATGCCACGCATATATCAGCTTGACGTGATGTGTTCTCACTATAACAACCTAATCTCTGTATGTACATGCAATAGTCACCTCCTCCGCTTCTTTCCTTGCTCTGAACGTCGATCCGCTTCGTCCAAGAATCCCTGTTTCTATTAGTAATTTGCACACCATGTTAGCTAATTATAATCACCGAATACTTCTCGAGATTTGTTATCTCAGAATTTCTCCCAAGTCCCCACTATGCTTATTTTAGCAGGAAAATGGAGGAGAGAATAAGCACTCTCAAATTATATGCAGAAGATCTATTGAAGTTCCTTGTGAGCATGTGAAAGTAGGGTCAATACCATCTAAAACTCCAAATCGTGACAAATTTATTTCAAATTAATTTTTTTACCACGAAAAACTCTAAACCGCTACACCTTTGATAAATTTACTCTTAGTTGGTTTCCGCTAAAAAATACTAATAAATTGTTAAGTTGAATGACACGTGCAGTTGACAGGTGTATTAGACTAGGTGTATCAATTCGTGGTTTTACCCTCCATTTATTATAGATCTATCAATTTGTAGTTTTTTTTTTGGTTTTAATCCAATTCAATAATAACTAATGGAGGATAGATTTATTAAAAGTGAACCGGTTTAAGATTTTTTGTGGTCAAAAGAATAATTTAAAGGTACTAGCTTAAGGTTTTTTTGGTCAAAAAATTAGTTTGAGTTTGCGGTAAATATGTCATAGGGTAGCAGCTTGGGATTTTTTATAATAAAAAAAATTAGTTTTAGATAAATTTGTCAAAAGTGTACCGATTTGAGATTTTTGATGGCAATAACCCATGCAATTATACGCAGAGTAACATCAATTATCTCTTCATATTTAAAAAGAAAAGCTTCTTTTATAACTTGTTTCTAGTAGATTTTGCTTACGGTAAGAAATGAGTTAGTAACAGAGAGTAAAACTAAACCAATCTGATATTTGTCAAGTATCTGGAAGTGTGTATTAAGATTTGGGCATTTGTCGAATCTTAAGTATGAGTCCTTCAGAAACTTCAATAAGATCCTGAGTCAAACCACAGCATCTCAAGAAAAATCCACCAAAGCCATTTGATTATCATAGTTATCTTTTTCTCTTTTAGTTCTTAAAATTGGACAACGCAAGTCAGATCCTAAGATACACCAAGGCTTCTGATCCTGTTGTGCATTCATGTGGTGTTGTAATCTTAAATTTTACGATGAAGAGTAGGAGAATTTGATTAGGACCTTCCAAATCTTCAAACTAATCCCATAATTACACTTCCACGTTAGAGAAACATGCATAGGGGCAATGAACTTCACTTTTTGTAGTAAACATATTTTTTTCTGATTCGGCTTCCCCTGTGGCGAAGATCTTAGTTGGACAACTCAATAAGATTCTCTCAGTCTAGTTGTTTGCAATGAAGCACCTGTTCAAGAATGAAAACACTAGCCTCTCTTCTTCAGTAGGAGCATGCGTAGAACAAATCCTCATCTGCTCACATAACAGTCGCTCTGGATTGGTGGCATTTCCCCTTCAACTACGACTACAAATGGTAAGAGAAGAAAATAAAGACCTACCTCATTTTTAATTAAACCCGTCATTGTTTTCACATTTAGGCAAAGTGTGAATTGAATCCTTTTCAGATGGTACTTGAATCAGCAAGCATATGCAGATTCCGAGTACTTTATGTACAAGAGGGTGACATGGAATTGACATTTCAAGTACTCCAATGCATAAATTTGCTACTTTTTGCTACGTTGACCAGGGAAACGGCCGGCCGATTGGATTTCCGTCGCTATCTCAAAGTTCTGTTAAGTAAATGAAGGCTAATATATATCATTTCTGAGGAAAAATAATTCCCGGAAACAGAACACTTATCAAACGCACCCTAACTCTTCATTTTTATGTCCAAACTCGAGCATTGCCTTGAGAAAAAGCATCGGGCACCCTTTTTTAGGCAGTTGGCGAAATTCGTTAATCAAGGATCACATTGTATATTGCACCAAAGTTCAGAGAATATTTATGTCATTATGTCTTTTTTATTTCTTTTTTTTTTTGTAAGAATTATTTTGTGGGTATTCCTTAGTGGGGTGTTTACGGGTAGTCCAAAAAGAAGTTAAAAAAAAAAAAAAGTGAGGACTTGTGACAATGATGATCTAAGAGAGCACGTCCGTGTTGATTGGGTGATGCAAGATCTTTAACGAAAAATTTAACGGGGGTGGTGTGGAAGATGGGATTGTCAAGTGACGTGTTGGCCAAATGGGCATGTGGCTGTGCGTGGTTCTTGAGCAATGGTCAGCTTGCATGGAAGAAGATGGTGTTGGTGGTGGGGATATTTCTGAGGAAGTGTTTTCTAGTTTTTTTTTTTTTTTAAAAATTATTTTATTTTATTGGAAGATTGGTTTGCGTGTGGAGGCACAGAATCTCAACATCTTGAATATGAGATTCATGTCATATCACACCCTTAACCCTAGAATTTTTCAATGTGGGGCGGCAGAAAAAAAAAATGCTAAAAATTTAAGCACTGACTATTAGTGTGTGAGGTCTTTAACTTCTTCTAGATAAAGATTATATGAAAAATTTGATGAGTTTTCTTTTATTATCAAACTATTCAATAGTGAGCATAAGCGGAAGGATTTGATGATATAATTAGCAAGACTTCAATTTCCATTGAATTATTTTATTGCTCTGGTCAGTTAGTAAGCACTTCTTTCTTAATGCATCGAGTGATTTTTCTAGACTTGAAACGATAAAATAAGTTAAGCACAATTAGAGGTTATCAAACACGCTTGCAACATTTTATAATTTGTTTCTTCTTACATTGAAATACTCATAAAAACGTTGAACGCAACGGCTTCTCCTGTGGGGAAGATCTTAGTTGGACAACTCAATAAGATTCTCTCAGTCTAGTTGTTTGCAATGAAGCACCTCTTCAAGAATGAAAACGCTAGCCCTCTTCTTCAGTAGGAGCATGCGTAGAACAAATCCTCATCTGCTGACATAGCAGTCGCTCTGGATTAGTGGCATTTCCCCTTCAACTACGACTACAAATGGCAAGAGAAGAAAATAAAGACCTACCTCATTTTTAATTAAACCCGTCATTGTTTTTACATTTAGGCAAAGTGTGAATTGAATCCTTTTCAGATGGTACTTGAATCAGCAAGCATATGCAGATTCCGAGTACTTTATGTACAAGAGGGTGACACGGAATTGACATTTCAAGTACTCCAATGCATAAATTTGCTACTCTTTGCTACGTTGACCAGGGAAACGGCCGGCCGATTGGATTTCCGTCGCTATCTCAAAGTTTTGTTAAGTAAATTAAGGCTAATATTAGCTTGAAACTTGCCATGTCAATGCTATATTATATTACAATTTGGTTGTGCAACTGAAATTCTCATCATGAGGTTGATGCTCTAATATGGCCATATTCATTTTTCAATGATAAAGATTAAGGAACTTGTCAACTGTCTTGAGTAAAGATTTGCTTGCATCTCTTCTTA
This sequence comes from Eucalyptus sp. ANBG9806169, assembly GCA_014182395.1. NCBI lineage: Eukaryota > Viridiplantae > Streptophyta > Magnoliopsida > Myrtales > Myrtaceae > Eucalyptus > Eucalyptus sp. ANBG9806169. Next base: position 10,840,867 of record CM024582.1, read on the forward strand.
AATCCAATTAAAAAGGTTATAGATAAAACTTTGCACGTAAGCTGCTAATACTTTGTCACCTTGTTGAATATTCTTTGGCCTGGTTTTGACCTTGATTCGAATCAGTTGAAGATGCAGGACACTACTTGCTGCTGAATGCAGTTTTCCGGTGGCATGATCACTGCAATATTATCGGGAGTGAAACATAACTGCAGCCATTATCTTCAAGAGATCGAGGAATCATGTCTACAAGACAACCGTCGTCCTGAGAAGCACCAGGAGAATCTCATGATATGAGGAAAACAAATCACAGAGGCTCGTTGCGTAGGAACGAAACCTGTACTAAGAAAAAGCTTTCAGGGTTATTCTTCTAACCTACACTAAGCATATGAATGAGTGGAAGAAGATGCCGCTAGCTTCACCCGAATATGAATGCATGTTCTAGGATTTTGTCTTGGTACATAATGTTTTCAGAAGCTCTACTTCAGCAATCAATTCATTCCGTGGCATGCATTGTCAACTACAGTAACTCAACCATCAATCTAGTCTTAGTCTGCTTGTACAATACTTAAATTGCAGCTTGGGCGGTGCCTAATCAGCATGGTGATTATTGACTATCATTGCATGCAATCACCTAAAACAGCATCCTGTAAATCATATTTTTTGGCACAAGTATTACTGCTACAAAATGAAGTGGCATATTAAGCAACAAAAATATCAGCTCAAGGATGAACTCCTCGGCTACTTGAAAATGCTAATTTACTACCTCCAGCAAACTTTGCTCACAAATAAATTTTCTTCAAAAACAGTAGATGTGAATGTACCTTCTTGCCTTTAATCATCCATCACTCTAATTCACCGCATGGAAACGGGAAGCAACAATCAATAAGTTTGTTTACAATCTTGTGGATCAACGAAAGGTTCTAGTTTCATACTAAAATATTCTCACTGAAACTAAGGTCCTATTTGATAACACTCCAAATAGTGACTGATTTTATTCTTTTGTTCTCTGGAATAAAAAAAAAGAACAGAAATTTGTTTGGTAAATTTTTTATTCCCGGGAATAAAAATCTATTTCGTTGTTCTCGAGAATAGTTTTGGAACAGAATTAAGAATTAGAAAAAAGTTACTTCTTTTTCCCTAGAACAATTTCAAAATCAAGCCCAACCTTTTCTTTCTTTTATTTTCTTATTTTCTCATTCTCTTTTCTTTTTCCTCCCAGCCAGCCACCAGCCACTACTAACCACCATCATAGCCGCCGACGATGGCCAGCGACCAGCTGGGTGAAGTCCAATGAGCTCGCTTAAAGGCTCGCCTGGCCACTACAAGCCTCGACCTCACGTAGATCTGAGCGAGGCCGAGCCTTGCCGATGGCCATGCGAGGCTTGTCGGGCTCAATGAGGCTCGCCTGGCCATCGACGAGGTCCCGACAAACCTTGCATGGCCACCGACGAGGCTCGGCCTCGCCCTAGCCAAGCAAGGCCCATCCTCACGTTGGCTAGTGAGGCCAAGTCTTGCCGATGGCTGGGAGAGGCTTGTCAAGCTCGCCATAGCCTAGCGAGCCTTGACTGACCACCAGCGAGGCTCGACCTCACCTAGATTTGCGAGGCCAAGGCTTACGGTGGCTAGGTGAACCTCCAATGAGCTTGGCGAACCTCGCCAAGTTAGTCACCGGCGGCTGGCCACAAAGAAGGAGGAAGAAGAAGTGAAAAAGAAAAAGGAGAGAGAGAGAGAGAGATAAGAAAAATATTATAAAAGTATTAAAAAATTTAAGAGTCTTACCAAACGTATTTCTATTCGGAGAATAAAAATTTTGGGCAATTACCAAGCGCTTTCAAAAAATTAGAAATTCTTCCCTAAAAAAAAAAAAAAAATCATTTCTGAACAAAAATTATTCCCAAGAATAGAATAGTTATCAAACGTACCCTAATTCTTCATGTTTATGTTTAAACTCGAGCATTGCCTTGAGAAAAAGGCATCGGGGCACCCATTTTGGTGGTTGGTGACTGTCAATCAAGGATCACATTGTACATTGCACCAAAGTTCAAAGACTATTAATGTCATTATGCCTTTTTTATTGTTTTTTTTTTTTTTTTTTTTTGTAAAAATTATTTCGTGCGTATTCCTTAGTGGGGCGTTTACAAGTAGTCCAAAAAGAAGTGAAAAAAAGAAAAGTGAGGACTTGTGACAATGATGATCTAAGAGAGCACGTCCGTGTTGATTGGGTGATGCAAGATCTTTAACGAAAAATTTAAGGGGGGTGGTGTGGAAGATGGGATTGTCAAGTGACGTGTTGGCCGAATGGGCATGTGGTTGTGTGTGGTTCTTGAGCAATGGTCAACTTGCATGGAAGAAGATGGTGTTGGTGGTGGGGATATTTCTTAGGAAGTGCTTACTAACTGTGTAGAGCGATAAAATAATTCAATGGAAATTGAAGTCTTGCTAATTATAACATCAAATCCTTATGCTTACGTTCACTATTCAATAGTTTGATAATAAAAGAAAACTCATCAAATTTTTCATATAATTTTTATCTAGAAGAAGTTAAAGACCTCACACACTAATAGTCAATGCTCAAATTTTTAGCATTTTTTTTCTGCCGCCCCACATTGAAAAATTCTAGGGTTAAGGGTGTGGTATGACATGAATCTCTTATTCTAGATGTTGAGATTATGTGCCTCCTTGCTTGCGACAATTTATAAAGTGTTTCTTCTCACATTGCAATACTCAGAAAGTCGTTGTACGTAATCTTAAGACCACTAATTAAAATATATATGATACTATTATGAGCACTACTAATCTTACACCTTGGTATGTTTATTATTTTTCTTGTTCATTTCAACGTTATATATTGGATATAAAAAAACATAGTATGCTTGTGTTACGCAATGTTGACAATGCATTAATGACTATTTAACTTATAAGAATAATCCTTTGGGCAGTCGGTCTGCAGCATGCCAAGCAAAAACCGTCTTTTTAACATGATGTGTTAAACAGAGATTAGTATAAGAATTGATGGCACTTAGGCTATAATTCAATTTTAATGGCAAATCCTCATCAAAGCATCTATAACCAGCTAGAAGAAAATCACATTTTAGTAAATTTTCGACCTTAAAAATAAAAATTACATGCAATGGGGGAGGGGGGGTGTGTTCTAGGAAACAGATGGCATAAACTTTGGCCATTGAGAATTTATTTTTCCTTTGCAATGTCTTCATCAATCTTAGTTTTCATCGTGGAGACACTTTCCAGTTTCCACGACGAAAAGTTCCCCTAAAGAAACGTTAAAAAATTTGCACCGCATGGATGTATCTGCTCGGGGGTGGGTTTGTTTTGCAATGCCACGCATATATCAGCTTGACGTGATGTGTTCTCGCTATAACAACCTAATCTCTGTATGTACATGCAATCGTCACCTCCTCCGCTTTTTTCCTTGCTCTGAACGTCGATCCGCTTCGTCCAAGAATCCCTGTTTCTATTAGTAATTTGCACACCATGTTAGCTAATTATAATCGCCGAATACTTCTCGAGGTTTGTTATCTCAAAATTTCATCCAAGTCCCCACTTTGCTTATTTTAGCAAGAAAATGGAGGAGAGAATAAGCACTCTCAAATTATATGCAGAAGATCTATTGAAGTTCCTTGTGAGCATGTGAAAGTAGGGTCAATACCATCTAAAACTCCAAACCATGACAAATTGATTCCAAATTAATTTTTTGACCACAAAAAACTCCAAACTGACACACCTTTGATAAATTTACTCTTAGTTGATTTCCGCTAAATTTTCCTGTTAAATTGTTAAGTTGAATGAAACGTGCAGTTGATAGGTGTGTCAGACTAGGGGTACCAATTCGTGATTTTACCCTCAATTTGTTATAGATTTATCAATTTGTAGTTTTTTTATTGTATTAATCCAATTGTTTCTATTGGAGGGTAGATTTATTAAAAGTGAACCAGTTTGAGATTTTTTGTAGTCAAAAAATTAATTTAAAGGTACTAGCTTGAGGTTTTTTTGTGGTCAAAAAATTAGTTTGAGTTTGCAGTAAATTTGTCATGGGATATTAGCTTGGGATTTTTTATAGTCAAAAAATTAGTTTTTGATAAATTTGTCACAGATGTACCGGTTTGAGATTTTTGATGGCAATAACCCATTGAATTATATGCGGAGTAACATCAATTATCTCTTCATATTTAAAAAGAAAAGCTTCTTTTGTAACTTGTTTCTAGTATATTTTGCTTACGGCGAGAAATGAGTTAATAACAGAGAGTAAAACTAAACCAATATGATATTTGTCAAGTATCTGGAAGTGTGCATTAAGGTTTGGGCATTTGTTAAATCTTAAGTATGAGTTCTTCAAAAACTTCAATAAGATCCTGAGTCAAACCACAGCATCTCAAGAAAAATCCATCAAAGCCATTTGATTATCATAGTTGTCTTTTCTCTTTTAGTTCTCAAAATTGGACAACGCAAGTCAGATCCTAAGATACACCAAGGCTTCTGATCCTGTCGTGCATTTATGTGGTGTTGTAATCTTAAATTTTATGACAAAGAGTAGGAGAAATTGATTAGGACCTCCCAAATCTTCAAACTAATCCCATAATTACACTTCCATGTTAGAGAAACATGCATAGGGGCAATGAACTTCACTTTTTGTAGTAAACATAAATTTTTCTGATTCGGCTTCCCCTGTGGGAAGATCTTAGTTGGACAACTCAATAAGATTCTCTCAGACTAGTTGTTTGCAATGAAGCACCTCTTCAAGAATGAAAACGCTAGCCTCTCTTCTTCAGTAGGAGCATGTGTAAAACTAATCCTCATCTGCTGACATAGCAGTCACTCTGGATTGCCGGCATTTCCTCTTCAACTACGACTACAAATGGCAAGAGAAGAAAATAAAGACCTACCTCCTTTTTAATCAAACCCGTCATTGTTTTGACATTTAGGCAAAGTCTGAATTGAATCTTTTTCATATGGTACTTGAATCGGCAAGCATATGCAGATTCCGAGTACTTTATGTACAAGAGGGTGACACGGAATTGACATTTCAAGTACTCCAATGCATAAATTTGCTACTCTTTGCTACGTTGACCGGGGAAGTGGCCAGCCGATCGGATTTCCGTCGCTATCTCAAAGTTCTGTTAAGTAAATCAACGCTAATATTAGCTTGAAACCTGCCATGTCAATGCTATATTATATTACAATTTGGTTGGGCAACTCAAATTCTCATCATGAGGTTGATGCTCCTAATACGGGCATATTCATTTTTCAATGATAAAGATTAAGGAACATGTCAACTGTTTCGAGTAAAGATTTGCTTGCATCTCTTCTTAAATCCAATTAAAAAGGTTATAGATAAAACTTTGCACGTAAGCTTCTAATATTTTATCACCTCGTTGAATATTCTTTGGCCTGGTTTTGACCTTGATTCGAATCAGTTGATGATGCAGGACACTACTTGCTGCCGAATGCAGTTTTCCGGTGGCATGATCACTGCAATATTATCGGGAGTGAAATATAACTGCAACCATTATCTTCAAGGTAGACAACCGTCGTCCTTGAGAAGCACCAGGATAAGCTCATGATATGAGGAAAACAAATCACAGAGGCTCGTTGCGTAGGAACGAAACCTGTACTAAGAAAAAGTTTTCAGGGTTATTCTTCTAACCTACACTAAGCATATGAATGAGTGGAAGAAGATGCCGCTAGCTTCACCTGAATATGAATTCATGTTCTAGGATTTTGTCTTGGTACTTGATGTTTTCAGAAGCTCTACTTCGGCAATCAATTCATTCCGTGGCATTGTCAACTACAGTAACTCAACCATTAATCTAGGCTTAGTCTGCTTGTACAATACTTAAATTGCGGCTTAGGTGGTGCCCAATCAGCATGGTAATTATTCATTATCATTGGACGCAATCACCTAAAACAGCATCTAGTAAATCATTTTTTTTGGCTAAGTATTACTGCTACATAATGAAGTGGCGTATTTAGCAACAAAGATTTCAGCTCAGGGATTAACTCATCCACTACTTCAAAATGCTAATTTACTATCTCCAGCAAACTTGCTCAAAAAAAAAAAAAAAAAAAATTGTCTTCAACAAGAGTTGATGTGAAGGTATCTTCTTGCCTTTAATCATCCACCGCTCTAATTCACCGCATGGAAACGGGAAGCAACAATCAATAAGTTTGTTTACAATCTTGTGGATCAACGATAGGTTCTAGTTTCATACTAAAATTTTCTCACTAAAACTAAGACCCTGTTTGGTAACACTCCAAATAGTGATTGATTCTATTCTTCTATTCCGTAGAGAATAAAAAAAAAAAGAACAGAAATCCGTTTAGTAAATTTTTTATTCCCGGGAATAAAAATTTGTTTCTTTGTTCTCGAGAATAGATTTGGAACAAAATTAAAATTAAAAAATTAGAAAAAACCATCCTTAAGCTTTGGTCTTTTGCGATATCCCAGGACTACATATCGCCGACCCTTTTCTTTTTAATGCACAAGCGGAAGCAGTTATAAAAATCCCCAGACAATAAAGCAATGGGATATACAAGTAGGATTAGAAATATGAACCAGAAAACCGACACCCTTATGAACATATACAAGCCCGATAAAAACAAGGTCTATAAACAATTAGGGGAGTTCAAGTCCACGTCCTTCTCTTCATCATTCTCCACACTCCCCCTTTGGAACCTTGATGGAGACTGCCCCGAACTTCCGAGATCTTCAAAATCCAAGTCTACTGAATCTAGGGACCTGAATGGTTATTCAATAACTATTACGTCTCAGCAAGTTATACCCCCTAAGACCTGATTAGTAAACCAATACACCCTAGGGTTGCCTATGCACAACATGAGTCAGAGGGCTTACCTTGGCCTCAGTTCCCACCTGCATATTAGCACAGATCAAATATACACCCAAACAATCACAGCACTGATCGAACATCGATCAAATCGACCTAGTCGACTTCACACCAACAAGACCACTCACGGTCATTCCATTCAATCAATCAGACTCAAACAATGATCAATCACATCAAATCACACTCAGTTCGAATCATAAATCAATCGACTTAGTCGATTACATGCCAGTCGAAATCATCACACGATCATTCTAACTATTCATTCTCAACTCTCAATCATGGCCTTACAGGCAAGTCTATATGTAGTGGCATCATGGCCCCACTCGGCAATGTTTTATGTAGTGGCATCACGGCCCCACTCGGCAATGTTATATGTAGTGGCATCATGGCCCCACTCTCACCATTCCACACTTTACAACCCAACAAAACATAAGAATGCTGAATAAACACACTTGGCCATTATCCAATCAATAACTCAATCTCAATCAATTCCAAGCAATTTAGGGTAAATTCCTAAAATATCACAATTTATTTAATTCCATGCAACGTAGAGTTCAATTAAATAAACGGACCACACCACGAAAATCAGCGCAAAATTCCAGTCACCGACCATCCCGGTTGAATTTCCGGAAAAATAAATAATTAAATAATTAATTTCGAAAATTAAATAAATAAATACAATAAATTCAATTCATCACAATATAAAGATCAATTAAATAAACGGACTGCACCACGATCATCAACATAATATTCCGGTCGTTGGCCATCCCAGTTGAATTTTCGGAAAATAATTAATTAATTAATTTAATTCCGAAAATTAATATTTAAATGCCAAAAATTCCACTTAGGCCCGAATTACTAAATTAACACCCGATAAGGGCCGGGAAAAATCCCAAGAAGTATCCAATAAATACTATAGGCAATTCTTTAGTTAATTACACAAGTCATTTAACTAATATGCCATGAAATCAACTAATAAACGCTAATTGTTAGGACTAGAATTAGCACCTAGAGGGGGGTGAATAGGTGTTTAAAGCAATTTTAATAAATTAAACCGAATGAGATATAAATAACTTAAAACCAGCAATTGCAGCAAATGAAAGCAGTTAAAGATAAAAGGATTAGTGATAGAGAATCAAGACTCCAGATTTATAGTGGTTCGGCTTAGACCAAGCCTACGTCCACTCTCCCGCACGGACAGCCCTTCCGGGCTGGATTTCACTAAGAATCAATAAGAGTGATTACAGTCTCACGCTCTTGAGTCCACAGTGTAGATTACTCTACTACACTTCCTCAAGGTCTTACAACAATATGATCTCTCTTTTGATTACATATAATGCTCGAAGAATGATATCGCAAAATAGAAAAGGAGATTCAGACTTTGGAATTCTTCTATCCGCACCCTTCAACAACTAAAGCATCTCTCTTATATACTTCTTCATGCCTTCAATACCGTTGGCACCTTCCAAAGAAGTTCTTCCAATCAACCCGTTGGACAGAATCAATTAGAGAGATCTCGAGCTCTTTAAGGTAAGTGTTGATAGCCCATCAATCCCGCTCGCCCATACAATCGGGATCTCGGTTTCCATAAGTAGATCCTTCCAAATATAAGTTGCGAAATCTTTAGAGAATCTATACATATTCAAATATGAAAGTAAGATCTTTTCGTGCTGAATCCAGTAGAAAGATATCCACTAGTCGTTAGAATAAAGATCATATATGTCGCGACCTCTTTTTTTCCGACGCCCGATCGGGGCGGGCGCCTAAGGAGGCTAATGGCTCGGCTGGTGTTAATTAAGCCTGGACTCTCCCAAGTCCACCAATTCACGACTTTAATGGTCTAAGTTTTTAACCTGTAAGTTAATTTTTAAAACGGAGTCGCCACTAATCAATTTGTGGTGGGTTGATTAGAAACCCATGCGAAATATTGGGAGAAATATTCGCTCTGCGCAACCGAGAGAAATTAGGATCGGGGACTTGATTACACTAGTTAATCACTAATGCCCTTTCGGTACCTAACCTTGTTTAAACCCTGAGGTTTTTGGATGTTTTAGGGATTTTCCACACACTTTTGGGAAAAAAAAAAAAAAACATTTTTGAACATTTTTACAATTTTTGGACATAAAAGGGATTTTTCTGGATTTTTGGTATTTTTGGAAAAATACAAGTCTTTTTGGCTTTTTTGAATTTTTGGCCTTTTTTGGGAAATATGAAATATTTTTGATTTTTTTTTTGGAAAATAAAATATTTTTTTAATATTTTTGGAAAATAAAGTATTTTTTTATTTTTCTTGATTTTTCTCGAAAATAAAATATTTTTTATATTTTAAATAATTTTGGTGGCGGGCCCGGCTCGGATTTTTTCATCTTTTTTTTCTTTTCTAAAATCGCGTCGTTTTGGGGAACCGGGAAACCCTACCCGATTCCCCCGACCCGGTCCGACCCAACGACCGGGTCACGACCCGGAAAGAATCGGGAACCCTAGGGTTCCCGATTCGCGGCGCCGAGGAGGAAAGGGGGCGGATCGACCGGCGATGGCGGCGGCGACAAAGAACAACGGAAGGAGGGGGTGGCGACGGCGGCGGCTACCCGGCGGGGTGGTGGCGGTGAGCGGCGGTGACGACGGTGCGGCGGCGGCAACGCGATCTCTCCCTCCCTCTTTCTCTCTCCCTCTCTGCGAGCCCGCGGATTCGGGTTTCGCTCGCCACCGGTCTCCCCCGAAGTCTCTCGGAGGGAGATCGGCAGGCCAGCGACCTGAATGCCTCGCCCTTGCTTTGCTCTAGCTCCCGAAGTCTCTCGGGGGCTCGGAGCTTCGCTGGCCGCTGCTCGTGCCTCAACGGAGGTGGGAACGGGGGTATTTATAGGCGAGGGTGGCCGGTCGACGGAGCTTCGACCGCGGTCCCCTCGCGTGCCGAGCGACTCCGAGAGGCCGGACCGGCGTCCCATCCGACGCCGCTTGCTCCTCTACTCCACGTTCGCTGCCGTCCGCCCGCCCGGCCCGACGTCATGCCCTCTCGCGCGTGAATTGCGGAGGCGCGAGGAAGGGGATGACCTAAAGGGGCCGGGCTGGAGGAGGATGGGCCTACGGCCCATGCGGAGGGGAGGAAGGGGCTGCTCCTTGTTTTATTTTGCCTTTGTTTTGTTGTTTTTTTGTTTTTGTTTTTTTGTTTATTTATTAGCCGAGAAAGATGAAATAAAGTAAAATAAAATAAAATAAAACCTAATTAATGAAAATTCAGGCGTCAACAGCTGCCCCTCTTTGAAGGTGAGCTCGCGAGAGGTTGCATTCAAAGACAAACCGATGCCTAAATTTTATCCATACATGCGTGGCAGATTATATTTTATTTGGGACCTATTATCCTATGCAAAAAGAGCGATATAACATTACATATACTAAGACAGCTAAGAAGATACCTGTAGTTACTTACCGGAAGTGAGTGAGATAGGGTGTGAACCCTGAGTTTGGTAAGTATCAATGCGTCATCTTACCTAGTGATATGAGGAGGTTGCTTTTCCAGGGCTCGAACCGTTCTTCGATTGCCTGTTAAAACAATCAACGATTCATCTAGGACCCGAACCTTTCTTCGGTCGCCTTGACGGGAAATCGCTCCTCCAGGACCCGAACCATTCTTCGGTCGCCTGTTAGAGCAATTGGTGGTTTGTCTTGGGCCCGAATCGTTCTTCGGTTGCCTTGACGAGAAATTGCTTCTCCAGGACTCGAACCATTCTTCGGTCGCCTGTTAAAACAATCAATGATTTGTCTAGGACCCGAACCTTTCTTCGGTCGCCTTGACGGGAAATTGCTCTTCCAGGGCCCGAACCATTCTTCGGTCGCTTGTTAGAGCAATTAGTGGTTCGTCTCGGACCCGAATCGTTCTTCGGTCGCCGTGACAAGAAATTGCTTCTCCAAGACTCGAACCATTCTTCGGTCGCCTGTTAAAACAATCAATGATTTGTCTAGGACTCGAACCTTTCTTCGGTCGCCTTGACGGGAAATTGCTCTTCCAGGGCCCGAACCATTCTTCGGTCGCCTATTAGAGCAATTAGTGGTTCGTCTCGGACCCGAATCGTTCTTCGGTCGCCGTGACGAGAAATTGCTTCTCCAAGACTCGAACCATTCTTCGGTCGCCTGTTAAAACAATTAATGATTTGTCTAGGACTCGAACCTTTCTTCGGTCGCCTTGACGGGAGATGCACCGACCTTTCTCAAGGCATCTCATTTGTGGGTGCCTGATTTGTATTAAGGACACCAGTTGGTACCCGACCTTTCTCGGGAGATGCACCGAGCTTTCTTAGGGCATCGATTTTGTGGGGATGTCTGACCTCTGTCGAAGACACCAGTTGGTACCCGACCTTTCTCGGGAGATGCGCCGACCTTTCTCAGGGCATCATATTTGTTGGGGTGTCTGATCTTTGTCAAAGACACCGGTTGGTACCCGACCTTTCTCGGGAGATGCGCCGACCTTTCTCAGGGCATCATATTTGTTGGGTTGTCTGATCTTTGTCAAAGACACCGGTAGGAACCCGACCTTTCTCGAGGGATGCACTGATCTTTCTCAGGGCATCGGTTTGTGAGGTGCTTGATATTTGTCAAAGACACCAGTTGGAACCCGACCTTTCTCGGGGGATGCGCCGATCTTTCTCAGGGCATCAATTTGTGGGGCGTCTGATCTTTGTCAAAGACACCTGTTGGAACCCGACCTTTTTCGGGGGATGCACCGACCTTTCTCGGGGCATCGATTTGTTGAGGATACCGGACATTCACAGGCATTGAAAGAGTACCTGGATATTCACAAGTACAAACCTGGAGGATATTTGGGCCTTTGCAGGCGTTGAAGGGGTACTTTGATTATCACAAGTACAAACTCTTGGAGGATACATGGATGTTCGCAGATATTGAAGGGGTACCTGTATGCTCACAAGTACTAGATACTGGAAAATACCTAATTGATTGCAAGTGTCAAAAGAGTACTTGGATGTTAACAAGTACGGACTTTAAAGGATGCCTAAACGTTCGCAGGCGTTGAAGAGATACTTGGATGATCACAAGTACGAATTTCTAAAAATACCTGGCAAACGGGATATCGAGGATGGGTCTCGCATATTCGTGGAGGTCTCTTACCTATTGATAATTGGGGAATATCGAGGGCGTGCCTTGCATATTCGTGAAGGTCTCTCACCTCCTGGTTATGGGGAATATCGAGGACATACCTGGGATATTTGTGAAGGTCTCTCACCTCTTGGTAATTTGAGAATATCGAGGGCATGCCCCGCGTATTCGTGAAGGTCTCTCACCTTCTGGAAATTGGGAATATCGAGGGCGTACCTGAGATATTCGTGAAGGTCTCTCACCTCCTGGTAGTTGAGAAATATCGAGGACGTACCTTGGATATTCGTGAAGGTCTCTCACCTTCTGGAAATGGGGAATATCGAGGGCATACCTGAGATATTCATGAAGGTCTCTTACCTTCTGGTAATTGAGAATATCGAGGGCGTACCTCGCATATTCATGAAGGTCTCCTACCTCCTGGCAATTAGGGAATATCGAGGACATACCTGGGATATTCGTGAAGGTCTCTCACCTCCTGGTAGTTGGGAATATCGAGGACGTACCTGAGATATTCGTGAAGGTCTCTCACCTCCTGGTTATGGGGAATATCGAGGACGTACCTCGCATATTCGTGAAGGTCTCTTACCTTCTGGAAATTGGGAATATCAAGGACGTACCTCGCATATTCATGAAGGTCTCCTACCTCCTGGAAATGGGGAATATCGAGGACGTACCTCGCATATTCGTGAAGGTCTCTCACCTCCTGGTTATGGGGAATATCGAGGACGTACCTCGCATATTCGTGAAGGTCTCTTACCTTCTGGAGATTGGGAATATCAAGGACATACCTGGGATATTCATGAAGGTTTCTCACCTTCTGGTATGGGGAATTTGAATGTAACACAAGGCTTACCTTGATGGCGGCAGGCACACAGGTGTACAAAGTGAAGAAATATTTGGATGAACACAAATATTTAATGATATAATCAGGGACCACTCAACTGGTCCGAGTGTAAGAAAGCATACCTGGGTGATTGCAGGCGCATAATGTGGTGGAATACTTGAGTAGCCGCTAGTATTCAAAGATACAATTTGGAGGACAACTCGGACAAGTCGAGTGTCACGGAAAGGGAGTATCCAAACGATGATCGGTACTCAAAGACAAGAGGATATTTGGACAGTCACAAGCATCCAAACTTTAAGGACAACTCGAACAGGTCGAGTGTCAACAGAGGGAGTACCTAAGTAATGGTGGGTACTAAAAAACAGGGGGATATCTGGACAGTTGCAAATATTAACATTCTGGGGACAACTCGAACAGGTCGAGTGTCTACAAGAGGGAGTACCCGGCAAATGGTGGGTACTCAAAAGCAAGAGGATACTTAGACCGCTGCAAGCACCCAAACTCAGGGGACGACTCGAATAGGTCGAGTGACAAGAAGAGCATACCTAGACAAAGGGTAGGCACTTTAAGACAGATGGGGATAGGGATATGCTTACCTGGCAATATCTCGATCACCGAGAGTATGTTTGCTATTTACACAATATGCGACATGTACACAATGATTGTATATGCTATAAATTCATAAATTCAAATGCGATTTATGCATGACAACTTTGTCAATTTTCTATCATCCGAATTCCACTGGGGAAGATTTTGAAAGACAACCATCATTTAGAACGTAGATGTCTTGAGCATGCCGGATGAGGGACTTTCGATCCGAAAGGACTTTCCACTCACTCTCATGGAAAGGCTGTTGTATCCTGACTATTGATGCAGGATTTATAAGGATCGCACTTCTCACTGTCATCATGTCAGCAGGGGTCCGAGTATTCTCGCAAGTAGTACGACTTTACCAATGTGAGAGGTCTTTGTTGAAATTGTGATGAAGACTTGGTCAGCAGTTCATCAAAGGGGACTACCAAGGTTGAAGTCGATGGATGAAAATGTTGCATGATTCTCTCCGGGTTTACAAGTCAGGAACCCTGCGAAAAGAGATAGAGTAATCTTGCTCGTACTTCTTCGAGCGATATTTATGCACATATGAAATCTTACGTTAATTGAAGTGCCCCTAGTCCGAAGAGACTTTTTACAATGGGAATATAATGTAAACTCGACTCACATGTAGAAGGGTGAGAGTTGGTGACTGTCTTAGCATTCGTCACTAGTCTTTCTTCTTATTACCAAATGGAGATTTTACAACCACAACTTTTTCTTGGCTGCATTTTTTTTTTTTTCTTGGGGCATTGGCCTTGCTTTTACCGTGCACACTTGCTTTTTATGCCCCTACTTTTATTCCAGTTCCTCATTTATGGGCATTGACCTTGCTTTTACCAGGTACACTTTGCTTTTTATGCCCCTGCTTTTTCATTTTTGTTGCTTGAGGAACTGATCTAGGCGAGTTCAATCGAAGCACCGTTATTTAGACTTTGAGTCTTCATCTTCGGCTAGCGCTCTAGGCTATGGCAATAACTTCCGCTTTGTCTCAATGTGAGGGTAAAATTACATACTCACTTGGGTTGTACAACGTATACAAATGCATAGAAAATGAATTTGCTCTTCGTCATTCTAATGCACTTAAATTAACGCGAGTGTTCATATGCAATAAAGACACTCAAAGATTGATGCAAGTGCAAGCAAGAGAATTTCTATCCCTCTTCTCACCTTGTGATGCGGATTTGCCTTGTTTTTTACATGCTCCAATGTTGGGTGATTCTTGATGAGAGAAGCTTCACCAGTGTATGGGGCTCAATAGGGGGTGAGCAATGAAATGCCTCTCACTATTTTGGTTATCGTACCATTCACGAGAGAACTCTTTACCCAAAAGTCATGGAATTTTCTGTACTCATCTCACAAGTGTATAGATGGGGACTTTGTGTGTAGGATATGGCTTGCCATCATCATTCGACATGCCTCATCCAGCATGCTCAACTAATCTTGTATTCTTCATTTAGCCGTCTATTCTAGTAATCCTTAATGGAATCAGTGATTTAGACAGACAAAATCATCATGCAAAAATCCATTTGGAGAAAGGCATGCAGCATTTTTTCGAAGTACGAGAAAGTTTGTACTCTCAAAACAAATGAATGATTTTTTACTCAAGAGACCCTATTGACAACTTTAGGGGTGTTTACTTGGTGAAATTGTATTTACAAATGTGTGGAATTTTGAACATCAAAAGAGTTATTCATAAAGAGGTGCCAATGGATTGTCCTTTATTAAGTAAGGAAATGACACAAGAAGGATCAGCTGGGGTGGCGATCTAATCATTGATTCGATGGGCTTTTCTGCTTTTGCCCCTGCAGAAGAGAAGATGTGGAAATAGATCAATTAGTAGGGTCAATATCACACGTGATTTGAGGCCCGAAAGGTTTCTGTCATCTGTTTTGGCAATACTTGAGACATCATTTGGCTTGGGAGAGTTTATCATAGTCTGACATGCCTCTCATTGATTTGTTTTCTACATCTTTGACGATCAGGTGATCCTGCAACAGATGAGAGGGATCATATTAGTTAGAAGCTCTTTCAAGAGTCGAATAACTTGGAAGTGATACAACATTACCCTTCACTGGTTTACAAATGTTTGAATGGACCTGAAGTACGAGGAGGATATGAATTCCTGTAATTTTCACTATGTTAGGTCATTTGCTCTCCTGTAATTTGCAGGTGCAAGAGAAGCAATTTTTATTTATTTCTTTAAGCGGCTAACTGTTGCGTCGGGGATTCGAACCCTCGGCTTTGAACCATTTTGCTTATTCCCGGGTAGCACTTGGCTAGAGACGCCGACAATGTCTGCAGGGGGCGCTTCTTTTCATTTGACCGAATCGGCTTCTGGACGACACGTCCTTTCATACCAAGCCAGGTAAATCGATATGGGCTACTTGGTTTGCACAAATTAACCACTAAGCTTGTGCTCTTGAATCTTATGCTTCCCAAAATAGGAGAAAATATATCAAAAGTGAATTCGATATCTTTTGGGAGTATTGGAAACGATACCGAATTACTCTTCCCCAGAGTTTATATTTGCTGACTCTTAGGGATATTTGAGTGTCAATGACGGTCTTTTGTCTTTGACACAGTTCAATGTCTTTTTGATTGGCCCTCCTCACTTGTGGCCCTGCATGCATGATTGCTGGTTGTTGATTCATCTTCAACGCCTTCCTTCTGTGGAATTTTTCTTCTGTTTTTTACTATAGCTGCATTGAGCAAAAAGCCACGTACCTCAAGCTTCTATGGAATTTGAGATGGACAATAAAAAACTTCCAGCTTTCTGATGGCGATTATTTTTGGAAGAATACATGTCTGGAACACAGAGTGAAGCTTTCAGGCTCTATAGTCATTGTCTGGAGTGGGGGCTATAAATTGCCTTGACTGCCTGGATTTTCTCCCTATTGACAGTAATGAATTCAAGAGAATAAATTTCTTCCTTGTACTTCTTGGCTTGTCGAAGGTGGAAATCCCTTCAATGAAACTATGACGTCTAATTGTTCGGGCATGTCAGGGGGAGGAGATGTTTGCTCCGTCTTGAAAAGGAATTGGACAGGAGTGAGGTGGAACGCACAGAGCTCCTGAGGACGGCCGGCAAATATGGGAAGGTCGAAAGCAGCCTGGAGGAGGTTATCTTGCCTCGAGCTACCATGGTGTGCGTGTGTTGGGTTTAACCGCACGCTTATGCCTATTATGTCCGATATTTTGTTTCCTGTACACAGAAGAGAGGAGACATCATTTTCAAAATATGTTCGGGAATAAGACTTACCTTTCTTTGAAACAGGATGATCCTTTTTGTTTGCCCATGCTTCCTTGAAAGGGTGTCTTTGAATTTGGTATGTTCACATGATGTGCCGCTTTAAATGCTTTCACACTAAGTCAAAGGGAATGATATTCGAGACATAAAGTGAGAGAGTCGGAAGACAAACATGGTTAAATTTATCATCTTGTTTTGACGAAAGCTTTTGGTGATGAAATATTTTTTTATTTTCAGAACATGTCTTTGGGGGAGAAAAAGCATGAGGAAGCCCAGCCCTTAGTATTCTCCTTGGATGATATTTTCTTTTCATGGTTGGATAGCATCACTAGGCTGGTTTGGAATACCGCCTCATGCTTTCAAAACAAAATATTATAACCATACATTAAAGTACTTGAATGAAAAAGACAACAATAGCACACTAGATAAAAACAAACAAAACTAATAAAAACTCCTATGAAAAGGAGCGCTTTAAGAGTGCTGGTCCTGAAGTCAAACGTCTTTGAATTCCTCGCCTCCGTGACTCGAAGTATTCGCATGCGATGACTATTTCGTTGAAGCTACGGAAGTGTAACCCGTGCAGCCAACAGCGATGTTCGTGGGGCAAAGTTTCCATGAACTGCTTTATCAATTCTTCTTCGCCGTTGAGGGTAGGTTTGCATCATAAAAGCCCTCCACCTTCCTGCATATGCTTGGCAATCCTCCATTGGTCTTCTTCTGAAGTGGGCCGAACTCTTGCAAGGCAGCTCAGTTCCAATCTGGTTTTGGTATTGATGCAAGAATGTGGAAGACAGCTCATTCCAATCCTTTATGAGGTAAATACTTGCTGTGACGAACCATTGCAATGTAGACCCCGTAAGAGTTTCTTGGAACGCCTGAGTTGTGAATGTCATCGGGCCATGGTACTGACTCATCTTAGTATGGAGATATTGCAAATGAGCCACGGGGCAAGTCGTGCCGTTATACTTGCGGAAATTAGGTATCCATACTTCATTGGGGGTCAAGATCATATGAGGGCAAGGCGGGCTTGACATGTCTTGGTTAGGCCGTTGAAGTGGTGAATTTTTTTGTTTCAGAGAAGTTGGACTTACCGAGATCACTCCGTTGCCTTCTTCTGGGTCAAAATTTCCGAATGAGGATGAAGTATTGAAGCTATCCTCATGGTCGGAGGACGAGTTTAGTAGCTCGTTAGGATCGTAGCGGATAAGGACGTACGTTTCTTCTTCGACGGGCCTTCATCCCCGGTGACGGTAGGAAACAGTTATATGATGAGTGATCAATTCCATCGAAATAACGCTGGAAATCCTTGGGTTTGTATTCTAGGGACTGGAAGTCATCAGGGTCATATTCTAGAGGAAGGTAGCCTTCAGAGTTGTATTCCAGAGAATGCTCGAAGTTTTGATGCAGTGGTTCGCCAGTTATCAAATTTCGCCTATACTCAGTGGTAGATGTCGAATTGATTGGTTTTTCTTTTCTTGGCTCCTGGTCCAAACCTTTTGAGTAAGGCCCTTCGTCTTGCCAATTCGATTTTGTCAACGGGAACGAGAGATATTAAGGCTTCACTCTCTGTTTCACTTTCTATGTCGATAGGGGTTGGTATTCTTTGAACCCTAGCTCTTGCAAAGTAAGCTTGGGAGTCGTCTTGTCGTGCCCCGGTCTTGAACAGTGCTCGTACCGTGATCTTGTACATAGGTTCCTTACCTTTCCGAGGGGGAAACTTTTCAATAATATGATGTTGCTCAGTTGCCCATTTATCATGTAAGGCTTCATTGACATTTGACGGCTCCTCGTGCTCCGGGATCATCGGTTCTTCGTAGGGCAAGGCGATGTGAGGGCTGATGTCAATATCATATTCTTGGTGGAGAACATGAATTAGTTCCTTCCAGGTTTTAAGGGAACTAATCTTCCTGACAATGTACCATCGCAAGGCAAGGCCGGTCAGGTTTGATTGCTACGATTGAATCATCCTTTGGACCAGGTAGGCTTGTAAGTAGGTTTCTGGGCGGAAGGTATCAGCATACCTTTCGCATTCAGGCGTTCTGAGTTCTTCAGGGATCTCAAAACTGACATAATTAGACGAGTCAATGGGATTCGGCTCTTGCAAACTGTCTCAACTTTTTCAGGATCTTTTCAAGCTGTTTATCTTGTTGGTCATTATCTGGCAGATTTGTGGGTGCCGGGAGTGTGCTTAAAGCAGTTATGGAGTTGGGTTTAGCTTGAGTGGATTCCATTTGCCTTGAGAGTTGTCGAATGACAATGGACATCTGTCCTACGCCATATTCAATGTTGGTGAGGCGATTTTGTACCTCATTCTGATCGGGTCCTATCACGTGAGGCCATTCGCGGGTGGCTGATAGTTGACGATTCATAATTACATGTGTTGCAAAAATCATGAATGAGTACGAAAGCAAACAAAGATTGACCCATGACAATGGTCTAACTGCTTCTTTATTTATCAAAAGAGGATTTCATAGACCACACACTTCCGATATTTAAAACTTGAAATGACAGAAGGAAATACTATATATTAAACAAAAGTCTCTAAACAATGGGACGGAATTTTTACAATACTAAGGGACACATGATTGCTAATCTATATGCGACGGGGAGCCTTGTTCTTGCGCCGATGCTTGTTTTCTTGGACCGGCTTTGAGACATGTATCATGTTCATTCCTAAATCCCCTTGCACAGGCTCTGCTTGTTCACGCTGGCTAATCTCGCCGATTGGGTGAGGGATCGATGGCTTCCACTTTGTCGGGATACGATGGTTGAGGATGTAGGATTCGGGGCGTGGTGGGTTTTTTCTCGTCCCTCAAGCCCTTCGGTATCACAATTCTTTTGCGATGGCACCTGCTCCATGTTTCCTCGACAATGTCAATCTCGAATGTGTATTCACGACTTTGCTTTGGTGAAGAAGAGTGGAGGAGCCTTCCTCTTGAAAGGCGGTGGGATCTCTTGAAGGGCTCCATACTGTCGCGTCACCCGATATGGGAAATAAGAAATGGCGCCGGTGAAACCAAGCAATGGAATTGGATGGCGGCGTCTGTAAGCAAAGTAAGCTCTCTTTTCATGGAACCAACCAGCACACCATTGGAACGCCTCAGGAGCTGGGTTTCTTAGAAAGTTTATCCAATTTAAACAGCTTTGGTTAGGAATGTATGGTCCTAAAACCATAAATTTCTTAAATGGATTTTCGAAATCATTTATTTCAGGCGATCGCATGAAGCCTCGAAATTCGCTTAGGTGAGAAAAGAACCAGACTTGTAAAATTTCCGGGGAGACTCGCATGACTTTTTCTGTGTTTTCTTTAAAACGAGTGAGGGACAAGAATGTTTCAGCTAAGATCATGTTGACATAATTTTGCCCCCTTAAGATCTGATAAACTATCCATGCCATCTTTGGACTTATGACATTTCTTTGATGGGGGAAAATGATGAACCCGAAAAGGCCAAGAGGAAAATCTCGCTTTTCGAGTCATGGGTTGATTTTCAAAACATGCAGTCAAAAATGCTAGGGGGCAGTATTATGGTTATTTTCAAGAATTTGCCTCATAACATGAACTTCAGCTCCTAAGAGTCGTGCTAACCCACGCAACAGGATAATGCCTGTTGATGGCCTAACAAGCCTCTTCTCGAGAGGCATTCCAGTGATGATGCTGTATTCTTCCAGAGTTGGGGTTAGCTCGAACCCACCAAACACAAAAGTAGTCGTCTTCGAGCACCAGAAATGTGCCATGGCCTGCATGACTTCGGGATGAACGCGGATTCGAATCAACGATAGAAGATGACCGACTTTGGCTTTCACTCGTTCTTGGGCATACTGGTCCAATTGACCCCACCATCTGAAGAGCTCTGTTTTGGGAGTGGGAATGAACTGGATGTCATCTTCTCCCATCGCATATGGGTCAATAAAAGGACTGAGTAAAAGTAAATAAATTACTTTGCTTTTAAAGAAATGGCAAGTACAAAACATGCACATGAGATGTGCGGCTCGATTTCTAACTGAGAATGCTTGTTGAAATTAAAAGGGTATCTGCCCGTCGCAGTCTCGCGTTAGCAGCATTCCCTCCTAACCGGCTAAAGAAATTCGGGGAAAAGAAAGGCAACCTCTACATCGCAGTCTCGCATTCGAGGTCGTATCTTTCTTGACACCATCCTAAATATCCTATGGCGGCCGGGTTGTGTGTGCCATGTGTAGTGCTGAAATAGTAAAGCATGCACCACAATTCATAATCACAAGACAATCTATTTTAAGCAAAGTTAAAATAAATTTCTAAGCTATTGACCTGCATAAAGAAAAACCTAAGTCAGTAAAGGAATTAAACAAGATAAAAAAAAGCCTAAGTCCTCAGATTTCCCAGTGGAGTCGCCAAGCTGTCGCGACCTCTTTTTTTCCGGCGCCCGATCGGGGCGGGCGCCTAAGGAGGCTAATGGCTCGGCTGGTGTTAATTAAGCCTGGACTCTCCCAAGTCCACCAATTCACGACTTTAATGGTCTAAGTTTTTAACCTGTAAGTTAATTTTTAAAACGGAGTCGCCACTAATCAATTTGTGGTGGGTTGATTAGAAACCCATGCGAAATATTGGGAGAAATATTCGCTCCTGCGCAACCAGAGAAATTAGGATCGGGGACTTGATTACACTAGTTAATCACTAATGCCCTTTCGGTACCTAACCTTGTTTAAACCCCGAGGTTTTTTGGATGTTTTAGGGATTTTCCACACACTTTTGGGAAAAAAAAAAAAAACATTTTTTGAACCTTTTTCCAATTTTTTGGACATAAAAGGGATTTTTTCTGGATTTTTGGTATTTTTGGAAAAATACAAGTCTTTTTGGCTTTTTTCTGAATTTTTGGCCTTTTTTGGGAAATATGAAATATTTTTGATTTTTTTTTTTTTTTTTTGATTTTTTTTTGGAAAATAAAATATTTTTTTAATATTTTTGGAAAATAAAGTATTTTTTTTTTTTTTCTTGATTTTTCTCGAAAATAAAATATATTTTATATTTTTAAATATTTTCTGCTTTTTTAAATTAAAATATATTTTTTATATTTTTGGAAAATAAAATTTTTTGGATTTTTTTGAAAAAAAAAAAAAAAAAAAAAGCCGATCGCCCGGCTCGAATTTTTTCATCTTTTTTTTTTTTTTTCTTTTCTAAAACTGCGTCGTTTTGGGGGAACCGGGAAACCCTACCCGGTTCCCCGGCCCGGTCCGACCCAACAACCCGGGTCGCGGCGGCGGCGACAAAGAACAACGGAATGAGGGGGTGGCGACGGCGGCGGCTACCCGGCGGGGTGGTGGCGGTGAGCGGCGGCGACGACGGTGCGGCGGCGGCAACGCAATCTCTCCCTCCCTCTTTCTCTCTCCCTCTCTCGCGAGCCCGCGGATTCGGGTTTCGCTCGCCATCGGTCTCCCCGAAGTCTCTGAGGGAGATCGGCGGAGCCGACCCGAATGCCTCGCCCTTGCTTTGCTCTGAGCTCCCCGAAGTCTCTCAGGGGGGCTCGGAGCTTCGCTGGCCGCTGCTCGTGCCTCAACGGAGGTGGGGACGGGGGGTATTTATAGGCGAGGGGGTGGCCGGTCGACGGAGCTTCGACCGCCGGTCCCCCTCGCGTGCCGAGTGACTCCGAGCGGCCAGACCGGCGTCCCATCCGACACCCGGCTACTCCTCTGCTCCACGTGCACGCCGTCCACCCGCCCGGCCGACGTCACGCCCTCTGCGCGTGAATTGCGAGGCGCGAGGAAGGGGATGACCTAAAGGGGCCGGGCTGGAGGAGGATGGGCCTACGGCCCATGCGGAGGGGAGGAAGGGGCTGCTCCTTGTTTTATTTTGCCTTTGTTTTGTTGTTTTTTTGTTTTTTTTTTTTTTGTTTATTTATTAGCCGAGAAAGATGAAATAAAGTAAATTAAAATAAAATAAAACCTAATTAATGAAAATTCAGGCGTCAACAGCTGCCCCTCTTTGAAGGTGAGCTCGCAGAGGTTGCATTCAAAGACAAACTGATGCCTAAATTTTATCCATACATGCGTGGCAGATTATATTTTATTTGGGACCTATTATCCTATGCAAAAAGAGCGATATAACATTACATATACTAAGACAGCTAAGAAGATACATGTAGTTACTTACCGGAAGTGAGTGAGATAGGGTGTGAACCCTGAGTTTGGTAAGTATCAAGGCGTCATCTTATCTGGTGATATGAGGAGGTTGCTTTTCCAGGGCTCGAACCGTTCTTCGATTGCCAGTTATCTTGACTTTGAAATATAAGTCTTGAGTCTTGCCAGCTTCAGACTTTGATCTTCAGACTTTGATCTTCAGACTTTGTCAATAGAGTCCGTAAGTCTTCGGACTAGACTGATGAAAATGTTTTGTCAACTTCAAAATACTTTAAGAGAATTTATCCAACAATCTCCCCCTTTTTTATGGTGACAAAACTTTCTTGCAGATTTGAATATTGTCGCCCTGCAATACAACTTTTAAGCAAGCATCATAAAAGATTAGAATAAAAATAGTAGAAGTAGAAGTTATCATGTACACGTACTTTCCCCGTACACGATCTGCATTCACCGAAACCTCATTAGTCATAAACAGACAGTACTATCTTTATCTAATTTAAGAAGCTTAAAGTATTGCCATAGTGAGCACACACTCAAAAACTGCACACGTTGCACACGTTTAAAAAAAAAACTCAAGTCAAAGTCAAGATAACAACTCAAAAAAATATAAAAGATAAGATTTGGTTTGAGGACAGAAAATCATTCGAAAATCTGCAAAGACTTCTCCCCCTTTTTGTCAGCATTAAAAAAATCAAGGAGCTCGAGGAATGCGAACAAGTTGAAAGTCCTCCATAGACTTGACAGTGTCTTCAAGCTTCCTCAAATCTTCCTGTACTTGGGTGAGAGTAGTGCCCTTTTGCAGTATCCTGAATCTGACGCTGAACATCTTTAAGCTTATCATGCAGAGTGATGAACATTGCATGATTTTCATTCTGCAAGGTCTGAAATTCATATCCCATGGCATAAATTTGGCCTTTGAGTTCCAAGATGATTTCAAGCAACCTTTGAAAATCTCCAGAATTGTCAGTCTGAGTGCTTGTTTCAGCTCGGTCTAATGGTGGAGTCAAGCCAGCATGAATGTCGGCAGGAAGTTCGGTATGTGGAGATGATGTCCTCTCCTTCAGGAAACTGTGCAGCATGAACATCTTCAGCATCAGGAGGTGATTGACTAACACCTGTTTGTGCATCGTCTTCTCTAAAAGTCAGTAGAAGAGGGGTGTGTTCTCTGTCTGTATCTCCCCATGTTTCCATGTCTTCTGGAGGAGAAAAGAACTCTTCTTTCTGAGGAGTTTTCTCGGGACAGTGCTGTTGGAGATCCTCTTTTCTGCTGGAGAATCTGTTTGTTCCTGGTTCATCTGCTTGTTCTGCTTTTCCTTCTTCCTCTTCCTCTCTTTCTTCCTCTTTCTTCTCTTCTTCTTTCTCTTCTTCTTTCTCTTCCTCTTTCTCTTTTTCTACAAATTGATGTTCTGGAACAACTGGAACAGATGCAGCAAATTGAGAAACAAAAGCAGAGATGGGTAGAGCATCCTCATCATCTTCATCTTCCAAGATGATTGCCCTTCTCTTTTTGGTAGAACTAACCACTGGTTCTTTCCCTTTTCTTTTGGCCGCTGATGAGTCTGGTCTGAACTTGATAGGAGTCTTTTCCTTGAATTGCTCCAGCTTCTTGCTAAGCTCTTTCGGACGCATCTTGGTAATCATCCTCAGCCCGATGACCATTTTATCAATAGTCTTCACAGTGAGAATATGAGGAGGTTGAATGTTCAGATGTCTGAAGAGACGAGTAATGAGAGCACCATAAGGAAGTTTTCATTTGTCCTTTGCCATGCATCTGTACATGTGAAATATGATGGTGTGCGGCAAAGAGAAGTTAAGACCAGTCTTGATTGCAAACATCAACTTGGCTTCAGAGATGGATACATCTGTCTTGGATGTTGATTTGGGTCTCAGACAGTTGATCACAATCTTGTGCAGCAAAGTATTTGTTGCATTCATCCCGGAATAGGAGAGTCGACCTTCCGCAATTCTGTCTCTTGCAAGTTCAAGAGTAGCATGGCTTACGGACACACCGATTGATTGGAAAGCCCCTCTTTCCACACCAAGTATATCTCGCGAAATGTCCTTATCAACAACATACTCTTTATCCCTCACGCTGAAAGAAAAGCTGTTTGCATCAATGAAACTGAGATTGGAGTAGAAGTAGCCGTTAATTCAGAATGTGCCATATCACGGTCGATCATGAACTGATAAAGTTGAAGTTTTTCAAACTTTTCTCGCAGATTTATGCTCAATAAATCCAGAAAATCGAAATCCACAGTCCGTGGGTTCATCACCCCACGCTTCAGCAACTTTTCATACTTCTTCCTATGTCCGTCTGAGCGGAACAGTTCATCCTTCTTCCCTCGAAGGTTTGCAGCCACACCCATCCATGGTTTAAAGTGGATGAACATATTTTCATCATCATCCTTTCCCTCTGGCTGATTCATACTACCAAACCTAGGGTCACTGGGGAAGTTTGCAAACGCTTTTGCAGCCGTTCCTTCAGGAACAATCCCAGACCTCTCCATGATAGTGAGAAAATGAGTCTCGTTTCTGTAACCCTTCTCTTTCAGAAATTCATCCACGAAGGTCATTACGGAACCACCTTCCTTTAATGCAAAGTAAAGCCTATAAACAAAGGCAGGCTTAAGTGTTCTTACTAGTTCAATATCTTCAAAAACCGTTTCTGCATCTTGAGGGCGATGTCCTTGAGGTCTAGTTGGGGAAGACCGCTGTTGAGATCGTTGAGGAGTTTGCTCAGTAGGAAAGTCGCTTTCTTCAGTGAGATCAAAGTGCGTAGGCCCCTCACCAGATCCCCGTGGTCCCCCTCGTTTGCTATTCCGAATGACTTCCTTTGATACGACATTGTGCTTTCTTTGGAGAAGCTTTCTCACTTGTGTCGCAAGAAAGTTGAAAACTTTGAAACGAAGAAATTTTGGAGAGAAAAATACAGAGCAGTGAAAAGCTTTTGATCTAGGGTTTCTGGGTAAAGTGAAAACGAATGAGAAGAAGTGTATAAAAGATAAGAGCTACGGGGGGTAATCCAAGCGTTGTATATTTTGGAAATCTTAAAATTTCCTTTTGAAAAATAACTGCCTTAATAAATCGATAACCATTTTCTTTAAATATAACCGCCTTAAAAATAAACAGATAATCTCACCTTATAGATAAGACAGTTTAAGTAAATGAACTTACAGTCGTGTCGATTCGTATTCTCAGTCTTTAACCTTTGAGTCTGATGCTATGTCAGACGTTAGTTACTGAGTCTGAGTTTCAGCATTCTTCAAGAGATAATATATTGAGTCTTGAGCGAATAGACTCAAACAGGCTTTTCTCAAGTGGCTTTGTGAAGATGTCGCGCTTGATTCTTTGAGTCTATGAATTGTATCAAGACCTATTTGTTCTTAACATGATCTCTTATAAAGTGATGTCGAATCTCAATATGTTTTGCTCTTGAATGTAGGATAGGATTCTTTGTAAGATTGATTGCGCCGGTGTTGTCACATCTTATTTCGTGCAAGAGTCTTCAATGCCAAAGTCTTGCAGGTTGTTGTTTTATCCACGGTATTTGAGAACAGCAACTTCCAAGGGCTACGTATTCTCTTCAGCTGTTGAAAGAGCCACAGTACTTTGTTTTCTTGAAAACCAAGATACTGCCCTGTTTCCAAGCAATTGACAAGTACCTGAAGTGTTTTTTCTTTCAACTCTACAACCTGCAAGATCTGCGTCTGAATAGCCAAGAAGTGTAAAGTCTCCTTCTTTAGGATACCAAAGACCGATCTTAGCAGTAGTAGCAACATATTTAATAATACGTTTAACAGCACTTAAGTGAGATTCTCTAGGATCGATTGAAACCTAGCACATATGCAAACACTAAATAATATGTCGGAGTTTGGATGCAAAAGTAAGATAAAGAAGTGAACCAATGATACTCCTATATAACTTTTGGTCGATTTTCTTCCCCGCTTCATCTTTGTCTATCTTCAAGGAACTTGACATTGGTATGTCGGTCTTTTTGCAATTTTCCAGACCGAACTTTTTAACAAGTTCTTTTGCATATTTCTCTTGATGAATGAATATTCCCTCCTTTAGTTGTTTGACTTGTAGACCAAGGAAAAAGGATAGTTCACCCATCATGCTCATCTCGAATTCATCCCGCATAGACTTAGAAAATTTCTTGCACAAAGTCTCATTAGATGATCCGAATATGATGTCATCAACATAAATCTGAACAAGTAGAAAGCTTTTACCTTCCTTTTTAATGAACAAAGTAGTTTCTACCTTTCCTTTAGAAAAGCCATTATGAATTAAGAAATTACTTAGCCTTTCATACCAAGCTCGAGGAGCTTGTTTCAATCCATATAAAGCTTTCTTTGGTCTGAACACAGAGTCTAGTTTCTTTGAATCTTCAAATCCAGGAGGTTGTTCCACGTAGACTTCTTCTTGAATAAATCCATTCAGGAATGCGCTTTTGACATCCATTTGAAACAACCTGAAATTCTTATAGCAAGCAAAAGCAAGTAGTAATTTGATTGCTTCTAACCTTGCTACTTTGGAGCGTAAGTCTCATCATAGTCTATCCCTTCTTCTTGCGTGTATCCTTTAGCCACGAGTCTTGCTTTGTTTCTCGTTACTTTGCCTTTTCGTCAACTTTGTTCCTGAAAACCCATTTAGCTCCAATAACAATCCATATAAAGCTTTCTTTGGTCTGAACACGAGTCTGGTTTCTTTGAATCTTCAAATCCAGGAGGTTGTTCCACGTTTCTTCTTGAATAAATCCATTCGGAATGCGCTTTTGACATCCATTTGAAACAACCTGAAATTCTTATAGCAAGCAAAAGCAAGTAGTAATTTGATTGCTTCTAACCTTGCTACTGGAGCGTAAGTCTCATCATAGTCTATCCCTTCTTCTTGCGTGTATCCTTTAGCCACGAGTCTTGCTTTGTTTCTCGTTACTTTGCCTTTTCGTCAACTTTGTTCCCGAAAACCCATTTAGCTCCAATAACTTGTTTCAATCCATATAAAGCTTTCTTTGGTCTGAAACCTTTTTCTTTGAATCTTCAAATCCAGGAGGTTGTTCCAATTCTTCTTGAATAAATCCATTCGTGCGTTTTTGACATCCATTTGAAACAACCTGAAATTCTTATAGCAAGCAAAAGCAAGTAGTAATTTGATTCTAACCTTGCTATTGGAGCGTAAGTCTCATCATAGTCTCCCTTCTTCTTGCATCCTTTAGCCAAGTCTTGCTTTGTTTCTCGTTACTTTGCCTTTTTCATCAACTTTGTTCCCGAAAACCCATTTAGCTCCAATAACGATTTACTTTTGGTTTGGAATATTCTTGGGTCTTCTTGCATTTTCAATCCAGCTTTCATCAGCTAAATCTTCTTCAATATTTTTGGGTTCTATTTCAGAAATAAGAGCAACAACACTAGACTCTTCTCGCCTTTTGGATCTTGTTCGAATTCCCTCATTAATGTTCCCAATAATGAGTTCTTCAGGATGACTAGACTTGTGCTTCTAGTTCTTGGTCGGTCCCGATAGATTGTTGATCTTCTTCTTGAGTGGATTCTTCATCGGTAGCTTGTTGTACGATTTCGAATTAGTAACGCTTCAAAGTGGAGTTAGATCTAGCAAGATGTAATGGAGCAGATTCTGAATCTTCGATCCAGTATTTGCTAAACTTGTGGAGAGTCTTGAAATTTGACATTCATTGATTCTTCCACAGTCTGAGTCTTTTTGTTGAATACTCTAAAAGCTTTGCTTGTAGTTGAGTAACCAAGAAAGAATCCTTCATCTGATTTTTCTTCAAACTTACCAACACGATCATTTGCATTCTTTAGAATAAAACATTTGCAACCAAATATTTGAAAATAAGAAACTATTGGTTTCTTTCCTTTAAAAATTTCAAAATGGGTTTTCTCAAGAATTGGCCTTAAAAACACTCGGTTTATAATATAGCAAGCAGTTGAGACAGCTTCTTCCGTCAAAACCTTGAAGAAATTTGATTTCCAATTAAAAGTGTTCTTGCCATTTCTTGTAAAGACCTATTCTTCCTTTCCACAACCCCATTCTGTTCTGGTGTATATGGAGAGGAGAATTTGTGTTGAAAACCAAATTCATCACAAAATTTAGCAAAGTCTTGATTTTCAAACTCACCTCCATGGTCTGTATGAATGCTTGAGATAGTGTGACATTTCTCATTCTGCACTTTTTTAGCAAACTTTAAAAAGAGAGAGAAAGTCTCTGACTAACTTGAAAGAAAGTAGACCCAAGTGAATCGTGAATAATCGTCCACTATTACCATACAGAACCTTTTACCACCAATGCTTTGCGTTCTGGTAGGTCCAAACAAATCCATATGCGTAAGCTGCAATACATGATTAGTGGAAACTTTATTTATTGATTTGTAAGAGTTTCTAACCTGTTTACCCAAAGACGCATGGTGTACATAGATCGAGACTTTAAATAATTGAGAATAGGCAACCCTCGAACAAGTTTCTTGGTAGAGATCTTGTTGATTTGCTTCATATTGATATGGCCTAGCTTTTTGTGCCATAGATTTGCTTCATCTTGTACGATATTAAGCACTTTGTGATCTTTCTTGATTCACATCCGGAAGATAGATATTTCCATGTCTTCGATCGGTAAAAGATTGAGTAAAGTCTTTACCGATTCCAGAGCACGTTTCTTCCCGAAAGTTGATCTTGAAACCAGAATCACACAACCGACTTATGCTAAGCAGATTGTAATTTAATCCTTCAACTAAGGAAACATTATTGATAGACAAACTTCCAATCTTTACTGTTCCTCGACCAGTAATCCTTCCTTTGTTGTTACCACCAAAGGAAACTTTTCCTCCGTCTATCTGGATAAGTTTTATGAAGCAGCGTGAGTCTCCTGTCATATGTCTTGAGCAGCCACTATCAAGATACCATTTAATCTTCTTTTTGATAGTAACCTGCAATTAACAAAAATTCAAGCTCTTTTTGGTACCCATACCATCTTGGGTCCAGAAGTGTTAGAACAATAGACAGTCTTAGCCCACTCTTTTAACAGTCTCCAAACCAAAGGACATTCTTTCTCAAAATGTTCTAAGCTTTTACACTTGGAACATCTCGAGCATTTCTACCAACAGGTTTTACAAAAACTTTCTGGAAATGATTCTTGTAAACAATTCTAGCTGGTCTTTGTTTAATTCTTTCTTTTACCTTCGGAAAATCAATCAATGGAATAGTTTCAGAAGTCATACCAAGACCTAACTTATCAAAATATGGTCTTTGTATCGAAAGAATCTTATCCAGCTTTTCTAACCATTTAAAAATCTTTTTGATATGTTAGTGATATCATTTTTCAAAAGATTATTTTCATTTGAAATACTTTTATCGAGTTTTCTTTCACAACAACAAAATCTTTTTCCAACTTTTCAAACTTTTCTTTCATAAGTTTATCCTGTTGCTTCAATGTAGAATTTTCCCTTTTCAATTCGAGATCCTTTAAGAGAGGTTTTCGAGACTAAGACAAAGTTCATCAATATATTTAGAAACTTTAACAGGAATTTTCGAGTTACCAACCTCGAGTTCGCTGTCTCGAGTCCGTGTCTCGAATCAAGGTCTCGAGTCCGAGTCCGATTTTGCCATTAAACAGATATTGGCATAATCATCGTCACTTTCTTCACATTCGGTATCACTTCAAGTCTCTCGCTTTGAGTGCCTTCCCCGTTTTCTCGGTCTTCCCTTTTTTTTTCTTTAACGGATGACGGTTGGATCCGATGTGTCCCTTTTTCTTGCATTCAAAGCAAGTCACTTCTTTATTAGAATCATCTTCCTCTGTTGACATGTTTTGAAACCTTTGAGAATTTTGTTTCTTCCAATTGAATTTCCTTCCTTTTCTGTTCAACTTTCGAATCTCTTTATCATGAGTGCCGTTCTTCATCATCTAGATCTTCTTCGTAGTCTCGTAGCATCGAATAGTCATTAGACTTTAAGGCAATAGATTTCTTACCTTTTGAGTCTTCCTCTTCGTTGGTCCTGTTCCACTTCATAGGATTGAAGAGTCCCAACCGCCCGTCTACGAGAGTGGAGCAATCCTCTCGTGTCTCTCTTATTGAGGTTTTTATGTAATTCCAGTCTTTTGAGAGTCATCGAAGGAGTTTGTTGACCTTCATATGTCCTGAGATTGGATGTCCCTGATATTCAAGGCCATTCACAATTTCAGTAAAGCGACTAAACATGTCAGTTATTGATTCTCCTAATCTCATCTTAAAGACTTCATATTGTCCCAAGAGAATGTTGATCCTCGTTTCTTTCACACGATCAGTTCCTTCATAGGTAATGTGAAGCCTATCCCATACTTCTTTTGATGTATCACAAGAAGATATTCTATTATATTCAGTAGGGGATAAAGCACAATATAAAGAGTAAATAGCTTTGGCGTCAAGAGTCTGTCTCTTGGTGATTTCTTCTTGAGTCAGAAGAGTAGGAACAGCAGTTTCTTTTCCTCTCTCTGATTCCGATGCAGCAGCGGGAATGATTCCTTTATCAACCACTTCCCATTCCAAAGGATCTTTCGATCTTAGGAATGCCTTCATCTTATTTTTCCATATGCTGTAATCTTTTCCATCAAAGTATGGAGGTCTGGTATTGCTTTGACCTTCAACCAACCATGCAGGCAACATACTAGCCATAGATCTTTTACTTAGAAGTAAAGACACTTCTTATAAACAAGTACACAAGCTCTGATACCAATTGTTAGGACTAGAATTAGCACCTAGAGGGGGGTGAATAGGTGTTTAAAACAATTTTAATAAATTAAACCGAATGAGATATAAATAACTTAAAACCAGCAATTGCAGCAAATGAAAGCAGTTAAAGATAAAAGGATTAGGGATAGAGAATCAAGCCTCCAGATTTATAGTGGTTCGGCTTAGACCAAGCCTACGTCCACTCTCCCGCACGGACAGCCCTTAAGGGCCGGATTTCACTAAGAATCAATAAGAGTGATTACAGTCTCACGCTTCTTGAGTCCACAAAGTGTAGATTACTCTACTACACTTCCTCAAGGTCTTTCTACAATATGATCTCTCTTTTGATTACATATAATGCTCGAAGAATGATATCGCAAAATAGAAAAGGAGATTCAGACTTTGGAATTCTTCTATCCGCACCATTCAACAACTAGAGCATCTCTCTTACATACTTCTTCATGCCTTCAATACCGTTGGCACCTTCCAAAGAAGTTCTTCCAATCAACCCGTTGGACAGAATCAATTAGAGAGATCTCGAGCTCTTTAAGGTAAGTGTTGATAGCCCATCAATCCTGCCGCCCATACAATCGGGATCTCGGTTTCCATAAGTAGATCCTTCCAAATATAAGTTGCGAAATCTTTAGAGAATCTATACATATTCAAATATGAAAGTAAGATCTTTTAGTGCTGAATCTAGTAGAAAGATATCCATTAGTCGTTAGAATAAAGATCATATAAGATCGAATAAACATCGTTCCAAAACTGTCCATGTGAGTAGACTTTGAAATATAAGTCTTGAGTCTTGCCGCCTTCGACTTTGATCTTCGAGACTTTGTCAATAGAGTCTGTAAGTCTTCAGACTAGACTGATGAAAATGTTTTGTCAACTTCAAAATACTTTAAGAGAATTTATCCAACACTAATCCACTCTAATCCAACAACCTAATTACACTTAACTAACACTAATCAACATTTAAGTGTAATTAGCAAACTAAGAAGGCATTAGAGTATAAAACTCACCCAAAACGACGGCAAGGATGCGAGGATCGACTTTCCCCAAAGCGGGCCGAGCATCCGGGCTCGGGAAGGCGGCCAAAACAGGCCACGAAGTCGCTGCCATACCCATTTTTCTGCTCTCTGTGCGCTGCTGGTTGGGCTCGAATTCAAGGCCAAGATGGTGAGGCAAGGCCGGCGGAGGGCGAGGGGGCTCCGGTCGGTTGAGGTGGCGGCGCACGGTGGCCGGAGGTGGCCGAACCATGGCCTGTGCTGGCCAAAACGGAGCTGGACAGCAGCTCTGGAACAGTGAGCTGGGCGAGAGAGCGACCAAGGTGCGCGGAGGGCAACCGGCGAGCGGTGGAGCACGCGGGCAAGGCGAAGCAGCGATGGCAGCTCCGGCTTTCTTCTCTCGGTGCTGCCATTCTGCTTCTGTTTCTGCTTCTCTTCATTCGAACAAACCAAGAGGGAGAAGAGGGAGAGTGTCGAGCGGATGAGTACCAAGAGAGAGAAAAAAGAAGAGATAAAGGAGAGAAGGTAAGTTTGAAAAGTCAAAAGGTGAAAAGTGAAGGAGAAGCAAAGTGGAGGACAGCCATGTATTCGGTGGAAGGGGGCTCACGCACGAGGGAAAAGAGAGGGGGAGAGAGAGAGAAAAGAAAAAGAAAAAAGAAAGAAAGAGAGAGAAACTTGTGGGAAAAATAAGGGAAAAGGTGTTTGGCCAAATAGGGAAAGGGAAATGGGAATAAATTCAAAAGAAAGAATTTTCTCAAATAGAAAGTTCTTAATCCAATTTCTTTTGAATAAGCTCATTTACTCCCAAAGGAAAATCCAACTAGAGTTCTTGATTCCCCTCTTGCATTTCTGCATCCAAAATCCCTCTTGAATTTTCTCTCAAATAACTCTCATAAAATCAATTGATGCCTCGCTTATCAAATTGATTATTTTTCTCATCCAAGAATTCCCTCATGCTTCTCAATTTCACAAGCCCCGGCTTCAACTGAACGAGAACGGCCCTAAACTGACTTTTTCCCAAAAAATCTCGATTGTCAGAAAAATCTTCTAAGACTGAGTCAACGTTCCTTAAATGACCAGTGACATGACAGAACTTTCAATTTCTAAAATCAGACTTAGATTGGCGGTTAATTTCACTCGGACACGTTTTGAGCGTGACCTAGACTACCGGGTAGTTTTCAGAACTTTTTAGGACAAATGACCCGTGGTCGATTTTCTTCGAGCCACGATGAACCCACTCGACCTATTGGCGACTCTCGGTTGTCGTGAAAATCTCAAGGATTCAAATACGGACACAGGGTACCAAAACAATAAAAAAAATCAGTCTAGTGCCGGTCGACGAGAATTTTCCAATTTAGTGGTGTCACCCACGATTGGCCAAACATCTCTGTCAAACCAGCATACCTCTGATTTCAAATCGATTTTATACTATGCCGCAATGATCTCTAAAGATGAGCACGGTCGAGAAGTCGATTCTTGGTCAAATTCTTAAGTCTATTTGCCTTAGAGTCCTTAATAGCTTACCCAACTAGTCTAGTTATCTCGTGAATGGCCAACTCAGAGAAAAACACTGTAGTCACGTCGATGAAATGCGCAATTTATCTAATCGAAATCAGAACCCAAAAATCGGGATGTCACAAGAACAATTTCAAAATCAAGCCCAACCTTTTCTTTCTTTTATTTTCTTCTTTTCTCCTTCTCTTTTCTATTTCCTCCAAGCCAGCCACCGGCCACTACCGACCACCATCGCAGCCGCCGACGATGGCCAGTGACCAGCTAGGTGAGGTCCGATGAGCTCGCTAGAGGCTCGTCTGGCCACTACAAGCCTCGACCTCACAAATCTGGGCGAGGCCGAGCCTTGCCGGTGGCCAGGCAAGGCTTGTCGAGCTTAGTGAGGCTCGCCTGGCCACCGACGAGGTCCCGACAAACCTCGCCTAGCCACCGACGAGGCTTCGCCTCGCCCTAGCCTAGCAAGGCCCAGCCTCATGTTGGCTAGCGAGGCCAAGCCTTGTTGGTGGCTAGGAGAGGCTTGTCAAGCCCGCCATGGCCTGGCGAGCCTCAACTGGTCACCAGCAATTGCGAGGCCGAGGCTTGCGGTGGCTAGGTGAACCTCCAACAAGCTTGGCGAACCTTGCCAAGTCAGTCACCGGCTACTAGCCACGAAGAAGGAGGAAGAAGGAGTGAAAAGGAAAAGGAGAAAAGGAAAAGAGAGAGAGAGAGAGAGAGAGAGAGAGAAGAAAAATATTATAAAAGTATTAACAATTTTAAAGGGAACAAAAAAAAATTAAGAGTCTTACCAAACGTATTTTTATTCCGAGAATAAAAATTTTGGACAATTACCAAGTGCTTTCAAAAAATCTAGAACAAAATAAATAAATAAAAATCATTTCTAAGCAAAAATTATTCCCAAAAACATAATAATTATCAAATGTACCCTAATTCTTCATGTTTATGTCCAAACTCAAGCATTTTCTCGAGAAAAAGGCATCGGGGCACCCTTTTTGGCGGTTGGTGACTATTAATCAAGGATCACATTATACATTGCACCAAAGTTCAGAGACTATTTATGTCATTATACCTTTTTTATATCTTTTATTTTTTTTTGTAAAAATTATTTCGTGGGTATTCCTTAGTGGGGCATTTACGGGTAGTCCAAAAAGAAGTGAAAAAAAGAAAAGTGAGGACTTGTGACAATGATGATCTAAGAGGGCACGTCCGTGTTGATTGGGTGATGTCAAGTGACGTGTTGGGCGAATGGGCATGTGGTTGTGTGTGGTTCTTGAGCAATGGTCAACTTGCATGGAAGAAGATGGTGGTGGTGGTGGGGATATTTCTTAGGAAGTGCTTACTAACTGTGTAGAGCGATAAAATAATTCAATGGAAATTGAAGTCTTGCTAATTGTATTATCAAATCCTTCTGCTTACGTTCACTATTCAATAGTTTGATAATAAAAGAAAACTCATCAAAATTTTCATATAATTTTATCTAGAAGAAGTTAAAGACCTCACACACTAATAGTCAATGCTTAAATTTTTAGCATTTTTTTTCCTGCCGCCCCACATTGAAAAATTCTAGGGTTAAGGGTGTGGTATGACATGAATCTCTTATTCTAGATGTTGAGATTATGTGACCCACGCTTGCGACAATTTATAAAGTGTTTCTTCTCACATTGCAATACTCAGAAAGTCATTGCACGTAATCTTAAGACCACTAATCTAAAAAAAAATATATGATACTATTATGAGTACTAATCTTACACCTTGGTATGTTTATTATTTTTCTTGTTCATTTCAACATCATATACCTATATATATTTATATTGGAGATAACAAAAACATAGTATGCTTGTGTTATGCAATGTTGACAATGCATTAATGACTATTTAACTTATAGAAATAATCCTTTAGGCAATCGGTTTGCAGCATGCCAAGCAAAAACTGTCTTTTTAACATGATGTGTTAAACAGAGATTTGTATAAGAATTGATGGCATAGCTAGCGAGATGAACATTCTCAATGGCACTTGGGCTATAATTCGATTTTAATGGCAAATCCTCACCAAAGCATCTGTAACCAACTGAAGAAAATCACATTCTTGTAAAATTTCGACCTTAAAAATAAAAATTATAAGCAATCGGGGGTGGGTTTCTAGAAAACAGATGGCACAAACTTTGGCCATTGCACCCATCGGTGAGCAGCTGTGTTGGTTCGATTTTGGGCACTTCATCGCAGAGGTCCCAGAGTTGAAACACCGCAGCTGCTAACACGTCTTAAGTGGGGGCCATGGTGGTGGAGTCATGTGCTAGTCTCCCCCAAAGTATAGGGGTCTGGCCCTTCGGTGCCGTTCGGGCATGGGGGGCCCATGGTGGAGTCCTCAGTTATCAAAAAAAAAACTTTGGCCATTGCAATGTCTTTATCAATCTTAGTTTTCTTTGTGGAGACAATTTCTACGCGGAAAGTTCCCCAAAAGAAACGTTAAAAAAAATTGCACCGCATGGATGTATCTAATCGGGGGTGGGTTTCTTTTGCAATGCCACGCATATATCAGCTTGACGTGATGTGCTCTCGCTATAACAACCTAATCTCTGCATGTACATGCAATAGTCACCTCCTCTGCTTCTTCCTTGCTCTGAACGTCAATCTGCTTCGTTCAAGAATCCCTGTTTCTATTAGTAATTTGCACACCATGTTAGCTAATTATAATCACCGAATACTTCTCGAGGTTTGTTATCTCAGAATTTCTCCCAAGTCCCCACTTTGCTTATTTTAGCAGGAAAATGGAGGAGAATAAGCACTCTCAAATTATATGCAGAAGATCTATTGAAGTTATTTGTGAGCATGTGAAAGTAGGGTCAATACAATCTAAAACTCCAAAACATGACAAATTTATCACAAACTAATTTTTTAACCACAAAAAACTCCAAATCGACACACTTTTGATAAATTTACTCTCAGTTAATTTCCGCTAAATTTTACAATTAAATTACTAAATTGAAGACACTTGTGGTTGACAGGTGTACTAAACTAAGTGTACCAATTTGTGGTTTTACCCTCCATTAACCATTTGTATTTTTTTTTATAATATTAATCCAATTCAATATAAACTAATGAATGATAGTTTTATTAAAAGTGAACCGATTTGAGATTTTTTGTGGTCAAAAAATTAGTTTGAGTTTACGGTAAATTTGTCATGGGGGTATCAGCTTGGGATTTTTTATAGTCAAAAAATTAGTTTTTGGTAAATTTATCATAGATGTACCAATTTAGGGTTTTTGGTGGTAATAACCCATGAAATTATATGCAGAGTAACATCAATTATCTCTTCATATTTAAAAGGAAAAGCTTCTTTTGTAACTTGTTTCTAGTAGATTTTGCTTACGGTAAGAATTGAGTTAATAATAGAGAGTAAAACTAAACCAATCTGATATTTGTCAAGTATCTGAAAATGTGCATTAAGGTCTGGGCATATGTTGAATCTTAAGTATGAGATCTTCAAAAACTTCAGTAAGGTCCTAAGTCAAACCATTGCATCTCAAGAAAAATCCACCATAGCCATTTGATTATCATAGTTCTCTTTTCCCTTTCAGTTCTCAAAATTGGACAATGCAAGTCAGATCCTAAGATACACCAAGGCTTCTCATCCTGTTGTGCATTCATGTGGTGTTGTAATCTTAAATTTTAAGATGGAGAGTAGGAGAAATTGATAAGGACCTCCCAAATCTTCAAACTAATTCCACAATTACTCTTCCATGTTAGAGAAACATGCATAGGGGCAATGAACTTCATTTTTGTAGTAAACAGAATTTTTTTTCTGATTCGGTTTCCCCTGTGGGGAAGGAAGATCTTAGTTGGACAACTCAATAAGATTCTCTCAGTCTAGTTGTTTGCAATGAAGCACCTGTTCATGAATGAAAATGCTAGCCTCTCTTCTTTAGTAGGAGCATGAGTAGAACAAATCCTCATCTGCTGACACAGCAGTTGTTCTGGATTGGTGGCATTTCCTCCTCAACTACAACTACAAATGGTAAGAGAAGAAAATAAAGACCTACCTCCTTTTCAATTAAATCCATCATTGTTTTTACATTTAGGCAAAGTCCGAATTCAATCCTTTTCAGGTGGTACTTGAATCAGCAAGCATATGCAGATTCCGAGTACTTTATGTACAAGAGGGTGACACGGAATTGACATTTCAAGTACTCCAATGCATAAATTTGCTACTTTTTGCTACATTGACGAGGGAAACAGCTGGCCGATTAGATTTCCATTGCTAACTCAAAGTTCTGTTAAGTAAATTAAGGCTAGCACTAGCTTGAAACCAGCCATGTCAATGCTATATTGTATTACGATTTGGTTAGGCAACTCAACTGCTCATCATGAGGTTGATGCTCCTGATATGGGCACATTCATTTTTCAATGGTAAAGATTAAGGAACTTGTCAACTGTTAAAAAGGTTATAGATAAAACTTTGCACGTAAGCTGCTAATACTTTATCACCTTGTTGAATATTCTTTGGCCTGGTTTTGACCTTGATTCGAATCAGTTGAAGATGCAGAACACTACTTCCTGCTGGATGCAGTTTTCCGGTGGCATGATCACTGCAATATTATCGGGAGTAAAACATAACTGCAGCCATTATCTTCAAGAGATCGAGGAATCATGTCTACAAGACAACTGTCCTCCTTGACAAGCACCAGGAGAAGCTCATGATATGAGGAAAACAAATTACAGAGGCTCGTTGCGTAGGAACGAAACCTGTGCTAAGAAAAAGTTTTCAGGATTATTCTTCTAACCTACACTAAGCATATGAATGAGTGGAAGAAGATGCCGCTAAGCTTCACCTGAATATGAATGCATGTTCTAGGATTTTGTCTTGGTACTTAATGTTTTCGGAAGCTCTACTTCAGCAATCAATTCATTCCGTGGCATCGTCAACTACAGTAACTCAACCATCAATCTAGATTTAGTCTGCTTGTACAATACTTAAATTGCAGCTTGGGTGGTGCCTAATCAGCATGGTGATTATTGACTATCATTGCATGCAATCGCCTAAAACAGCATCCGGTAAATCATATTTTTTGGCCAAGTATTACTGCTACAAAATGAAGTGGCATATTAAGCAACAAAAATATCAGCTCAAGGATTAACTCCTCGACTACTTCAAAATGCTAATTTACTACCTCCAGCAAACTTGCTCACAAAT
The DNA here is from genome assembly GCA_014182395.1 of Eucalyptus sp. ANBG9806169. Taxonomy (NCBI): domain Eukaryota; kingdom Viridiplantae; phylum Streptophyta; class Magnoliopsida; order Myrtales; family Myrtaceae; genus Eucalyptus; species Eucalyptus sp. ANBG9806169. The sequence continues at coordinate 10,880,039 of CM024582.1, forward strand.
AAATTGTCTTAAAAAACAGTTGATGTGAAGGTACCTTCTTGCCTTTAATTATCCATCGCTCTAATTCACCGCATGGAAACGGGGAAGCAACAATCAATAGTTTGTTTACAATACTGTGGATCAACAAAATGTTCTAGTTTCACACTAAAATTTTCTCACTGAAACTAATTCTCCATGTTTATGTCCAGACTCAAGCATTGCCTCGAGAACAGCAATGTCCCTGGCTCCTTCAAGAAAAGAGCACCGTGGTTCAGCTTCATATCCACTCTCCTTCTGAAACAGATCAACAAAGCAAAATGTTCATACTTTGGGTCGCTGCAACAATCTGTAATTACTGCATGCTAATTGAATTTTCTCATAAAAATATTTCTGGAGGGATCACAAAGAATCTGACGTCCTCTTGCTCACTTCATAAAGTAATTCTTAGCAAAGTAAAACAAGGACAGTGCATGGTGTCAGGATGCTCACTTAATGAGGACAGTACACCTCAAAATAAAAACAAATTTAGGGTATTTAACCCGAAGCAAAGACCGTTAACATCTTATAGCACCTTAAGAGTCATATTTGAAACGTCATTTATAAATGCTTTTAATTCATCCGTCACTCCACTGAATGAATAGAAGGTGCTTTTGCTTTGACCATTGGCATCATACAAGGTAGCCTGAAATAACAGCATCACTCATTAGCAAACGACAAATGCATAAGTTCGACTGGAATAAAATTTTGTAAGCAACAAGTGATCTATCGAGGTAAAAGGTGTTTGAAGCTTTTAGATCCTTCAGAATTAGCGTCGCTTGAATACAACATGGATCATAGGTGAGTTAAGAATACCAGGTAACCATGTCGACCATCCTGGTTTCCACGTTCAAGCTGCAGCGTCCCCTTCAAGCCAACAACTCGCCAGAATATCTGGAGGTGCTGAAACAAATCAGCGAGAACTAATCATAGTATATGCTAAAATTAGAGCAGATTATCAACTCGAGACATACCTTGGGTGATTTTGAAGATACGATCATCACAAAAACTCCAGAACAGCCATTCTCCAATTGACTGCAAAGTTTCCATCGTTTAGGCCGACAAGAACCCACATATGTTTTCTCTCAATAAAAAATTTACTAGGTACACAAGACACTTACAAGGACGATGATAAATTATCCGGAGGAGGCAAAGTCAAATCCACATGAGTAGTTGTGGCGGAAACTGAGGTTATCTCACATCCAACAAGCTGCAAGATAGTTAACCGTTGATGGAATCCCAACCACAGACTGCTGTTTAAAAACAGCAAAAAAGCCACTGCAGTTTCAGCAAATAACTTCAGGAGAAGTGGCGAATTACCATTCTTAAACCTGCAATGAAATGTACTCCCATATCGAGTATAAAGCCACCCTGCATTTAGGGAGCATATCAATCAAAGTAAGATTTGACCAATACAGCTTCAGAAAAGTATTCCGTGATAAACAAGCAAAGGAGCCTTTGGAAATCCAGATTGCTCGTGTCTAATGTGTTATGATCCTTGAATCATAGAGGATGCAAAAGTTATAGCTTTGGCATTAGCTTCTAAACTTGTAAAGTGATTGGGACATAGTCCCATCCTTACATTACATGTCTAATCCAATGTAAATCACGATTGCCACTTAGAATGTTATAAGCAGGATATCATTTCAAAATGGTTCTATTAGAAGCACCAGAAATAGGAAAAGTCACATACCGCAAAATTGCGCCTCCAAGAACTTGAAAAGTAGGGATTAGAACTGTTCATCGATCCTTCAACTATGACTTGGACATTCATCATGTCGCCAATATCAGCCAATAGTTTTTTACACTGTTGATGGAATCATAAGGATCTTTCTAGAGCTGTGGCAAATCAACAAAAGCAGAACAAGTACCTCAACGAAAGCAGGTTCAAATCTGTAGTTCTCGGCTACTGCCCAAATAGGCTTGCTGGGTGAACTAGCACAAAGAACTCTATATCTTGAAAGTGCCATTTCTATCTCAGTTGTCGCTTCACAGATGAACCAACAGTTTAGAGGTAAATGATGCATGACTTTGCAAAATACAACTTTACTTGCAATTAATTGGAGACATGAATAATTCTATCTATAACCAGGAAAGTGCAATACAAACTTTTAGGTATTGAGTATACCAGATGCAGAAATGAAAGTTTCTACCGCCAACACCATACATAACAAACGACACATCAAGAGGAAATTTTCAGAAGTTAAATGAACGCTTTGATGTAAACTCAATTCCAAAAAACCAAAATGGGTGTGAGATGCATTTATTCCCTAAGGCTAATGCATATCAAAAAGGTCATTCATCTCATCTGAGACGAATATAGCTTAAAACTTAGTGACGAAAAGAATTGAAGAATAAAGAAATGCCATGACTACTTTCATAAACAATAAATAGATCCAGTTTAGCACTGACTTACAAGCAGCCGCAGGTTTTTCTTCATATCCAACCAGTATGCCAAGAAGAGATTCAGCGCATCAAAACAATGGAAAAGATTAACTTTTTATTATACACAACGGAGGTAAACTATGCAAATAATACTGCCTAATGCACGCATGCATGCACCAACAGACAATAAATAACTGTGTATGAGAACTTCAACCTATACGGTCAGCCATAAATTTACATGTTGCCAAAACTTCTCTTTTCTATGCTTGTTTGCCTAAACTTACTGAAAGATTTCTCTTTTCTCAAAAGAGAAACCATTTGCATCAAATTTAATCGTGTCATCTGAAACACAAATCACCTTGCAATACATGCTTTCCCGCCTTCAGCAGCCTAAGTGACATGTCAACCTGCACAAACTACCTAAGTGACATAACGAAAATGTAATACGTTGAAGCAAGTGATTGAAGAAAAATTTGTTGCGTGAAGAGGGGTTACAAGACACATGCTCATCTCAAGAACCAACTATACGCACCTATTACATTTCAAAGAAGAGTTCATATTTCAGCCCATCACTTCTCCAGAAATACCAGACGTGATTTCATCCAAATAACAGATTATTAATGCATGTGACTCCATGGGCAAAGATTGGTTAATTTGCAACATATGCTTAAAGGATCCAGAAATTGGATAGCAGAAAAAGGGGAACGTTGTAGAGTCAATGAACATCCTACATTAAACCTCGGTGCATTCTCATCTTCATTATTTGGCGTGACTCTGTATAATCTCATTAGACATAGCATTGAACCACTAAATCTGATACGGAATGCGCATTCCTTGTCTACCATAGGATCATTCCTACTTGTATGCATGTTACCACAAATTTGGGAAGTTACTGTTGTGAGATACTTATAAAAGCGCTTGACAAGAATCAGATAGCAATGAATAGAAAGCAAGAATGAAACGATTGGCTTTGTTTCCCCGCCTTTTGGCTTGCTTAGAAGGTGACAAAACATGATCATTCATGAATTAGCCACAGATCACCAAATTAATTTCAATACGAAAGCAGGACGGACTCGTGCCACTCTCTTAACTCACTCCTAGACCAACCATCTTTCTCAAATTCACAGCGCACACCTATAACTATGCAAGTAAAGCAAGAATTCCCAGCACAAATTGAGGAGATATTTACTACTCGGGGTAGCGACACTGTGGACTACCAAATCGTTGATTATCGTAGGAGGAGAGAAGAACAGCAAAAGAGAACCTGAGCTTGTCCAGCCAAAACAACAGCAACAGCCGGTATCGAATCATCTCGCATGATCTCATCAAGACCCTCATCACCCCACTTACACTCCACTTCGGGAAAGTGCTTCCGTGCTATCTCGACCGCACCCGTCGCCGATTCCTGCAACAACAGAAGATCAAGAATCAAAGAAGACAAAAGGGGTCTGCCAATTAACTCGTGAACAGGGCCAAGTTCTCTGTTTCTTTGCAACAAGGCCAAACCAACATAACAGGGGTAGCGATCACCCCGCAGATAGAAGAACAGGGACAGCCATTTCGCAGGAATTTTCCCACATCCGATACACATCGAAAAACAGAGCCGTTTCCCAAAACCGGGCTTAAGCCAAGACAACGTTTTATTTCACTGGAAGCCAAGACAACGGCCACGAGCTCCCCAGTTCTGTGTCCTCTGCTTCTGGCAACGAAACACAGCACGAACACAAAATGGTGAAGATTAGGAGGAAGATGAAGAAGAAGAAGCAGAGGCACCTGCGTTCGGCTCCATATGGACTTGACAAGGACGAGCTGCGAGATCTCGGCCAGCCTCGGGATGTACTGGGTCCTCACGAAGATGCCGGCCCCAAGAATGGCGATCTGGGTTCGCTTCTCCATTTGCAGTTCTCTCTTTTCCCACGAATTGGGATCTGGGTTCGCGCTTTTGGTGGGGAATGTGGATCGATGCGCAAGAACTTCCCAGATCCTTTACAGTTATTCCGTCGAACGAGAGCCCATCGATACTTTCGGTCGTGATAGATGTAAATAACGAACGAGTGCTGGAAGAGCAGAGCCTGCGCACGGTCCTTTTAATTTTTTTTTTTTTTTTTTTTTCACTCGGCTGAAAACGCATTGGATATGTCTGAAATTGTTTATGAAACATTGTCAGATTAATATGTGACATTATTTAATGCAGATGCGTTGTAAAAACAAAAATTATGTTGCACGACGACGTATCTTTGAAAAATCCTCTTAATTAAAAAGATTTTGTTAAGTACCAACGCCATAAATTTGATTTGAATCAAGGAAATCATACGATCGATTTGTACTCTTTTAATTTTTCTTCTTGCAAATCTTTTATTTTACCCTTACTTTTCATAGATTCGAGAGCGTAGAGTGAACACATAGATACATTTTAAAGCGATCTTACTTTATTCGTATATATAATTTTTAGTTAAATTATCTAAGAAACGAATCCAATTCCAAAAGCTGGATACATGCTCAAAGTTAGTTGAGGCATTTATGACATCTTATATCTCGTTCACAAAATTTCTGAAAATACCTACGATCATTACTGTTTTGGATCAAGTGAGGTGCGAGCTGAAACTTGAGCAGAAACATATGATTGTTTACACTCGGGAATACAAGGTGTCTAATTGGTGATAAACGGCCAAATACATGAGTTCCTCAACCGTTAAGCGTTGTCGTGCTTACTCGGATTATAGTTTGCATCTTTGGAGAAAATTGAAGGCAAAATGGATGGCACGTGCATGTGGACACCCAAGTAATTTCCGAGAAGGTTCGTTGATGTTCTGTTGTGATAATATGGGCCGGGAAAGAGATGCTCTCGTTTTCCTATTCTTTCTCTTCCATTTGCAAAAAGGATGGGGAGAAACATTCTCAATATTAGCACAAGAGCCTCGCACCTGAAAAGTAATGTTCAATTCGACCTATAATTATTCTGCACCACGCTTTGCTCAACCATTCGAGATCGGATAACAACCACGCCCCCCCGCCGGCGTGTGCTCATCACAGGCAACAAAGAATGTGCAAGTCAAGTCAGAGATTTGCTTGCAATATAAATCAAACTCATGACTCGACAAAAGACTATAAAAGACGGGCAATGAATGACAAAATATTCAATGGTTTCTAAGTACCGTGTCAATTACTGATTTGAGGTGCTTTTTTAATCATGTCCAGTAATAAGAGGACACATATCTGCAGAATTGGAATAAAAAAGTAAAAAGATGAGATTCTCCCTTCTCCTCCTCCTCCTCCTCCTCCTCCTCCATCCTTTGTGAGATGATTAGCAGCAGCGGGAAGGTGACCTCCTACAGCCATGGCCATTGTCACCATCATCAGCGTTCCTCGTCCATGACCCTCGTGACCCTCGTGACCCTCGTGACCCTTGTCACCTTCATTGGTGTCCCTCTTCCATGGCCGAATGAACCATTGTTGCTTGCAGCCATGGCTCCAAATCTGGCTGAACTTCCAGATCGAGCTGCCTATTCAGGCATTGCTCAACACTGACAACAGCCATGGACAAGCAACACGATGCCTGAACATGTTCGGCCATGGATGGGACAATCTAGAGATTTGGAGAGTGATGCCGACGAAGGTGACAACAACCATAGATGAGTGACGCAATGCTAGATCTGGAGATTGAGGAAAAAAAGGGAAAAAAAACGAAGTCGGAGAGAGGAGGCTCCGGTCCCGCAAGCAACACCAGAAGGAGGCTGCAAGCTTTGCTCGTCCATGATTTGCGAGAAGCCTCATCCACAAAACCAACACCTGTGGATTGTCCATGACCGTGAGTCTTAACGTCAAGCTCCAAATCTTGCCCATGGACAAATAATGTCAATCAGTAGTTTCTTTGCTTCGTTGGACTTGCAGACCTCTTGCCGACGTTGCTTGAGTTTTCCCTATGGTCAGGCTAGGATGGAGGAGGAAGAAGGGAGAATTTGATCTTCTAATTTTTTATTCTAACTCAGCAGACACGTGTCATCTTATTACATCTTATTACAGGACATGACTAAAAATCACACACCATGTCAGCAATTCACATGGCACTTTGAAATCACTTAATATTTTCTCGGTAATGAATAGTATGAATACGACAATTTCATTTCCTCCATTACCAAAGGCAGGTTTGGTTGGGGAAGCAAAATTGTAAATTCTCGTCAAAACAAAAACGGATTTGCGCTACCGCATAAGTTTCTTTCTGGGTGCAAGAGAGACCGAGACTACAAAAGCAAAACATAATGAAATCAGATAGGACTGGCCAATGGTATACACCACGGATGGAACAATCAAGAGACAAAATGTCCTTCCTGTAAATTGCTATTTGGTTTCAACACTCACTTACCGAGTCTGAGAACAATGGCCTATACATTAACAAGTCCTTCATGTGCTGATACTGTGACGGTGTGGGCGCTACACACCCAACCATCTATGTTCTAAACGGCATATTAAGTTATGCGTCTCGCAGGTCTCTATATCAAAAGAATGGTATTGGATAAAAAAGAGTACCATGTCAAGAATCAGCTGAACTCTCGGGTTTGCTCCACCAAAAGCTAACGGAGAAGCTTGTTGTTAGAGATCGTACATAATGCCACCATTTGGGCGGTATATACAGCATCTCCCCCTCCTCTAAAACACAATCCACAAACTCCAAGTCCATGATCTTGGGGTACTCGTTCTCGTCTATGTCGTCTAGATCAACCTTCAAACAAGAACATGATGGATATATAAGAATATTTGGGCATGAAATAGAAGGACAAAGGACTGAGCAAAGCTAAAACATATGAGAGAGAGAGAGAGAGAGAGAGAGAGAGAGAGAGAGAGATTTTTATAAACTTTCACCCAATGGATTGCATGTCCAGCTTAAGAATGCTTTCACAAAATTAAATGCCTCAAAAACAGATAATCACTTTAATTGTTGTGCCCATTAATATCACTTTTAAGGTAGCATGCTTATATAATAAGGCACATATTCAAGAGAAGTCAAAAAGTTGCAGTGCAGATGTGGATGTACCAGTTGTTTCCTGGTCACCTTGATCACATTTTCAACATTTTAATCCTCTCACTAGAAAGGCGAAGAGCTCATTACTTTGATGACATCTCTCTTATTTATACATAAAGGGAAAAAACCTCATGCAAGGAAAGAATCGCAATATAGATAGCTCATGCAAGTGGTAATATTCTGATGGTGATTCGTCTGGTGATTCAAGACAAGCATATAACAGCAGAATACTTTTTCACTATATTAACACATTCTTTAGATACCATTAGGCATCTGATATGATTGACATACTTGCAAGGTCAGAAAAATCAAGTACAGCCAGATTCTAACCGGCTTTTGATTTCAAATTAAGGACATGGTTCCAGTTGGGCATCCCGCAGTCTAAGCACCACATGTGACCAAAAAGAGAAGGCACTCTAGACTGGTCGTACAATATCATCTACAACCCACCAAATCACAGATAGTCTGCATATGCAGGCACTCATGTTTTTGCATATTATAATTCAGGAAAGGGCTACAATTTCAATAGTCACATTACTTCTGTATGTGCAGTGCTCTATCCTTTCTTACCAACAGAAAGGCAAAGTTCACCTCAATCATTACCAAACCCCTTGAATTGTAGATTAATCAATTCCATGTTTTGTTTTTGTTTTTGTTTTTTCTTTTGGGTCTTTTCTCTTTCAATGTCATTTGCCTCTTTAAATAAGCTATCTGACTTAGTTTACAGTGTGAATTTTGATAAGTCAAGAAACAATAATATATTTAATGAACAAGGTATCCTTTTGAGAATTTCTTTCCACAAAAAGTAGGAGAAAAAAAGGAACATAAATTGAATGTTGAAGGGATGTGACGATTTGAAAGGCTGGGTATATATTTGCAAGGATAAATATGAGTAACTATTTGCAACATATCAAATAAGTTAAGAGATATTTGCAATTAACCCATCGTATTTAGAGATGGAAGAAAAAGGTACCTTACTAGAATTGCAAAGCATGGTTTCACTATGTGGATAGAGTTCCTCCGAGAATGAAGAGGAGTAAAGCCTTATATATTTTGTACCAACAACCTAAAGAAAAGAGACCAACCTTCATTCAAACAGCAATGAAGAGACAAAGGGGAGACAACTCTGACAGAGCACGACTTTGCAGATTATTTTGCACTAATAGCAAAAGGAGGGCACACATACTTATAGACGCTTTGACAGTTAAGCTGATTATGGCATCGCAAGCAGAAGTGCTCAACCACGTCACTTATTTTTCTTATTACATATATGATCCTATGAAGTCCCTTCCTTCAAAAGAGTCATGTTACTAAATCACATGATTTTGCTATTCAATTTCAATTATTATTCACAAAAAGAGACTTTATAATCAGGATTTGCACCTAGATATGATAACTTTGATTATATGTCTCATAAGTCCTAACCCATATCATGGCCCTAGATCTAATGGGAAGCAAAAAACCTGATGATAAAGAATAGAAATTCAGAGATAGATGTTCAATTAGCTTTAAAGTTAAGCTCGTCTTACCTTCTCATAAAATTTACTCAAACGCGATAAAACGCAAAAAGAAAATAAATATATTATCATGTACAGTTTGTAAAACAAACGCAGCTTTGCTATTGACTTTGCGATAGAGAAAGCACCTGAGCAAGTATGTTATGGTGTGGATCATGGTGCAATGGGGTCACTGTGCCTGCTGGTCCGAACCAAGCATTAAGAGAATTTAGCTCTCCACCCCCAGCGAAACAATAGTCAGGGATGAGAATATCCTTCCTAAGCTCATTTATCTACAATAGCAGACAGATAAAATCAACATAAATCTGCCAACATTTATTACTAGTCTTTGAAGAAAAGCATCCACATGCCACAACATAGAAATTGAAGGAACACCTGCAATTATAATGAAGGAGCATGAGTACCTGATCAAAGAGTGGGTGCTGCGCAAGATATGTAGGGTTAGCTGCAGAAGGATCGTTAGACTGTAGGCGATCAAGAAACTGGGAAAACGTGATGAGCTCCTGCTTCCACTCAGAGCATAGATAGTTCTTTCCAACCTGCACAGTGTTAAAGCTTTACCAGATTTCAGTGCACAGGAATAAATCAGGTTAGCATATACTTGACATTGCATAAAGGATCCCAACCAAATCGCACCAAATGCAGATTCAAACCAAAAGGTATTTCCCAGGTAGGGCAACTTTGGGATGAATGTGCCCAATTTATTAGCATGAGCAATTGTTGAGTCGATTCATGTTAAAACCTAGCAAGTATTGAAGTGAATTAAAGGTTGTTAATGCCACTAACACCACTTCCTGATATGAACACTGTGCCAGTCGAAAGCAATTCACAAATATCAAATTGGTCAACCAATCTTGGAGAGCATGCATTTTGGAGCCCCTTCTTCTTCTCCCTTTCTTCTTTGTTGGGAGAGAAATGGGATTTTTTTTTTTTTTTTTGGGGGGTTGGTTGGGTGTTCTGGGACTACAAGGTCAATCACCTCAACTGGAACTGTGCGGTCACCAGCAATAGTTTTGAGATAATCCATGTCATTCCACTTTGTTCTGGCAGGCCATTGAGACATGCAATCTGTAATTACAACTGGACAACCTGAGAGGAAAAATTCACGTAGGAATCCCTCCAAGGACAGAGCAGACCTCTTAACCACAGATTTTACGGACAATGATTTTTTAGGTAATATCCGGAGCACCTACAAGTTCAAAGGGAGAAGATAACAGTCAGAAGAGCTTCAGATTCTGGCCTACTAGTGCCACCACAAAGATTGCCGACTTTGTTATTTGCGGTGAGAAAATCCTTTCGGAAAAAGAGATGAGAAGTGAGCAGGCATCCTTTCTACTTCTACTGAATACATGCATATAGATGTCGAGAGGCAAGGCAACATTTCATCATACAATCTTCAACTTAACAAATTAACCTTTGACAAAACAAAAGGAAAACCAGCCACATCTTTAGGACATTCTTTCCAGATATTTTCTTGTTCCATCAAAACATATATAACTCAGAATAACAATAGCCAGAACAGAATAAAATCCTCACGTCAGCTATCGAATGGGGGATGCGTAAATCATATGTACACTGACCGTGGGCCTAATAAAAATCCATGTAAAAATGATGCTTTTATTTAGAGAAGGGCAGTAAGTAAGAGATTATACTTATAATCAAATCAAGTTACAAAAACAAAGCAACCCCTAAAGGAACCAACTAGACCGGAAACACAACTAACAGAACCAGGACACAAGAATCGCAAGAACACATCTATTCTAAACAGGGTAAGTGTGAAAGAGCAAGACGCAAATGATAGGAGCAACTTCAGATGCAAAATTAGCATCGCACATCAAAGAATCCATTTTGCAGACAAATAGAAATAGAGTGCATTTAACAAGAGAATTAGCGTTATCCATCGCAAGCAATCGAAATTAGCATCAGAGACTACAAATGATTAGACATTATATCATTACGACCATTTCTCGATCAGATAAAAGCAGGAAAACGAGAGAAGAAAATCGCAGACGAACCTTCACCTTATCCCGGTCGATCCCTTCGCGGACCAGCCTCCTATCCAATCCCCCCGCCTCCTCCCCGCCCTCCTCTCCTCCCGAAACCCTAGCGCCCCTCGCCTCCGCGCTCAGCTTCTCGACGGCGGCCTCCAGGTCCTGCTTCAGCAGCGCGCCCCCCATGATGAGCCCCAGATCCAGAACCCTAAGCGCCTCCTTCAGCTCGCCGCCCCGGTAGTGGAGGCGGGCCACGTGGAGGCACGCCATGGAGTAGGCGTCCCGCCACGCCGGGAGCACGGAGTGCCAGGGCCCCGAGTGGAGCTGCTCCCACGCCATCTCCCGCGCCGCCTCCGCCGCCCGCACGTCGCCGCCGGCGGCGAGGCCCGACATGGCGGCGTAGGCGTAGCCCCCGTGCTCGGAGATGTCGCGGAGGAGGCCCGCGGCCTCCCGGTCCAGGGTCGGGGTCTCGAGGTCGCCCCCGGCAGCGCCGCCGCCGCCGCCGCCGGACATCCGGTCCAATGGTCAGTTAGAGAGAGAGAGAGAGAGAGAGAGAGAATGTGGGGAAAAAGTGCGGTGCCGTGGCGGAAAAGAGCGGGCTAAGAAATATCGGCTGGCGTGCGCTTTTTCGTACGGAGAGAGAAATGGGAAAAATCGCACGAGATATTTCCAGCGTGTACGTGGCCGTCACGTGCCCGCAAGTCCACCGCGGACGCTCGCGTGGCCAATGAGAACGCGACACGGGTCGATCATAGTCTCTTGATGGAAAAAACAAAAGAAGCAATGATTGGCCGTTGATATGTACGTGTAGGCCATTAGTTTGCGGTCAATTCATGCACTTTTTTATGCCAATATGACATCCACGTCATCCCTCACCCACCACTTTACAACACTTATTTCTAATTCACCGTGGTCACATTCAAACGCAATCACCAACTTGATATTAGAATTGCGTTTTTTATCTAACAATTTTAACTTTTATGATAATTGATAATAAACCTACAAAAATTCATGATGTCAGTAAGAGATTTCCAAGTTTAAATATTTCAAATCTATTTTCTCTATTTGACTCTCTAATTACATGTTAAACCTTAGTTTGCATCTGAAGAAAAGTGTTAGAATTAATAATTTTTTAATATTAAATGATACATTTATCTATCGAACAATATAAATTTTTATAATAGTTGCCACCATTGCTGCTGCCAAGATAGTCTTGGCCTGTCGCCACCACAATGGGCAAGAATAGATGGGCTGACCGACCACCATCAATGCCATCTCTCTCTCTCTCTTGGAGACCATCATGCCTTGAGTCGCGTACCTTGCCTATCTCTAGTTTTGGATCGACACCTTAGATTCGAGGCCTTTGAGACTTTCAAGCATGGTTCACGACATTGTTTGAGGTAGCGATGCCTCCGCTTACATTCGAGGGAGAGAGTGAGTTGAAGAGTGTGATGGGAGATCGAAATGATAAGAGTCATGGACACGATGAGTCCACGTCCATCGTGTCTGCAACCCTGATGACTAGTTTCAACTTCTTATGAGAGGTCACGATAATCGGCCCCCAATGAACGGTGGTGATGACAGCTTCTTGTGGTGGATCATGACCGCGACGACGACTTCTCATCTTGGATCATTATTTGGTGAGAGTGAAGCCATGAGGGAACCTTCGTGATAGTTTTGTCCGTCATTTTCTTTGGCCCACCAAATGTTGATTGGGCAGCCCGAAAAAGCAAAAAGCTACATTGATTGGAATCCAGAAAGTTACAAGACTATATTGAATGAAAAAAAAAAAAAAATCTGTGAAATATATTGAATGTTAAGTATAAATTTATAAATTATTAATGTCATTGATTTGTGAAATAATATATGAGAGATTGGATGTAATTGCAAATTAATTTATAAGGAGAAAAATTATCCAAAAAATCATAAACATATTATCATTTTGCCAATTTAGTTATAAACATTTTAATTTTATTAATTGAGTTTTAAACATTTTCACATTTTGCCAATCGAGTCTAGCTAATCAATATTGATTAAAAACCACTAACATATACGTCGGCCGTTTTACATGGCACGGGCAGCATTGATAGTGACAATTTTCTAATAATATTTTAATATATTATAATTTTTTTTTATAAAATTACAATTTTGTATTTTTTTCCTTTTTTATTCATTTTTCCAATGGTTAGGTGGGCTAACCTCGCCTCAGACAAGGTTGCCCTCACCCACCACAGGCGAGGCTTGAGCCGGGCCTTGCCTAAGCGAGAATGAGTGTTGGCGAGGTCTCCCTTGCCAAATCTTGTTGGTAGTTTGTTTGTAAAACAAACAAAAATTTATCTTGTCCACGTCGAAAAGATGTGAGGGCGCACGTGTGACATCCAGATTTTTGGGTTCTGTTTTCGATTGAATAAGCTAGGCTTTTCATCGACGTGCCGGTAGTTCTTTTCTCTAAGTTGGCCACTCACGAGATAACTAGCTTATCAGGTGAAACCATTAAGGAATATAAATGCAATAAATTTGAAAATTCAACCAGAAATCGACTATTCGACCGTGTTTATCTATAAGGGTCAATACAGCACGGTCGAAATCGATCAAAGATCGGAGATAGGTCAAAATAAAATAGAGATATGTGATTAGTATACGGGTGATTTCACCTAATTGCAAAATTTCTATCAAACGACACTAAACCGATTTTTTTGTCATTTCTGTAGCCAGTGTCTATATTTGAAACCTCAAGATTTTCACAACAACCGAGAGTCACAAATGTGTCGAAGATGTACGTTGTGACTCGAGATAAATCGATCACGGGTCAATTGCACTAAAAATTCCTAAAAGCTACTCGGTAGGTTAGGTCATGCTAAAATCGTATCGGATTGAAATTAATCGTGAATTTGAACCCAATTTCATAAATTGAAAGTTTTGTCATGTCACGATCTATTTTAAGAACATCGACTCATCCTCCGAAGAATTTTCGGAGATTCCGAGATTTTTACGGAAAATCGATTCGGACGTCGCGGAAAAATAACGGAAATTCGGATGGGCTAAGTCGAAGGAAATTTGGACTTCCAAGCCGAGCCTTTGGGTGTTGGGGACTTGTAGAAAATTGTACGGGATTTTTCTTCAACGAAATTAGACATCAAATTTGGGAATCTGTTGAAGAAATTGAGGACCAAAATGTGAAATTCGGATCTGGCAAGGGGCTGGAATTTTTGGCATTAAGTTGGACAATTTGTGGATTATGTTACAAGAAAGTAATAGGAGGGAACATTGTGATATTTATGCAAGCCTAGAGGGGGACCAAACATTTAATAGTTTGGATAGTTGTGGACTTTCTTCCCCCTTTTTCCCAAACTCTCGAGCACGCCATCGCCGTTCCTATCTCCTTCGCGTGGCTTTCCTTTCATTTTCTTCAGTTCTGCAGCTTCATCTTATTTCATCGAAACCTCTCCACGCCGTTCCCCAGCTTTGCCACGAAGTCTGCCGTCCCACCACCACCATCATCATCCAACATCCACCACATCATCTTTCTTTCCCTCCCATCATCCAACGCCCCACCTTCTTCAACGCCACTCCACGAGGCCATTCCATCCAACAACAAATTGAGGTCAACAAACCAGCCCTTGCTTCCACCAAGGTTGACTCACCACCGACGCAAGCCATCTCCACGCGGCCGCGTCCAGCAGCAATTGAGCTGCTTCCTCCACCAAAAGCTGCCTTGCCGTGTCTTCAAATTACTGGGTCAATTCCACCGCAAGCGAAGCCCAAGTGCTGACCGAAACTCTCTTCCCATCTTCTCTCCCTCGTGCGGACGCCAGCTCGGCCATTCTTCAGCTCGTGTCTTCATCGAGCAAACTCCAACAACGTCCCAGTTGCAGCCTTCAGTCTCACGGGCCCAGGATCTCCGTGAATTTCAATCGAGCAGCCCACGTGAATTCGAGCAGCCCGTTCTCTGCAGTCCAGCCCAAGTTTCGAGCCCATCAGCTTCTTCAAAGTATTTCGGCCTAGCTTTCAGCAAACCCAGCCCAGTCTTGAAGTCCAAGAAGCAGGTCCAAGCCCATCAACTAAGCCCAGTAATTTTATGTGGGCTTGCAAGACCTTTTGGGCCCGGCTCAAGTGTCCGTCAACGCCACCGAAAATTCAGGTTTCGGCCGCCATCGCGGTGAACCAGTTTTCGCTTTACACCGATGAGTTTATGCACTAAACTCTTCTTAGTAGGCTAATGACGTTTAAGGGGTGTTTAGTTTAGTTTAATTAGGAATTAGGTAGTTAGTTAGATTAGATTATGGATTTAATTTGTTAATTATGCATGTTAGGTGGTTAGATTAAATTAATCAAGGCCTAGATAGAGTGTGCTATTTATCTAGACAGGTTCGGGAAGTTTCCCGGCCCGTTTAAGCAGTTAATTTAGCAATTTCGGCCTAGGTTAGTATTTATGGTAATTAATTATAATTATTTAATTAATTATTAATTAATTAATTATTAATTATTTTCCGGAAATTAGACTAGGATAGCCGGTGATCGGAATTTCGTGCTGATTGTAATGGTGTGATTAATTTTTGCAATTGAGTGTTAGTTTGTGCAAATTGAGCGGAAACTATAATTTTGGGTATTTATCCTAAAATTAAGTAATTTCAATAAGTAATTAGAAAATTACCGGGCGTCGATTTACAACGCCAAAAATATTTTCATAGACTATATAAATAGTGGGATTTTCTAAAAGAAAGATATTGCATTTTTTGCTCAGGCCGACCGTGTACCCACACACGATTATTTTTATCATGTATTTTTAACACAAATAAATTAGGCCAAGACATTATTTTAAATTGAGTAATTTATGTGCGAAGCACAATGTCTTTGGCTATGAGTGAATAATTATGTGTTGGTTTATAATCAAGACATGTTGATTATTCAAAGTTGAGGTGATAAGTGTCAAGTTGAGGGAACTCGATGGGTTGTGAGCGGGTAAAGGACTAAGTACTACATGATAGCAAGACTTCATGTGAGTCACCTTTAGTGCCTTATACCATTGTTTATTGTAGTCAAGGGTTAAGTGTTAACATGGCGACCTGAGTCGCATGGAAATTTCCTCTAGTGCCTTGCAATATTGTCATGCATAGTGAAGGGCTAAATACTACACGAAGATGAAATTTCATGTGAGTCACCTCTAGTGCCTTATACTATTGCCTAGTGCAATAAAGGACTAAGGACTACACAAGGATGAGACTTCGTGTGAGTTACCTCTAGCGCCTTATGTTATTGTTTTTTATAGTGAAGGGCTGAGTACTACACGATAGTGAGATTTCGTGTGAGTTAACCCTAGTGCCTTATACTATCGTTATTTGTGGTCAAGGACTAAGTACCGCACGATGACATGATTTCGTGTAGGGTCACATCTAGAGCCTTGAGTTTGGTATTGAGTTGGAATGTTGAGTCTGGTATTGAGTGAGAATGTTGAATTGTAATGTTGAGAGTAAATATCGGGTGTGGATGGAACCCCCGATACAATTTAACACGTCTGATTATGGGATGAAATTGTGTGACACGAAATGGGATAATGTCATAACGATTTGGTCTTATAATCGGGACTCTCATGGATTATTTGATTGAATGATGGATTAATGATGTTGACTCAATTGATTGACTAAGATTGAATGAGATATTTCAAAGGCTCGGGTGTTGTTACTGCACGTATGTGATATATGAATTGTGCTAACATGCAGGAAGGAACTAAGGCGAGGTAAAACCTATGTTAATTGTGTGGTTGTGTGATTGCGTGGTTAGGACGTTTCTAGACATATTTCCCTCCTAATCGGGGTTTAGAGCGTGAACTCGCTGAGATTTATATCTCACCTCGTCGTGGGCTCAATTTTCAAGGCCGTAGAGTGGAGGACCCGAGTTGAGCAAAGGTGACCTGAAGTGTAGGTCAGATAGGGCAGCCTCCTTTTGAAAGTCGATCTTTTGTAGACCTTTGGTTTCTTGACATTTGTATATAACTCAGTTGGTTTATAAAAGCATGTTTGTTTGTGACATTGTTGTCTTGCTTTTCTATCCCGAGATGGTTATTATCAGGGGATTTATTTTTTGCTTCCGTATGTGCAATAAAATGAAAAAGTCGGCGACTCATCCTAGGAAGTCGCAAATTTTATCGACCAGAGAGGAATGGGCACGTGCTCGAGGATCGGGGCGTGACAGCACGTGGATAAAATTTAACACTAATCAACGATCATTATTTATATTTATTAAAATTTTAATTTATAATTATAAAATCATTTTGTCCCGTTGAAATGGTGTTAGTGTTCATAATAGAGTGACAATTATTTTTAATTATTTAATTCCAAATTTATTATTTTTTGCCCAATGATAATTAAGCACTTTTACAACCTTTAGAAAGTTGTGTCTATTCAAACGTAACTTCTTCACATTAGACTGAGGCTCCACAATAGCATCAAGCAACAGCTGAGCTAAATCAAGATGTGAACCAAGCACAAGATCAAGCAAAATCCCAAGTGCAGCAAAGCCTTATCTATTGAGACACCGAGCACGCATCCATATAGGCAATATCGAGATAAGATCTAGACTACAACTAAGGCATTCTCCCTAGCTGCAACAAGTTTTTATCTAGGTATTTCTCTGGGCTTGGCCAACCCTCACCAATGCTTGCTATCGCCTAGGTGGGGCTTGTGAGGCCAAGCTAGCCATGCATTGGCAAAAGGAAGAAGAAAGAAGAAAATCATATAAAAAATAAAAAATACAAAAAAAATATTAAATTATTATTTGAAATTGTTCACATTAGCGCCTAGCATCCACATCAACGATTCCAGCTAAAATTGACCAGATTGACTCAATTGACAAAATAGGAAAATATTTATGATTCAATTGATAAAATGTAAAAATATTTATGATTCAATTGACAAAATCGAAAATTTTATGACTAAATTGATAAAAATGCAATAGATTTATGACTTTTTAGATTTCTCCTTATAAGGTGGTGTGATTGCATGTACATTGGAGATTTACATTTGCAAATAAATTTCGAGAAAAATAACAAGGACGATTACTCAAAACACCCCTTGAACTTTGGCATCATTGCGGAAAAGCCTTTGAATTTGATATGTTATAACTATTTCCGTGAATTTTGGCAGCTTGCGCAAGAAATCTCGAACCTCAAAAAGTTACAAATTCCCTCTCTGAATTTTGATTTTCATCATAGTCACTGATTTTCTATCTCACTGATTTTCTATCTGTAGTACAGTTAATTGTAGCTTGAAGATGGAATGTCTCATTTTTCTGAACTGAAAGGATTTCAAGTAAACTTCCATAAATTCATTGATCATGTATCATTATGTTTTTCATAACTTCATTGATCATTAACTGTTATTTTGGTAAAGAAAGATGAGTAAACCCATTTTCAGGCTACGTGTAAATGTTTACACGTGCCATTACATCGACAAGACTATTACAATGCCAATAAGAACGTGACGTGGTCAAGTACCGGACTTTTTATTTTCAATAATTCACATCATTTCAAGAAATTGAATGCACAAACTTAACCATGGAAAAAGGGAAAAAAAATTATGCAAATGTACGATGGATTGCTCTCTATTGAAGTCCCACATTAAATAAAAATGGATGTGTTGAGTGACTTCTAATTTGGTTTCACGATTCCTTTAATTGGCCTATTTTGGAATTAGCTGTTGTATTCTCTTAGGCTCATCTTGTGCTTTGCCCCAGACCTACAAAGGCCCAGCTCAAGCCCGCCCGTTGGGCTACCTTTCCATCCCTTATTTTCTAAAATTTCAACTAAAAAACTTATAAAAGATGGAATAGAAATGAGTGAAAGAATTTAGGGTTTTGTGTTATTTTATTTTGCTGTTTCACCTATAGATTTAAAAAAAAAAAAAATTTCTCTTATATCATAATTTTGGGCTTATTTAATACAATCACTATTTATAGATTTTAAATATGAGTCATTAGGAAACAATTTTTTATTATCATTTTTCAAAAGATATAACAGTGGGTTGGGCTTCAAAACCCTAACCCAGGTCGACCGGCCCAGTAAAGGAACTGGACATTTTGTCCAAGTTTGCTTAATGGACCTAAAAAGTTTAGCGAGGGCTTTTAATTAATTAGGTCTCTTCATAGTCTCTCCATCATGACCATTCTTGTCGTTTAAGTTGTAAACCACTACATCGAAAACCCGGGTTGTGCGTGGACGAAAACAAGTGACATTATTTTCCCAGAAGACAAAGATTAGCTACCTCATTTGAAAAGTGCGACGAAATACAAGTTGATTAAGCCATTTTCATCGAAAATAACTGTCATACATTGTTTTTCAATGGCCTTTCATTTTTTACGAAACAAAATGGGATAGGTAGGCTAGGAACCTTAATTGATGGTCAAGATGGTAAGTTGGTAACTAAAATGTTTTTTTTTTTTTTTTTTTTCCCAATTTAATCTCTAAACTTTTAGAATCTGAGTTTCATGTAGTCTTCCTGTCAAACGAACTGACTGCGTTAGTAGACATGGCACTCTCTCCAAATAGCAAGCTCACCCGCGTCTCCTACCATGCCAGCTGCAATTCATCGCCACAGCGCACGGTGGCCGCCACCAACTACCGGAAAGCGGCGGCCGCCACCACCACCATCAATAAAGACTTGCCGCAACGTGCAAGAGCAGATGGCCCCGATCCACCACCAACATCACCTCCACTTTGTATCTCTCTCTCTCTCTCTCGTCTGAGGCCACCAAGCATCAGAACTGTGGTTGTGCGCATCAGATTTGAGGATGTACAACTCGGATCCGAGGCCGTCGAGAAGGGAAAAGATGCAGTGCAATGTTTAAGAATGAATTACGCGGTGGATGTTTTCGGCGTGCGCGGAAGACATTTATTTGTTTATCGAAGATCTGCTCTTGGCGACGTGATGTGAACCGGCAGCTGGAGAAGAAAAGATCTCCAAAGCTGTGGCCGTGCAATCGATCTTGGAGAAGAGACGCTGCAAAAACGTTCAACTTTGGAAAAGACAGTATTCAAATTTCAGAGTCTAAAAGATGGATCGCGATCGCGGGAGCATAACCGTTGAGGATTGTTGGATGTTTTTGCGGAAGTGTGTGTGCGTGCGCGCAAGTGTGTATGTGAATAAAAGTGGACTACAATAGCGAGGGAGTATAGATAAAAAAGAAACTTTTATTATGGAAGTTGTTATTACAAGGGAAGGAGTGTTTACTGGTTTTTTGGCGACAAGGAATAACAGACATCCAACTCCTATTTATAGGCGTGACACCGCCTTACACAACAGACATTATACAAAAAACTAATATAAAATTACAGCTTCTTCTTGTCTTCTGCTTGTTGCGACTTCTTCCTCATCTTCTGGTGTCTTCTCCATTAATCTTCATTTTTCTATTCTCAGCAGCTTTTGTTGACTTTTCTTTGACCTTTTTGCTGTCCACGTGTTCTGCTGCCCACGTACCAGAAATTCTTCAGCGTTTGAGAGTCTTCTAGGCTTGCTTTTTGCCGGTTTGTTTGCCCCAACTTTTTCTGTCTTGTGTAGTCTAGAATTTTCTAAAAATGGATCACTTTTTTAACAAGGATGATGAAATCCGAGAGCAGAAAGCGCTAGAGTCGGTAAGCAAACCACACCGCCAAGCAGAATTCAAATGACGTGTGTATCGGCTGCTACCCGCTGCCGCTAAAGAAGGCCACGTTGACAAGTTCATCGAAGCTCTCTCAAAGAGTATTCTGCCGAAGAGAGGTCTCTTTGTCTGACGTTATCAACGTACAGGGCCCTTCTGGGAAGTCAGTTGCTCCAAGTCGCAGAGGGTACCGAGAAAAGCCGACGTCCTCCGAGCCCTCCTCGAGGTCATCCGTGACAAGTGACTCGCTGCTGAGGTGAACTACCGAGGGGACACCATGCTCCATGTCGCGGCTCGAGCTGGCAGGATCTGCACGGCCGAGCTCCTCCTAAGCTGCGGCAGGATTCTGCACATGGCGAACGACACAGGGAACCTGGCGTTTCATGAGGCTGTGAAGAACCGCCGCCACGAGCTGTTGAGTCCGCTCCTCAGCTCAAGTCACGGATGATCTAGAGGAGGGCCTGGAAGATGTCGGCTCTATTGATACCCGCCGCGACATGCCGAGCAATGAGTTTCCAGGAGGGCCCTGTGCGTTGACAATATCGAACAAGAGGGCCTTCTCTTCAGCGGAATACTTCTTTAAGGGCTTCGATGAACTTATTTACGTCGCCTTCTTTCGCAACTTCGTGCAGCAGCCGATTCACATGACTGATGCCACTGTAAAATGCGCAACCTTACTCTAATACCACACGGAGGGTATGCAGAAGTATTTTGGTGGCTCGACACACACTTGTTAGACTAAACCGTCGTACAAGCATAACACTAACAAATTATCCATATACTCACACCACGTTGTGAAACCCTCGAAGCAAAACTAGGTTATGCAAACTAGTTTATGCAGAGAACTAGGTTATGCAAACTAGTTTATGCAGAGACGCTCTTGCTATAATTCTATTCATCTCTCACTCATAGAGAGCAACCCTCTCTATTAGGCGGCGTTGCCCTCTCTCTTTCTTGAAGCTCACCTTTGCATATGTCGACTTCTCCAGAAACTTCAAGCCTTATTTGTAGGCTCAAGTTATTTTCTCGAAGTTCACCGCCTTCAGCAGGCGGTGGAGTCCATTTATTCGTTGAGCAGATTGGTGAGTGAGTGGTGTCAGCTGGTCACTTGATGCCGACTTCATGCAGTCAAGAAGTTGCTCAGAAGTTGCCTATCACCTCATCGGATCGATCTCCTTAGCCAGTAGAACTTCGCCTCGTTTTGAATCAAGTTAAAATGCTTTTTAATAACCGCCTCATGTCACCGCCCTCACTTTGCTGACATCTTTTTCTTTGTCCCATTTGGTGCTGACTCAGACATCCTCAGCCACAAGTTGAAGATATTTTTCTTCGCTAGCTGTCGGTGCACATCATGTGGCCAAGAGCAATTCCTCGAAAACAAAATATCTTCCCGGGAACAAGTGTCCATTAAATATCCTAAGTCATAAAAACATCCAACCATGTTTGCAGTAGCCATCGGAGATAATATAAATATACTCGAGAAGGGGAAGAAATTAGAATCGGACTTTGAGGCCCGGGAATACTCTCTTAAAAATTATTTGTTTCATAATATTGTTAATGATTATTGACAAAAATCATCTAAGATACAATAAAATCTCAATGAAAATATGATATAACAATTACGATATTTCTTGAGTATCTCTCGAAGGAAATAATTAAAAAGATGGTTGAATATCATAATAAAGAAGTATCAAAAGTAAAATTCAAAGAGATTGACAAATATGAATATATATATTACAGTATTTTCGAGAGAAGGTATTCCCGAACAAATATGTCCTTAAAAGGCATATAAAAAAATTTGGATTAAATAATAATAAAATTAATAATTTTTTTTTTGAATTCTGAATTAATTTTTTTTTGAATTCTGAATTTCATAATATATGAAAAATTACAACATTTCATGAAGAAGAAATTATGTCTGAATGACACAACTCTCCAAATGTTAAAAGGTGATGTCCAAACAAACATAACTTTTCAAAGGTTGTAATTGCGCCTAATAACCGTTAGACAAATGCAATACTAAAAATTGAAATTAAATAATAACAAAAACAACAACAATAATAATAAATGTACTCTATTACGAATAGTCATACCATTTCAATAGTACACGTAAGTTATATTATGAATTCAAATTTCAATAAATAAAAATTTAAAAAAGAGGATTAGTGCCGCTTATGATTCATGAGCTTCCTAAGTGTGGTATTGTGGGTCTAGTCTACTTAGCCCATTGTCCTCATTTGAACAAGCTAGAGGACATCCATACTTATATGCTGCGTTTGGCGATTATTATAAAATTT
The DNA here is from genome assembly GCA_014182395.1 of Eucalyptus sp. ANBG9806169. Classification (NCBI taxonomy): domain Eukaryota; kingdom Viridiplantae; phylum Streptophyta; class Magnoliopsida; order Myrtales; family Myrtaceae; genus Eucalyptus; species Eucalyptus sp. ANBG9806169. Next base: position 10,902,897 of record CM024582.1, read on the forward strand.
GCGAGAGAATAAAATTTATCATATCCTGCATTTGGTGCCCACTCAAGATAGGATAAAGTCAAATATGAAGAAAATATAGATCGGATAAAATTATTACATGGAGGAGGTAGAATAAAGGTAGGTAGAATTTCTAATATATAAATAAGAAATTTTTTTCTCAAATAAAAAATTTCTTAAATTTAAAAATAAAAATTATATTTCAATATAGATAATATTTGAATTATAATATATTAATTCAAAATAAAAATAAAAATTTAGTTTTTTAATTTAATATTATTTTATTTATATATTCGAATTTAATTATATCTTATAATATAAATTCAATATATAAATATATATATTCATTATATATATATATATATATATATATATATATTCATTACATTTTAGGTGTTTTAGTATTTTAGGTATATTAGTACAATTATCTATTTAATAATATTTTATTGGAGAATGATGGAAGGGGAATAAAGAAATAAAAAAGAAATTAATTTAAAAAGATAGGAAAATAAAATAAAATAAAATAAAAAGTAGACAAAAGTGTTGTGAGAGATTTTACTATCTCCATTTGTAAAATTTGTGATTCATATAAGTGTTTGTACCAAACAATATGTATAATACAATGTAAATATATCTGATTTTAATGATTGTAATCACTAAATAGTGGATAATATATAGTAAAATCATCTAAATTTCATATCCTATATTATTTAGTTCTATCTTGATTAAAAATCTGATGACCAAACATAACCATATAGTGGCCTACATATTCTTAACTATCCTGTATGGGACAAGAAAAAGCAAAATTTTATTTGTTTGTCCACATATTCTTAACTATCCTGTATGGGATGAGAAAAAGCAAAATTTTGTTTGTTTTACAACCAAACAACCAACAATAACTATTAATATCACTTAGAGGGGTGAATAAGTGATTTCAAAGATTTTGACAAAATAAAGCGGAAATAAAGTCATCAAGAGTGATGTGGATATGATTGTGAAAAACAAAATATGGATATGATTAGAAACAAATGATATCCACAATAGAGTTTATAGTAGTTTGACTTTGTGTAAGCTTACATCAACTCTCTCTCAGCTGACAGCTTACTAACTATATTCCTCTAGATAATCAATAAGATATTACATATGTAATTATTGTTTATACTCAAGCACTTCTCCTTAAAGTAGGTGTTGTAGAGCTCACTATCTCACACCTAAGCATAAAATATATTACTTTGCCAGCACTTCTCAAAGATTACAAAAATGTAGTGCTCAAAAGACAATGTAAAAATGGTGTGAAGCTTTATTTAGATGTGGAATTATTATTCCTAATGTATCTTTTTCTTTATCTCCTCAATTTTATTATATACTCTTCTCATCGAAGCTTCCATTGAACTACCTTCAGGAGGATCAATCTCCAATGTAGCTATTGGACAATTTTTAAAAGGATAAGGTAGTTGTCGAGGTCGATCAATCGAATTCTGTTGATTTGATTGCCCCTCGATCAATTCCGGGTTTCCAAATGTGAGGTGCTTCAATTATAGAAAGAATTGTGCCTTTGGGATGATTGTTAATCAATCAAGATATATTGAAAATTCTAGAAAATTACAATCTCATAAGATAGGAATTCATACCAGATCGCTACATGTTAAGGGAAGAAATAAAATATCTCAAAATAATGTCTCTAAAGATTATAGAAGAATTGTCATTGCTGGTTGAATAAGTGCTTTGCTCATATTCACAGTCATTGAGTATATCCAACTTTTCAGTATTTTGCTAATATCCACACTATAAACTAATCAAATCTATATATTACTTTTGCTCATATCCACATAGTAAGCTACATATATTCGCATATCAAGCTGCTCATATCCATGTAATAAATTACTTCTATCCATGTAGCAAGTTGCTCATTTAGACTTGTCAAACAAAGGGTCAGGTGGGGTTGGGTCATAAATGTTTAGACCCAAGTTGACCTATTTACTTATTTATGACATATTTATTAATAATATAAATTTATTGACCCATACCCGACCCAACCCATACCTAATTCATATCCGATCCAATCCATATTATAAAACGCTTCCATATTTAATCAAATATAGAAAAAATTATTTATAAAACACTTATGATTTTTAATGGATAAATTATATATATTTTAAATTGAGGCTCTATTTATTTCACAAAAAATGTGGCATTTTAAAAATGATTATATTTTATAATATTTGGTTGAAACTCAAAAACGAATTAAAAAATATTTTTCATATGGTATAAAAAATCTGATTTGATTTCCCTTGCACTCTTTTAAGTATTTTTAATTTTGTTTGTATTATTATTTTTTAAAACATAGAATTTTCAATTGTTTTTTTTTTCCTCCTTGTTCTCTCGATCTTTGGCCATGATAGGCTGGCTCAAGCCTCGCCACAAGCCGACGAGGCTCCACCTTGCCCGATCGATGAGCCCGAGGCTCCCCAGTGTGATTGGTGACTAGGTGATGGCATTACTAATGAGGGCTTTGCGGCCCTTAGTTAGTGGCCTGCAAAGGTCAATTGTTGAAATTCGTAGGGGGAAAAAGTAAAAGAAAGAAAGAAAAATAAAAAAAATGAAAATAAAATAAAACTGATTAAAAAATAAATAAAAAATAAAAATGATAAAAACTACCGAAGATGATGATATCTTGTTAATAAGTTCACTGCTGAAAATGATGATATCTCATTAATAAGTTTACTCAACTAATAATTTTTATAAGTTAATTGGGTTGTAAATGGGTTTAAAAACAAACCCATATTACTAAACTTTCATACAGCTCAAACCCATTAATAATCTATTTATTAAAACTTGACTAACTCATATATGACCCATCTCATTATAAATGGGTTAAAAGTGGGACTCATTTTGACACCTTTAGATATATTCAACTGTTCTTCTAAAAGAACTTAGGTTGTGAATAATAAATCCTGTAGACTTAATATCTTGGCATATCCAAGATTATATGTGCTTTCGCATTGATTCTCCAAATCAATTAAAAATTTTCCACCGCTCATAAAAATTATCCTCATCGAGTACATATTACCCGAAACATAATAAACTCTTACATTTATAAAGATGGATAAAAAACATGGACAATTTTGTCAATTTCAAAATATAGTACGAAATTTTCTCAACGAAGTTTAGAGTTTTTTACAAATTCTTTCTGTTGAAATATATTTTGAGTCTGAGGCGGTTGAACGAAATCGGACCGACAAGAATACTGAACTCAACCACCGTGTGGCGGACGTGAAATGATCAGCCGAAATTGTCAGAAGAAGAAGATTGCATTGTGGATTTCATTTATGAGCCAGAAGCGTGAAGAGGTTAATCACGTGTGGCTTCCCTTGGTGTCCTCTTCTCCGCCGGTTGGACTTTTGAATTGGGAAATACAAGGAGGAAATTAGACGGTGGCCCACTCGCACGCGAGGATGGTTGTCCCCTTTCCTGTCGTCTGCCGAAGCCATCCTTGTTGACCTCGAGAGAGAAAGCAAAAGAAGAGGAAAAAAGGCCCTACGTTCATCCATGATTTAATGCATGCAGAATTGCAGAATTGCAGATGCATGCATGCCCATAAATTATGATGGGCTTCCTTTGTCCTTTTCTTTCATCTGAAGAAGACTTCCACGTGTTGCCATAAATGATGGGAATTCTCTTTTGCATTATAAAAGAGAGACGTCAAACTGAGAAGGGCGCCAAAGTTATTTCGGTGGCCCAGAGAGAGAGAGAGAGAGAGCTCTGAGACCATAAATGAGTATAGACAGTTCTTCTCGTGAGGAATTTTGTCGTTGTAATTACACCGAGTATTTTAATAAGCTAAATTTTGGTGAGTAGAATTTATTTAATTCTTTGAACAAGGTTTCACCGAGTATTTTAGCTAGTTAAATTCTTATCAGTAGAATTTGTTTAATTCTTTGAATAAGGTTTTACTAAAAATTGTGAGGAACTAAATACTTTATGAGCTATTGAATGTAATTAGGGGTTAAGAAACACTAAGTGAGTGTTTGGGTGTTCGAGTGATTATAATCTTCAGTGTACTGATTGGTTTCTATAGTAAATTCCGTGCTACTCTTTCATGTGGATGTAGGTTTCAATACTCGGACTGAACCCAGTGTCCGATTTCCTTTCATTCCTTCTGACTATTTTATCCGATTCGTTTGTCCTTATTCCGCAACACTTTCCGGAAATGCCTCGAGACCACAAGGAGTCGCCCATAAGGTTTGCATCTCCTGACCTTTGCTTCCATTGTTGCCGTTACTAGACATGGCTCCACTCTCCAGCAGTCTTGCGGGGCTTTCGATCCTAGTTGAACACAGCGGTCGGAAAAGCATTGAGCAGAACTTAGAAAGTTCTTTCTCTCTCTTTCCTTTTTTTTCCCTATATGTATGAAAATAATGATCGAAATTTCATTACATCAAATAAAAATGCATATTTGCATGCGTGAAAACATAAACTAAAAAAAAACTAAAAAAAACTAAGAAATTCTAACTTAGTGATAACTGGGTTAATTGCTCGTATAAAATCAACCCAAGATTTTAAAAATTATAAAGACAAGGAAGTAAGGTTTAATAACCTTTTTATGAGATTTCAAGATATCGTGGATACTTAAACTTTAATGTACGATGACTTGAGCTAGTTCTATACATTTTCTCGTTTGAGTGTCTTTGTTCTACAATGTCAATTTATCCATAATAGAATTTAGGGGATAAGTGCATAGGAGTCCTCAAACTTGTCAAGAAAGTGTAATTAACTCTTAAAACTTTTAAAAAATGCAATTAAGTCCTAAAACTTATTACGAAAGTGCAATCAAGTTTTAAACTTTCAAAAAGTACAATTAAGTCGTAAAAAAATCATGAAAGTGTAAGTAAATCCTAAAATTTTCAAAAAACATAATTAATAAAAGGATTTGATTGCACTTTTTCAAAAATTTAAGAATTTAATTGCACTTTTTGAAAGTTTTATAATTTAATCGCACTTTTATAACAAGTTTTAGGACTTCCAATGTACTTATTTATAAAATTTAGTAACTCAATATCGTTCAAATGCACAACTATCGGAAGAAAACTTAATTAGTTTTTAATTTATTGCCAACATAATAGATGCTTCTAATTATGTGCGGCTTCAACAATGTTTATGGAAAGTAGATGTCATGTGCGCATAACTAAGCAGCCTATAAATTGTTTCTAGTACATGAACGTAACATGTTATTAGAAATTTGACGTACTTATCAGTGTAATTTGCTTAAATGAAGATTAATGTTCATTCTGGATACAAACATGTAATGGTTTATGTTATCAATATCTTTGGATTCAACAAAAAGAAGAAGAAGCTATTTTTTAAATGAAAGGACTCTACATAGCAACAAAATTTGTAATTAGCCTTTTTGTTATCTTTAAGTAGAAAATAATAAAAAAGAAATCTAGTGATTGTGGAGATTGATCTCGATCACTATCATGAGCTACTTGATTTACAGGCGGGAGCTGTTTTAAGGACTCTTTAATTAATATCACAAATTGTTTTATACTTCATTTGTTTTACGAAACTTCATTTGTTTTACGAAAAATGAATAATATAAAAAATAATCTCTTGCATCGCCTACAAAATGAACAAATAAAAAATATTTTTACAATTCATGATCGATTATGAAAATATTTTTCATTGACTAATTATTTCAAATGACATAAACTATTATTATTTTTTAAATATTTTTTAAATCATTCACGATTGATGTTTTCATATATATAGCCTTTCTAGATAAGAGAGAGAGAGAGAGAGAGAGAGAGAGAGAGGAAGTAAACAAAATCTTATTTTCTCGTGTTTATTCGGCGAAAATTGCTGCAGATTATTACACGAGACCGATGCAGGACAGCAACGCGAGACAGTCCGCTTTCTATATCCGAACGACCTTTATGTTTCTTGCATAACGGGCAAAATCCTCTTCGATTCTTCATCATCATCATCATCTTCATCTAATGACCTCTCCCTTCATGGCGAGCGAGAGAGCGCTCAAGCTCCCTCCGCTTTCCACGGCCACTCCGGGCATGGCCACCGCCCTGCTCCCGACGAACCCGCTCTCTCCGACCACGATCTTCCCGAACTTCACCAACCCGCCTTCCCCGTCGTACACGTGCCCAAACAGCAGAGCCTCCTTCTCCACGCTCCCGCCTCCCTCGACCTCCACCATCTCCGGGTTCAGCGCGGCTCCCATGGAGTCCACGTATGTCCCCTTGTCCAGCTCGATGTACGACCCCATCAACTTCATCCACGTCAGGAACAACGCTGATCCGCTCGTCATCTCCACGAAGTAGTCCCCGAACACTGTCCTGATGGCTTGCCATATGGTATCCATGAACACCTCTCTGCTCCATATATGCACGGTTTCGTCCTCTCTCTTCTTTCCCACGAGAATGTACTTCGCTGCCACACAGGCCAACGCGGTTAAAATCCCGGTCGACACCCAGAAGAAGGGGAACGTCCAGTGGACAGGCATATTCCTGGTGTTCTTGCAATGGAGGAGCAAGTTCAGGGGGAAGTAGATGATTAGTCCGAGGAGAAAGTAGGGCAGTATTGTTTGTAGCAGCGGCTGAGCGAAAACAGCCCATGTGGTTAAGTACCAGGGCCTTGAAAGGGTCACTTCCTCAGTGTCTTTTCTCTCGAGTGCAGCAGCCATTGGACAACCGGAGAGGTCGACCTTCACGTCCGACTGCTCCAGGAAGACCCTCCATGCCTCAGGATGAGGATCTCCATTTCTCAGGTGCTGGCAGATCTCGTAGACTATCAAACGGCCATGATCGATAGATGCGCTCTGACTACTTGATGTGGCCCGGATTACATCCACCTCATGGCATCGGAGGAAAGGATTAAATTCTAGCCTTTCCGAGCCTTCTTTAGTCAGATTTTCATTGATAATCAGCTCCCCAACATCTATGTAGGGAAACTGTGATTCGTCCCAAGGTTTCGTGCAATCGAGAGCAATGTCGCGTGCAGCTTCGTCCTGTGGAACTGGCCTGACTTGAAGCTGGAATATGTAACGGACTCCATTTGGAGACTTCACACGGTTCTGGAAATCTTCAGCTAGGAAAAGTAATGGCCGGGTGTCATTAGCATCCCTTGGTATCGCACCAGTTTCAGGCGGAAGGATCCCTGAGGGTTCCACCTTACCAATATCTTCTCTGATATTTTCGTTGAATGGCCTCAACTTGAACTTCACATACATTTCCTGTCCATCCTTAAAGCGGAAGAGCCTACAGACATTTGAGTAGTAATGCAGATCCGCATAGGAGTCAGCTAGACGGAGGGAGGTCCACACTGCATCTCGCACGTGCGGCACCCGCTTGACATGCTCCTCCCTAGCGGCAAGCCCACACACCAGCCAGGATGCAAAATCAGAGATTGTGCGGGCATAGAATGCGTTCCCTGTCTTCAAAGTCAAGTCGAGAAGTGGAGAATCGTCCCCCTTTTCATCTGAGAGTATCCTTAGTGCCGCTCCTCGTGCATCTAACCTTGCGTCATCATCAGCACTCAAGCTATTGCTGTGACGGACAATGACTGTGTACTTCTTTCCAGGGCCGAAGATGTTGTGCTCTGGCAATCCTTGAATGTCGTCGTAGAGTTTCAAATATCCCTTCCCGCTAACACCGATACGATGGAAGTATCTCGATTTCACCTTCAAAGTTGTCGCTGCCAAGTTAGCGGCCAAATTGCCAACTATCTTTTTATATCTTGGATCCATCTCCTCTATCCTGTCATCCAAAGCGTGTGTAGTATTTTTTACCATAACCGGACTTTGAGACCCCATGTAAACACCACCACTTTGGAGAACTGAATTCACTGGAGCAACTGAAATTGCCCCGAGAATAACATCCTTTTCGACTACTGAACCGGGGAGAATAAGGCTTTGGCTCCCAATAACTGAATTATCCTTTAAATGAACATTATTCTGGATGTATCCACTCTGGGAATAGAAACCCGTAATGATCCTGCTAAAATCACCTAAATGGACACCAGCACCTATCGAAACCATCCTTGGATCCGCAACTGGGTTGATGGATCTGATGGAACAATACTTGCCTACTTTTGCACCTAACAAGCGCAAGTACACGCAGAAGGCTTCTGTTCCAGAAAGAAGCTTGGCAAATCGGAGGTGGCAAGCAACAGCAAGTCGGTGGCCAAACCAGGTTTTGATGTGAGTCTGTGTTTTCTTTTCTTTACTGGCAAGCAAATTGGTAAAGATGGATGTCAATAAACTAAGGACCAGGCCATGAGCAAAGTAGGCGGTGGCAAAAGAAATGGCAAACTCGAATGGATTAGGCAAGGCGTTTGTAAACATGGTGGCGTATGCCGCGATGGTGAATGGAACCCAGTGTAAAGCTCCCGAAATGCAAAGAAAAGCCAACTGTTCAAGGGAAGGAACTTTCTGAGATAGCCTCATGTAGAGCAAGAAAACAGCAGCGGCCGACATAGAGCTGACGAGACCAACCATGTAGATGCCCATGAACTGTTGTATGGTCTCCTTCAGACTTCCCGGGGAAACCTGAAATGTTGCAACAGTAGATCCTGGATTATTGATTTGTACAACAAAAATACAGGAAAATATGCATGTATGATGCTTCCATCATCTCATGAATGTTAAGATGCAACTCTGAGCATCAGAGACCTCATTAGTGACTGCGAAAACCAAAACAAGGTTAACCATGATGAAGGAGACAAAGAAGAAAAACCAGAGAGTTCCAGTGACTATTTTCTACTGCAATTTCATATATTTAAACTACTAATTTACTATCAGAACTATCACACAAAAAACTATCAGCATCCTGCAAATTAAGTCAACCAATAGTGCACCTTGCTTTGAAACTTCAAAAAATAGCTTCAAGAGTAATCTGACCATGAAATTCCACCCACTCTCTTTTTAAACAGCGTCAGGAAAACAATGACAACTCAACTGGATGCTTCCATCAAGGGTTTGGAAATGTTTTCTTCATACCAGTACACATCAATTGAATAATCTATTATTCATTATTTGTAGGAGAATATTGCTTGAAACAAGTATAAGCCCTTTATAACCCGTACTACAAAAGTAGACGTTCTTTTGCCTTCTGACTAGCACCAATGAGGTACAGCACCATTACAAATACTAACCACAATATAAGTTTTGCTACCAAGAAGAGGTAATTAGATGAGTATTCTCGCTAAGCAAATGCATAAGGTAGAGCACTATTAGATTCACTAACTAGAGACTATATTTAGATTTTGCTAACCGGAAAGACCAAAAACAGATACATAACTACATGGAGCATAATAAAATTTTACGATGAATAGATTTTGGTACACACACTTCGCATGAGAGTGCAACTCTACGTGCTCAAACTAAATAATTGTCATGGTGACATATAATCTAATCGATCATCAGGATGTTTCTACTGTTGAAAAAAGATATGAAACTCTCAGAGCTGACCTTTGGACCAATTAATAATTAAACCTCTAAAAATGGGTAGAGCACAAACAAAGAGTTCCTATGAACAAAACAAGTACCTAAGTGCTTAAAGGCTTTACAAAGAAAGCTGCACCTCTTATCAGAAAGAAAAAGGAGAACAGCACTTGCCTTCAGTATGTTTTCTGCCTTGGCCATCTTAAGGGCAGACTTCCCACCTTCACTTTTTTGCAAGGCCAGTACTTCAGCTCCTTCTCCTAAAACACTTCCTTTCTGGATAACAGCATAAGGGCCAACTGAGCAATTCCTGCCAATCCTTATTGGCTGGAATCTCAAGACGCTGTTCCGCACTTCGTGACTTTGAAGCAAAGCACCTTCTGCTATCACTGCTCCATCTCCGATTGAAACCAGAGAAGGGTCTGTTATGTCAACTGTGTCTAGTAAAACTGATGATCCAATCCTTGCTCCAAGCATCTCAAACCAGTGTTTAAGGAATACTGTTCCTCTGAGATGCACTGCGAGGACTTTGGAGGAAACCTCCTGAGCCTTGTAAAGTGCCCACCACTTGACAAAATCCACAGACCAGACAGATACTTCAGGAGTCAGGGCGTAATTTATGCACAGGAAAGAATTACCGAAAAAGGCAATGGATATGCTGGTCAAGGCAATACAGAGGATCCAGAAAAGAGGTGCAAGAAGCACGACACTTGTATGATGCAACCAGGGAAGTCCATCGATCAGTTTTTGGCTGGCCACAACCAAAATTTGGAAAGTGGAAACTGATAAATAAGCAGGGAAAACCAGAATGAAAGAGACATAGAGAAGAGCAAGAAGTTGGAAGGACCAGATAAGCCAGGGGTGAAGTCTGGAAATTTCCATGGAGAAGTCAGCAGTGAGGATTTCTGGCTCCGAATGGTTGGATTGGGTGGTGACCAGATGGGGTTGAGACTTCATTAAAAGATTCTCGGCGAAGTTTGCCAAGTCTGCTATGCAGGTTGCAGTGAATATATCTACAGCTCCAACTGGCACTCCAAGAAAATCTGAAAGCTTTTGAGCAGCTCTGACCACGCCTATTGAATCAATGCCATAGGACACAAGGCTTTCAGTGGCTGAAATATTCTGGATTGAAATACCTGTCTGTTCACTGACTAGCTGCTTCAGAAACTCCACAATATTTCTATTGCTTAATTTTGGGCTTGGTGGTAGAGAACTTTTAGCAAGGTGGGATCGAGGAGTTTTTCCCTCCCTACACGTCCCAGTGGTGAAAGATCTGGTCAGTAATCTCTTTGTCACAATTGGATCTGGAACTGTGTTGAGAGTTCCATCAACAAACTGCTTGAGGCATTCGAACCTCTTGATCTTCCCTGAGGTTGTCTTACTTATGGTTCTAGGCCTGATCAACTTGACAGAGGCGACAGTTACCCCATGTTCTTCCGCCACGCGGGATTCAATTTGGTTTATGATGTCCTTATCAATGGGTTTACCATCTTTTAACTCTGCAATTACAACCAAGCCAACCTCATCAGAAGCATCCGGAAGTGAAATGCCTTTTGCTGATAGGACATCTTCTGGAACACTGATGACGGCACAGCAACCAGGGCGTAGAAGCTCAGATGAGCTCTCAACCGTCTTCTCAACATCTGCCGAGTAAATGTTTCTTCCAGCTACAATTATGAGATCCTTGATTCTTCCTGTGATGAACAAGTTACCCTGGATTACCCGTCCCAAGTCACCAGTTCTTGTGTACTTTCTTCCAGGGTACTTCTGGAGCATGTTTCTGAAAGTTTTCTGGCTAAGTTCTTCCTTTCCCCAGTACCCAATTCCAGCACTCGGACTACTAATCCATATCTCTCCTTCTTTCCCATCTTCGTCAACCTCTAAACCTGCATCTGTATCAACAATTCTTATATCAACATCTGCATCATTGGGTTCCACGTATCCACAGCAAATTCTTCCCTGCCAATCTACCAAGATAGGCTTCTTTTTGCCATACGCACAGCTGACAAACACACAATTTTCTGCCAAGCCATAGCCTGGAGCCATCACCTCCTGAGAAAGGCCAAAGGGACGAGTGAGCTCAATAAATGTTTTGAGTGTCTTCTGCCTCACTGGTTCAGCAGCGACCATGAAAAAATCAACAAAGAGAGATCATAATTGTGCGCCTTGGCCTTGTCTGCTTCTAATCTTCGAATTACTAGCTCGAAGGCAAAATTGGGTCCTGCACTGTGTGTGGCCTTGTAATCGCTGATCATTTGAAGCCACAGGAGTGGATTCTTGATGAACGTCAATGGAGAAAAAAGGATGGCTGATCCACCACAAACCATTGCTGTAAAAAGTCCTCCAATCAGACCCATGTCATGGTACTGAGGAAGCCAACTTACTAGCACAGTATTTGAAGTGCTTCGGTATCTCCTCTGCATCAGTTTGACGTTATGAATGAGTCCACCATTTGTTATCATGACACCCTTAGCATCACCGGTTGAACCCGATGTAAATTGCAAAAGCACAGATCATCCGGCTGAGATTCTGATTGAAAGGCAACATTTAGAGCAGGCAAGACCTTAGAGCTTTTGATCCAAGAATCTGTGTGCAGCCATGGAAGATTAGGCCACTGAGCTGTGCTTTTCTCTCTTTTTCCAGTGAAAGAGATCAAACTCTTTACTGACCCCGCTCTAACTGCAGCATGATAGCCAACAGTTGACAGAATGGCCACTGCGTTGCACAAATTGGCAATGTTCTCAATTTTCATAAGAGCCTGTCCACCTCTTGCAATGGATCGGGTGGAAGTACTGGAACAGGTACGACTCTGGCTCTTAAACAACCAAAAAACGCATCAACAAAGTCCAGACCTGGAACGTGGACAAGTAAAACCCTGTCACCTGGCTTAATTGTAGGTTTCCGGCTCGTCAAGAGCTTATGAGCAATGCAAGAAGCATTGGAGTCAAGCTCTGCATATGTCCTCTGGCACACCACTGCCCCTTCTTCATTGATCCACGTATAGAGAGACTTGTTTTGAGTAATTTCTTGAGCAGCCCAGTGTTTCAAATAGCTATCAAGTGTGGGGAGGTTAGGGAAAACAACACCGTGTGCTTCACTCAATGTTCTAGGGCCGGTCTCCTCTTGGTCTAGTTGCAAGGTGAACAGACTCTGGACAAGAATTGTATAGAGCAGTAAATCATGGCTGTATTAATGCTCTTTCCATTATCAGTAATCATAGATCCAGAAAGCTGACTCACCTTCACATAAGGAAATGTTGGGAGGGAATTTGCACTGGCAAAGTGCTTGCAGATTAGAGCCATGGCATAAGATGAATTTCTTTCTGTAAGCTCGAAAGCAAAAAGACCTCCTACATAATATGTATTTCGGTGACCCTGAAGTTCGGATTCTACTCTCTCATAAAATCCTTCCTTCATATCTGTGTCAAATCATAGAGGAAGTTATAAAATGTTTTGAACTTGAGCTTGTGGCTCCCATGAATCACCTGGGTATGCAATTATTTAACATACCTTCACTGCCTACATGAGGGAAGTACTTGAAACGCCTCTGCAGAACGACCTTCTCAACTTCTCCACCCATTCTTTTAACTACTTCAATCGCAAGATCAATGACGTTAGATCCCCTAATATTAACTGAGTTGCCATAGGACCAGAACAAGAAGATATTGGTGTCAGCATAAAATCTTTTCATTGCTACTGGATGTCTGATTGTCGAAGGGTCGTCCATATATTCACTCAAATAATAAAAACCAACAGGGATGCGCTCAAGCCCCTTAATCTTTAGAACGGTGGTGTAATAATCTATTGTTTGCACTTTGCTGAAAAGCTCCCTTTCAAGGTCGCTCACATCCAACAATCCAGTCTCAGCTTCTGCAGTGACAGTATGTTTATGAAATTACTCCAAACAAAAGACAACTATTAGGATGGGAGTAAAATACTAGACAAACCTGCAGAAGATGGAGGTGATCTGTACGTTCTTGAATGCTTGAAGGGAATGCACCCGAGATGATTATCTTATCGAACTCCTTATGCTCAATTTCTCCGCCAGAATTGGTGATATCCACATTAACACCTGAACTGTTGCGGCTGACTGCTTGTACCACAGTATTACAGCACACTTTTATTGTAAGAGACTTGCTGATTTTCTTCCAAAGGCTCATATATCCACCTTTCATACGTCGTATTTTTCCAGCCATGCTAGTGCGAGTGAACTCATGAAGGTAAGCATAAGGCATGTCTTGGACAAATCCGTACCCAGATGCGGTGTATCCATATTGGACAGACTTGGGAACACTGTTGATTCCATGAGCTTCCAGATATGCTGGGGTTAAGTCTGATGCGATATCACTCACTGCATGGATGCCTATACGATTCGAATCCTTCACCTTATCCTGCATGTGACATGAAAAGCCAACTAATGGAAAATATAGCAACAGCCAAAACCAACAGTTACTAGTGCAAATGGACACTTCTATGCATTACCAAAGAAGGGTACCTGGATTTCTAAGGTGAGCGAGACTAGAGACATATAATCTTCCACAACGTTTATATCATGATACTCTGCAGTAAAACTGTCAATGAGAGCTAGTTTGTGGAGGTCCATTTCTTCTAATTCAGTTCCAGATGCTTTTGCCAAGTGAAAAATGACTGGGGCACTGTTAGCCGCAAGAACTTGACCACCCAAATCGTAAACCATTCCTATGCGGATGATAAAAAGATGTTAGTAAAGGTGGACAGCTGAGAAGCAAATAAGACGGCCTTCTCTTCTGTACCTTCAATTTCTACTGATTCACACATGCCTCCGACAGAATTGTGCTTCTCTATAACAGTGATGTCACTGTAACCGAGCCTCGCCAATGCATAGGCAGATGATAATCCACTGGGACCCCCTCCAATTATCCCGATTCTGGTATCCAGTGGTAAGCACGGATGCAACTTAGAGAACTGATCTTCTATGGATTTTCGGCAGTCCATCTTTGATGTCATTGCACAACACCTGTTGGGATCAACAATGTCAAACTGAGTCTATTTATATTGTTTGCATTTCCACTTCCCTAAAGTACAACAACAATAAGAAGGTTTATATTGCTGTACACCCAAAGAAAAATTTGAAAAAAAGTGGAAAAAAGAAATCCCAAACTATGCCTTCTTGTCTATTCTGCCAAAAAGCAGGGACACAATCCAGCTCAGAACTCCATTAAAGACAAAAGGAAGAAGGCTAGAGAAAAACCGAGTGCTGCCAGAAATCAACAGCATTTTAAACAAAGTTCCAAATCATCAACCAGAGTCAGACATGGCAGACAATTGCTTCACAAATTTTTAACACCTAAGAAGATCTGGATATACATTATAAATATCTTCCCAAAATCTTGTAGCGTACCATTACTTATACTCATTTCTGCGGAACTAAAATCTGATTTAGTTGACTTCAATAGAAAAGAAATGTGTGATAGTTTGCTCTGATCTACAAATGGATTACAGCCAAAACCAAACGATACTATCTGTTAGTCTCACTATGTTATAGAAAAGTGCTTAGTAAAGGATGCTTGAAGAATATGCTCTGTTCCTAGATTTAACAGCTAGACTTGCAACAGAAATGAGATTGCAAAGTGGAAGGATCCAAATAATGCCTTTGGGAACAACTTCGAATTTGGAAAGTGCTGTCTTTAGTCGAAGAACAATAGCCCCAGAATGCCTCTTCCACACCCCAATAACATATTAACGACACTGTTTCCACAACCACAGAAATGAAGCTTGGCTGTATCGAACCTTAGGATGACGATAGATCAAAACTTGCACTGGAGACTCCTGCCACGACAACTCGGTGCTCTTTCCGTACCTCACCCTGTAATGCCATTGTCAGTGGAAGTGAGGAGACAGAAAACTCAAGAGACACATCGAAGCATAAGAAATTCTTCTTCACCCGGCAAAGCATGACATTAAAGCGGCCACGTGCAATTCTCAGTGTGGAAATTTATCAAATACTTCTATAGCATGTGAGCATATATCTTCACCCACATCTAGAAAGCTCTGAATAACTGAAAAATTCTCTCTTTCTCTGTCTCTCCCAGGGTCTCAAAATTTGTAGCAGCCTAGCAGGGACACAATAATTCAAAAACCCAAAGCAACAAAGATGTAGAAAGGCTCAGCATGAGCCGGTGACTAACCTGAGAGTGCGAAATGTATCGTCAGATGGCAAGTCATAGTATAGAGATAAATCCACAGTGTCGGGGACAGCAGAGGCCGTTCTTCCACACACCAGAAATGCCACACTCATGCTCGAATTTAACCCGTCGAGACGCTCCATCTGTCCAACAAGCAAACGACAAACAACCCACATTTTTTTTCTCCTTAAACCAACACTTTGTAATCAACCACTCTCTCCGGTAACTCCGAAGGATCTACCATCCGGGTCGCGAGATATCCCCCTATTTCCGCCCAGCAAGAACCTCGTATCGCATGATCATCGGCACAACAGGATAAAAAGGAGCCTCGATCTGATTCGAGGCGATCGAGGGATGTATTAAATATACGGATCGAGAGAATGGGTCGTGTCGGAACAGGGATCTGTTTTGGTCGCTTGCTCCTTCGGATGGCGAGAAGTGATTCTCACAAGAAGAAAAAAATTGCAAACTTTTGCCGGTAAAGAAATATAAAGAAAAGTTTTGGCGGGCAAAGGCCATTGGGCCCCTTTTGGCGGTTGATGACCGTTAACCAAGTCATATGTGTTTTCTCCAATGTCGAGAAAACCGTTAACTGCAGAGTCCAGATCCGCATGAAATAGTCTAAAGTAGGAAACTTCATGGTGTGATTATAGTATAATGAGAGATTATCTTGAAACTTTTCAGATAGGATGAAGGTGATCTTTTCTTATCCCTTCAAACTTCTTGATTGTATGACCAAAAAAAAAAACTAAAAAAACTTCTTGATTGGATATCAGTCAAATGATAATTCATCCATGGTGGGACTGATTTCTCCATGTCCGGGCATCATTATTTTTTAGGCATTTTCTTCTACCGTAGGAATACTCTGCCAAATAACATGTATGTTGCTTGACAAGGAGGTTTATATGCTCTTTGTGTTACATACGATATCTAAACTTTTGTGTTAAATTTTCTAACATGTTATTGGAGCTAGATCCTACTCCTTTCACATGTGTGTCCACCTCCATTATTCAAATTCCATGCCCTACTCCCTAATCCTTACACATCGTATCCTACCACCCATAAGCTTATCTTTTGGGTTGGATTTTTTAACGTAAACATCGTCCTTAAAAGAGCACTCGGATTAGGATTTTCGAACAAAACGGCGGTTATTACATTTAGGACAACAATCACCTTTAAGCAGGAACGGAAAATTCATGCCACCACCATTCGTTACATGACACATCCAAAACTATGTAATCAGTCAAGCTTATTCCAAATGATATGCTGAAACAGAATTCGAGATAAGAAGTCATGGCATGGCGAGTAAAATGAACAATCTCCAATGGCACTTCACGCTAACAAGTGACATGAAGTCTACCAAACTCGAATGCAATGACAAATGCCCATCAAAACATCTGCCCCTAGCTAGAAGAATAGCGCATTCCAGTAAGTATTCCACCTCAAATACCACAGAAAAAAAAAAAAAAAAAAAAAAAAGTAATAAGAACAATTGGGTTAATTTCAAAGATGCAGACGGCACAAACTCGAACATTGAGAATTCTTTTCAACCCTAGTTTTCCTCATCGAGACATTACACCTGAAAAGTCCGGCAAAAAGAAGGTCAACGTTTGCAGCACCCGGTGGGAACATGCCACGTGTCGAAGACAGATTCGCCGGCGGACAACAGTACAAAGCCAGCAATGAGAGCGACAGAGGAATATGCTCCCACAGGTCGGGATGGAGAGAACGATACAAGCAGTAAGCCAAAACAATGGGGGCAAATGGTATCCTCTGGAGAATCGACGATTTCAAAGGAAATGACCAGCACCAGCTCTTTTGCCATTTCCTTAGATGCAAAATTGCTGAGGCTGTAGATTCTGCATCGTTCAGCATTGGACTTTTGTGTTCACGAGGTAGATCGGCATATAAGGCGCGAGCATGGGTATAATCGCATCGAATGAGCAGCCGAAAGCGAGAAGGTTTAGGTTGTCGGGAAAGTGACTTCACATTCACAAGCATACCATTGAAATGGGAAATCACTGTAAAGGGCTGTCTTGATCGTGATACAGCTTAGGTGAAATTGAAAGTGCCCATTAGGTTGGAAAAAGCTGTCCTATGTCGTAGATCTCTATGGGTATTATCTACCATAAGAGTCTTACCCTCGATACTAAATATTATTCCGCATAACTCAAGACCCAATTGTCCAAGATTGGCCAACTCTCTCGGCACAAGATACGCCACGATTAGCCAGTAGCACGAGCTGTTCGAAAGTTAGTTCACAACATAAATTGAACTCATGACCCACTGAAAGACAAGTGACTCCTTTACTATCGGGCCAAATGCCTCGGTTCCCTCCGATTGCACCAACGAATGGTCTGAATATGCAAATCCCATTTGTCACACATCCAAAGGTGGGTTGGGTTGGGTTAAGCAAAATTGGAATTTCTATTGAAACAAGAATGGATGTGTGTCACGCACGAATATTTGGTGACTGTCGCAAGGTCATATTATTAAGTAGAACATGTAAATATACACACAAACATATGAAATAGAGTGAGGATGGAGAAGTTATACTGAATGGTAGAATAGTCAACTTTGTGAGACACCATTAGTTTAACTCTCTCCTTTTACAGGCAGTAATACCTGCCTTTGACAGTGTATAAGAATTTTTAGGCCATGATCGGGCTGGGTACGATATCGGCCCATAAATTCAAGAAGCAAAGCCCCTTGATGGGCCGAGAACGAGGAGGAATTTAGCAATCCGAGGTGGGAATTTCGTCACGACAGGCTTCATCAGCGACATAGTTGGCCCCAATAGTTCCGACATGAATCGATCATCCCTTTTTCTTGCTGGAGCTGAATATCCATGGCGTGACTCTTTTTTATATGAATGGGACGCAAGATGAGGCTGGAAGAAATCTTATAGTATGGTTTTTCTTCCCGAGACAGTGACTCGATTTAGCCTAAACTTTGGAACTAACTTAAGATTAATTGAAGGGGGAAAAGTATGTTTAGCGGTAAACAAATATGAATTTTTCTTTTCTACTTTGGGGGCTAAAGGGGGAAATTGTGCAGGTTCTATGTACCACTAAATCTATTTTCCCATTTATTAAAAATAATTTAAGACAATTGAAATAACAAACTACGATTGAGACGTCGAGAATCAGAGGGTCTATTGCTAGATAAATTCTGCACGATGTCTTGATATTCTCAATTTGCATGTTGATCAATAGGGTCTATTTGCATTCTTTTTTAGCATATACCCGCTCTATGCGCTTGCGTTATTATTTTCCATTCCTTGTGCAATGTTATAATGAAGTAATAATTAGACTAATAATAACTATATTGGAAGGAGAAATAAAAGTATCAATATTATTTACTTTTTTCACCATTATACTTCACTCGTTCTAGAAAGCAAACATTCACGAATCGTCAGCTAGGGGGACCGGGTTAGATTGATTGAAAGTTCCCCTCAGATTTTTCGGTTCTCTAAGTTTGAAAAGTCCAAGAAGCGTAGATTGGTCATGGAACTTGGATAAGGTTTTTATCACAGATCCATTTGAATATTCTGTCATTTTTTAATAACTAAAAATAAAAATTAACTCAAGAATTAGAAAACCAAAATGAGAGAGGCATGAAGTTGGTCCTTGTATCGTAGGGACAAGTAAGGGATATTACCAGATGTAGTTTTTAGCGGAAAGTAGGTAGCTAATTTTATTTTTATACTATTTTTTTACTATTCCATCGTATTTTTTTGACAAGTTTTACTTTTTCTATAGCATGACAGTATAAAAATAATATGCAATGATGGCCAAATGGGTAATTTAAAAGTGAAACAATCCTACTTTTGGCTTAAATATATATTTATTCGGTTTGAAGCGTTTTATCCATCCGCAGAACACGACCATGTTGGCACATAAGAAAGCTCATGCATCAATATCAAAGAAGTCATCAAAAGACAAAAAGAAATCTAATTGACAGATAAAGTAATAGTAACATTTTTTTTTTTTTGGTAAAAAGTAATATAATAATTATCTCTACCCTTTCTAAACAAATTGTGAACATGTTTATTTTATTTTTGTATCGACTAAAATCATAATATCATCAGTTGGGCTTGCCGACATTGAAATTCTTCATGAAAAAAACACACTTCATTACAACAAAATATTTCTACTATTATGTATCTTTTTTGGTAAGAAATGAAGGTAAAATCCAAGAATTATACCATTACTCTCTTAATAAAATTTGATCCTATTTGATCTCCTATCAACAAAAGACGTAAGCCTCTCGGTGACATATCTAATGTTAAAGTGTCATTTACATCGGATAACTAAAGTATCCAATCTGTTAACCAATTTGTACACGAGTTTCCTTCCCTAAAAGTATGTACGATTTTGACCTATTGAAAATACTTTAATATTTTCCCAATCTGAATTAGGGAAATGTCGCCAAAATTAAGAGAGGGAGTTGATTTTTGAAGAAGGAAAATAAACCGCTTGCGGAAATAGCCACTTGTGAGTCCACTTCCAAGTTTGCGAATGTCCAATGAGATTGTCATTTTGAGACCCAAATATATGCCCCAAAGTTCTGCTTTAGGCGAAGAACACACTCCCATAATTTGCGCAAACCCGCCAAGCCAATTGCCTGATTCATTACGGTAAGATCCATGTCGTCATCGCCCTCCCTCTCCTCTTATCACCTACTGAAGCTAGAGTCGGGTTGTCTTTAGGGGCCTTGCCAGTATTGAGTTTGATCCAACTAGAAGGAAGGACGGTTTAAACCACAAACATATCTCGTTTCTCCTTCTGACAAGACAATCTGTTCTCAATCATATGAGCCGAAAGGATATCCTTAGCATATTCAAAAATTAGGCCCACAGGTGCATCGGGAAGAGAAAAGCCCACTTTATTATGACTAGATATCTCTACTATAGTGGCTGCTTGGACTATTGAATTTCACTGGTTCAAAGCGTGCTGCTAAAGAAAAATCTTTCTCTGCATCGATCTTGAAGATCTCCTGGTGGGCAAATGCCTCTCGAAGATCTATAGATGTATTCGTACTACTGCGAGACTGAGGTTTAATGGGTGTGACAGCGTTATGGTACCAAGCGTTGCTCTGTCCAAGACAAACTCGTGAAGCATGGGGCCTCGCTTGGTTGTTGTTCCGTGCACGAGTGTCAGAACAGCGAGTTGGCAAAGGTTAGTAGGTGTTACACTTGATGGCCCTGTTGCTCGTACACGCTGTATATCTTTCAAAATAATTGCCATATAAAAGATGAATTATCCAAAGAAAAGGGGAGAAAAGTGATACTCGAGTTATAATCTTAGAGCAATTAACTGTGCTCGTACATAAATTCACGTTTAGAAAATCGATTTAAATTACCATATTTTGCCCATAATATGCGGTCATTACTTATCTTATAGCAAGTATGAACTTTTCATGAACTTTTTCGGCGAGAATTAAAAGGCTAAAGAAGAATATGAGCTAGACAACGGATGTTTCAATCCATTACCTAAGTTTACTCTCTCCAATACATACTTCCTCCTACTAACATATGCATTGATGCGCAAAAAAGTGAAAGAAGATGATCTTGGAAACCTTTCGTAATTTAAATTGCAGAAAAATAATATGAGATGGCACAATCATATCAAATCGATATCAATATCATGATAACCCTACTGAAAAGACATCATATTCTCGAAGAAAACAAAAAGCATTTATGACAAATTTCACGAGCTTGAGTCACGTTCATGTTAACAATAACTTTCTCCAACTAGAAAATAAAATAAAACAAAATAAAAAGGAAAAGGAAAGAAAGGTTGAGCATCTTTCCAAGTACGCACCTATGCAAAGCCAGGAGGAAATGGTCCATGCGGAGCTCACAACGAGACATCTAAAGGATGAAAACCCATGCTTGATCTCAGCTCGTGGATGGCTTGTACTCGCACGGCATCGTTCATCATCTCAAAATGCTGATTGGATGCCCTAATTTCACCTCCGATTCCCCGTTTCTGTCGTGCGTCGAACGGGTGGTCCGAAAGAACTTGCGCAAATGGTCCGGCCATTGCAGTCTTTTCGAAGAAACGTACGACGCGGCTGCAAATGGTCTTGTTTCTCCCGTCTTGGCCGTTTTCGATTTTTCTTCACATCATCATCATGGGGGATTCTTTCTTTTTTCATGGTCCAAATTAGAGCTGATATGATCTGACCACTCATGAAGGCATTCGATTTATCTTTCCATTTTTTTTTGCCTTTTGAGATTGTCACTAGAAAAGGAGCTAATGGAAAAGGACTCATGCAACGTGTTCAAAAATTAAAATTTATTTCTGGCTCTTTCGATACTTCATTGAAGTACGCAATAGCTCGAATAAAAAACAAGAAAGATGCGATTTTAAGGTAGACATGTCGTATTGAAAAGATGCCCTGGGAAAAGTATTGCGAATTGATGGCAAATGTCCTTTTTTTAATCGAAACCAAATGAGTTTATGCATGGTGATAAAAATACTTAAATATTAATCAACGCTTTTGTTTAACGGTTTAAATTTTTAAAATAATTCACGATGATCCCATAAAATCTCACATGACATCAGAACAAAAAATTCTGAATTCAATTTTTTTCAGAATATTTCAATGACATGGAGTAGGATGAATCATGAACTAACTCTATCATTCAACTATATGAGATTTTTTTTTTATGTTTTCTTTTTGTAAATATTAAACTATATGCAATGCATGAAATGCAATTATGACCTTAAAGCATATAACTAGTAAATGACCTGTATTATATGACATGAAAATTATGAAACTAGTATTATATGAGATATGCATGTTATATTTTTGTGATTTCCTTTGCAAGTTAAATTAGGAGACTTCCTAAAATCTATGATGGCCTGAGTTAAATTACGGAATGATTTATGTTAAATCCTAGTGTAAATTAGGTAATTTTCTAATTACTATAATTTCTAGAAAATGCAATTCTAAATTTGGAAAATTTAGCAGATGCAATGCAAATTCTTAGAAAATTTCTAAACGCGGAAAAAAATTTCTAAACACAAATCCAATCCCCAATTTTTCTTATGAAATTATTAGGGTGAAAATATGTCAATAATATGAAAATTAGTTTTGTTTAAGAGCAGAGGTTGATCCCTAATTTTCGATACAATAAAAAATAAATAATTTGTCAATTTTTAGGTATCAACAATATACTTATCTCTATTCTTCTTAAACAAATTGTGAACTTCTTTTTTTTTCCCTTATTTTTGCATCAACTAAAATCGTAATATCATCGGTTGATGGCCTTGCCAACATTGAAATCCTTCACGAGGAGCGTGCTCCATTATTGAGTCATTGATCTAGTGCTGCAGACATTGTTGTCCGCAAATATCTCGGGACTGTACTCGAGTTGAATCCTGTTTTTGTTTCCGTTTGTATGTATGGGGCTGCGGGCTGGACGCAAAGGAGAACTTAGCCAAGCGTTATATGAACAAAACCAGAGAACGTCAGATCGCCATGCTGCCGCGATGAAAAGAAAGAACCAGACATCCTGTCGAGATGATTACTCAAAATCATGTTATTTCGGAACGCAATTCATGATTCCACGAAAGAAAGAAGTCTTTGTTTTTTTGGTCGGGCTTTTCAGATCTTGTTCATTAACAGCGTGCGACTTTTAATATCTGAAAAGTTTCATTTCCTTGCCCAAGGTTTCAAGCAGTAGAGACTGAATTCTTTCAGGCACTTAGGCGAGGGTTAAATTGAAGGAAATGGGATTCAAGATGTAAGCCCGATAAAAATAAGATTTAATTATTAATCCCCGTCCGACGACGCAAACAAAGGGAACCTTGTTCATCTGTTTGGTATGGCATCCTGAGCGGTATCGCGAGCGAATGCAAATCCTCTTTTCATGGTTCAGTTCGGGTGTTGCCCGGTCAATAAAAAAAAACTCCAAATTTCTTATTCCGTTCGGCCGACATAACTCGCCAAACTTCCCCCGCCAAAGCAAAACAAAGTGAAAGGGCTCTTGATGCATGGGTGACAATGGCGGCAACAATTGTACTGCTGCACAGTAGAGGAAAAAGATGGCACGGGTGAAGGAGGATCTTCTGTAACCTTGCTCAGCTCACAACGAGACATCTAAAGGATGAAGGCCTATGCTTGAGATCTTATCTCGTGGATGGCCCCGATCAAGAAAAACCCGAAATTTCTTCCGTTCTTTGGCTGAGGTAACTCGCCGAGCTTCCCCCCCCCCGAAAAGTAAACAAAGTGAAAGGACTCTCGATGCCCGGGTGGGCTGGCGACAATGGCGTCGATAATTGTACGGCTGTACCGTTGAGAAAATGACGGCACAGCTGAAGGAGGATCTTCTATACCTTGCTTAGCTCACGAGACATCTAAAGGATGGAGGCCCATACTCGAGATCTTATCTCGTGAATGGCCCGTGAGCTTTCTGGAATTGCCCTTCATCCGGAACTGGGCAAGCGCGCCCTCATTTCTCATTGGATTTGTCAATTACGCCGTGGGTTGAATGTGTGCGGTCCGAATGAACTTGCTCAAGTGGTCCTGACATTGTACAGTCCTTTCGAAGAGACTTGCAATGGCGTGTCTCGTCGCTTTAGCGTTTTGCTCTTCTTCATCATGGGCGTCTTTCTCAGGCTCGAAATTAGGGTTTCATCTGACGACCATTGATGAAAGCCATTCGGCTTATCTTTTCATTTATTTTTATTTTTTTATTTTTGGAATTTTCACTGGAAAATGAGATGGTGATGAAGAATGAAGATTCACCGGGTCACGTTAAACGGGCTCTTTCGAGACTTTTTCCCAGGCACACAATTTCTCCAGTAAAAAAGAGGAAGGCCTGAATTTTGAATCATAAATAGCGTTCTGAAAAGATGCCATGTGAGAAGTAGTGTGAACAATGGTAAATGTCCTTTTTACATTGCAACCAAATAAGTTCATGCGTCCACAAACGTAAATTTGTAATTCAGATAGAGCAATGGTACATGCATTGAAAATTTTGGCTGAAGTTTTTCTACTATTAAGTGATGCGACGATGCTTTGTTTGAGCGTTTAAAAAAGTTATTGAATCTTGCTACATCACTTAGTAAGTGAACTTTAGTGTAATTTCTCAGCGAGTCTAGCATTTCCCGCTTGCGCTTTTATGGCAAAGATTAACTTTCACCATCAACACGCAAGAAAATTACTCTCAGTCGAATTCACTCGTTTGATAAGGGGTAAGAGTACTGTTCTCGCGTACGATGCCCCTTACCGTCCCTACACCGGACGGACGATGTGCTTTATCTTGCAGACACGATCCGACAGTCGCGAGGCCCCTCCCCACTTCTCCTCACGCTGTTGACAAGCTAATGATGGAGGACGAGGTGCCAACAAGCCGAGATCCCGAGTTCCGGATCGAGCCCGAGCCTCAGATCCGGAGATCGAGCAGGCTCGACCGTGACAGCAGCTCCGTTTTTGGAGGCCGACATTGCAGCATGGGGAGGCTACGGAAGAGAGAGAGACGAGGCCTCGGGGATTCACGGGCAGGATGGTTCGCCCAATAAGTGGCTAAACCCTATTCGCATTCAATCTTCGCTTGGTTCTCCTTTCCACGAGTGGATGTCGAATCCTCCAATTTTCTCCTTTCCACATCTTTCTATTTTCTAAACCCTCGGACTCTGTCGAAAGCCAGTGCAACTTGTCCAGGGCTCGTATCACCGCACACGTACCACCTCGTAGATCTTTTCTTATACGTACGCCGATCGCCATGTTTTTCGCCCGTTCCTAAGCCTATTTTCGATCGGATCCCTTCCAAGTTGAAGAGCGCTAGGAGGTCGGACACACGGGGCTACACCCACGTTCCGACATTGTATGGGGAAATCGATCGATATCGGTCCTAGGAACCGCACGTTCCGATGGTCCCATGCGTGCATGAACGATATTATCCAATCTTCTGAATTGCTGATGGGGGTCGCCGTCATTGTTGATGCGTGTACAGTTTGTGTCGTGTGGAAAGCATCCGATAACCATTCTAATGCAAATCTAGGCCGATCGTCGGCAGAGGTTGAAAAATCCGAGTTCACTGTTTTTTTTTTTTTTTTTTTTTGGCCTTACGAGCTGCACACAATTGAAACGTGTTGGAAATTTTGATCCGAATGATTCGTGAAGGTTTGGATTTTCCGCTCTCTAAGAATCCTTTTCCTATTTGCGAGCAATGATGACGCTCACGAGCGTTCAACTCGCGCCCGTCAAGCTATAACTCGATCGGACTTCCTGAGCAAAGAGTTGAGGTGCAAAAGCATTGTTCTATGGGGTTTGATTTCCAACCTTTTTTAAATAGGGGTTAGAGTATAAACCGGTACGTGCGACGGGAATCTCTCAATTCTTTCGAGTCATACCGGACGACCATTCCCTCTCTCTTTGTGAACGCTTCAACTAACCTTAAGAGGGCGTTGTTTCGTAAAACGTGGATAATGCCAATCAACCTATATCGAACTTTGCATGTGGGCTGCGATGAAGCTCATGTAATTAATAATTGAAATCATAGGGTCCGCAGGACCACACGACTTACTGAATCTCTAACTACTTGTCTTTTTTAGCCATGTGCAACTAGTGCATTTAAAGAGGTCTCCCGATTCCTAAGGATTTGTTGAGATTTTGGCCATATGCAGCATTCAATCATTTTAAGGCCAAGACCTCCTTCTAGATTTGCCCCTTTAGCATTAGATTTATCACCTTTCCATAAGAGAAAAAAATATATTAGAGAAAATTCTAAATAAAGGCCTGAATGCTTTCGTTTTTTTTGAAATAAGGGTCAGAAGTGGATTTTATTTCAAATAAGCGCAAAAAGTGGCAAAATCATTTCAATAAAGCTTGAAGTGATTAAATCGTTTCAAATAAGGGCCTTTGGCTGGCCGGTGACTATTCCGGTCATCGAAGAAAGAGTATTTTGATAATTTTTTTCTCTTCCCTCCCTCGGCCATAGCCGTCGATGGCCGATGGGGGCCGCCCACCTCAAGCAAGGGCGAGGATCGTCCTCGTTGGTGTTGTGCGAGGGCAACTCTTGTTGGCGTTGGGCGAGGGTCGCCTCACCTAGCCTAGGTGAGGCAAGGGTCACCCAAGCCAGATCTAGTGAGGGCAGCCCTCGCACGACGCCAGTGAGGGCAACCCTCACCAGCTCAAGCAAGGGCGACCCTCGCCTGACACTGGTGGGGGCTGCCCTTGGCTGGCATTGGTGAGGGTGGCCCTCCCCTGAGTTCGGCGACCTTTGCCATGGCTGGCAGAGGGGAGGGGGAAAAAGAAAAAAAAAAAAAAAAAAAAAAAAAGAAAAGGAAAGAAAATGAAATAAATAGAAAATATATTAAAAGACGATAATGCCCTTCGGTCTAAGAGGTTATGCCCTTGTTTAAAATTGATATGACTACTTCATGCTCTAATCTAAAACAATTTTCACTTCAAGCCTTTATTTGAGACGATCTGGCCACTTCAAACCTTTATTTGAAATAAGGTTTACTTTGGACCCTTATTTGAGAAAACGAGGGCACTTCAGGCCCTTATTTAAAATTTTCCGGTGTAATACCAATTGTTTATCATTTAACACATGTCATAAATACATATTTAAAGTCAACAAAATTCTTATTGAGCAGATACTTAATGGGATTGGACTTAAAAAATTTGCCCTTCTTTGTAATGCATCAATATATCATGCGTTCATGTCGGTGCATAATAATTATGGTTATTTCGTGTCAATTCATGCCAGCCTTAAAAAATCATGATTTTGATTTATACTTGCTAGGTAGTTGAATTACGACGAAAACACAATAATTTATATCAATTCGTGTCAACATATAAAGGTTGACATGTCATGCCATTGGGTTCCATCTTGTGGCGTGTTCATGTGGGGCAAACAGGTTATCTCCGAAATTGCTAGCCCTAATAACGCGTATGGACCGGAGGGTGCGGGTCCTATGCCAATCATGTCAAAGCAAGTCAAAGATAAGACGAGGAGGGAAGAAAATGAATTATGCGAGAAGGGAGAAAATATCGTGTCGTTTCCATCCGCAATAAAAGCATATGGGAGAAAAAAGTTGGGTACGTATGCTCTTCATTGAATTCGTGCCGTATGTCCATTTTCATTGGTCGGTGCTCCCGTAAGCTCCGTTATGAAGTGAATAGTTCCAAACATTGATGTTGATTGATCTTTATTTTGCCTGAGGTCTTTGAAGTCAAAGGGATAGATTTCGTATGCAAGGTTCACGTTTGCATTGCAAGTACGTGATTCACCGTTCGAAATTAAAAAAAATCTTTCCCCTCCTCCTAACCCCACTTTCGTTTAATCTAGACCCGTCAAATAGAAAAATCAGATCAAGTCGAAAATGGTCCAACCCAAATAGATTTATTTAACCTGTTTTGACTCATTTTTATGCAATGCAAATCTAGTGATTTGTGCCTATCCATACCCAACCCTACCCTATTGTTATAACACTTCAATAACACTTCTATATTTAACTCAATTTGCGAAAGCTCATACCCAAATCGAGGGGAGTGGCGGAGCGAGCGAACATGAAATCGAGTGGAGGTAAGAAAGAATGAAGAGAGAATTGTAGATGTGAGTTGGATTTAAGTAAGTATAAACCCATTAATGACCCATTAATTATCTATATTATGTTTAAACCTATTTATGATCTATTTACTTAATATAACTAACCAATTTGAATTTAATATTCTAATGAGTTAAGAAATGGGTCAATGATCCATTTTGATGGATCTAATTCAATCGACACATTTTAAACTTGGGAATGATTTGTTTATGAACCAAAGGTCTTGTATCTTTTAAAAGTTAGTGCTAAGAATTTACAATGCAAACTCCAGTAACAACTAGTCACATCAACGGTACCGGATGTGAGATTTCTAGAGAAAAAGTTATGGAGTCTAAGCATGCTTATCCTCAGTGCATTAAACATTGTGGAGCATGAACGTTGTGAAATCCTAACCTAAAAAGACATAAGCTAATATATGAAGTAACGCTGCATGGATGCATGAACATTTTAAAACTTGATGCTGGGGCGATGGGGATGACATTATGTCAACGACAATGATTTCCCTCCTTAATTAAACCGTATTTTCGAGCAACTTCTCTCTATCCTATGCATTTTTAATTTTCAAAAGTTTTGCATCTCAGTAAGCACGCCTGCATGATTAAATACGGCAATGATGACATTACATGATTGAATAATGGGATACGCATGAGTTTATACATCATGCAATCTTTCGATTTCTTTCTCAATCAAAAGAGAATTCATCCGTAAATTCATTGTGCGACTCTGCTTACAAAATTCTCACCCACCCATCTTATTGATTGGAAGGCATATAAGAGTGTATAAATGGAAAGCCCCTTATCAATATCATTATAAAGTTTAAGAGAATCGAGGAATTATGAGAAAAAGATTTTCTGCAATTGATACATTTTCTACGAGCTGAGTAAATGTATTTACACAAGAGATTGCAAGTCGTTAGAATCAATCAAATTGAATTTTCAATCCCTTAATCTTGGCACTTGTTATGTGAGATTCTTCATTCATTTTAGCACTTGTGTGATTTGGTTTGATCTTGATTCCTTGATTTGTGCCATTATCCTTAACACACCCCCACAAGATGGCACTTCCATCGAAGGCGCCAATCTTGGGTTATAAATAACTTAACTGAGGTTTGGATAATGGTTTTGTGAGGGCATTTGCGAGTTGATTTGTGGGAGACGTGGAGAACTCCATTTGCAACTAGATCAAGAACGAAATGGTAATCTATGGCAATGCGTTTCATTCTAGAGTGGAATACTAGATTTGTCCATACATATGTGGCACCGACGTTGTCACAATACAGAGTTGGCGTGGTGATTGGTTGGATGCCAAGTTCGGACAGTAGGTTTCGGACCCATTGTAGTTCTGTTGCAGCGGTGGCAACGGCACGGTACTCGGCTTCGATCGAAGACTGGGCAATTGTGCATTGTTTCCGCACACTCCAAGATACCGGATTAAGTCTGAGATAGATGATGAACGCAAAGGTGGATGATTGGTCATCTACAATACCTGCCCATTTGGCATCGTAAAATCGTGAAGAATAGATGTTATGAAGCATGTTAGATGTAACCCATGAAATATGCTTCCTTTTAAGTACTGGAGAAGTTGCTTAGCAGCAGCCCAATGTGTGATAGTGGGATGTTGCATGAATTGGGATAATTTGTTGATGGAGAATACGATGTCAGGTCTTGTGATAGTGAGATATTGAAGCCTGAAGGGCCCCAATAAGACTTTGATACTCACTTGCATTGGTTGCCTCGGTTGGATCATTAGCATATAAATTGATTCCCATGACTAATGGTGTGCCTACCTCCTTGGCTTCATTCATTTTGTGTTTTTGTTGTAAAAGCTCATGGATGTACTAGAGAAGTATACTCGTCTTGGTTGGGATCACTTCAATGCTAAGGAAGTAATGAAGTGTTTGCAAATCTTTGACAGAGAAATTTGTAGATAGTGCTTTAATGAATTTGGCGATGAAAGAGGTGTCATTGCCTGTGATGACGAGATCGTCAACATAGACAAAGAAGGATGTTGTAATTGGACCCATGGTGTAAATGAACAAGGATGGATCGGAGCGGGAGCTGCAAAAACCGTGAGTGTGTAGGAATTTACTCAATGTGGTATACCATGCCCTTGATGCTTGTTTTAGTTTGTAAATAGCTTTTCCCAATTTGCATACATGGTTCGGTCTAGTCAGATCAATAAACCTTGGAGGTTGAGTCATGTATACTTCATCAATGAGATCCCCATGTAGGAATGCATTGTTGGCATCAAGTTATCGATGTGGTCATCCTCAATTTAATGCAATAGAAAGCACAACAAGAATGGTGGTTAGTTTGACAACAGGACTAAAGGTATCACTGTAATCAATCCCGGGGCATTGGTGGAAGCATTTGACAACTAGACACACTTTGTAGCGCTCAATACTTCCGTGAGGTCGGTCTTTAATTATGAAGATCTACTTGCAACCAACAACATTACTAGAATTTGTGTTTGGAGGTGAGTTCCCATGTTCCATTGCATAGCAACGCATTAAACTCCTCGGACATGGCATGTGGCCATTTGTTATCCCGCAAGGCTTGAGTAATGCATGTTGGTTCGATGGTGTTGGGTAGAGGGTGTTTAGTGGTGTGATGAATTTGTTTGAATTTGAAGATGTTATTCTCAGATCGTGTAATCATTTGATGGCTATGGGTTGCGATCGGTGGAGGTGGTGGTAAGGTTGGTTGTGGTGGTGAATCAAAGGATGAGGGATGTGGATCCAATGGGGTGGGGTTTATGGTAGACAATGAGGTGTCATTTTGGTCTGAGTTGGTTTAAGTTTCAGGTGTTGTGGGTGGGTTGAGTGGTGGCTAAGATTGTGATTCGGGATTAGGATGGTTGTTGGTGGCGTAGGTGCTTTGAACTAGAGAGCAGCTGTTGCGTGGGGAGAAAGCAGCAAGTTTGCAGCAATTGTAGGAGCTTACGGTTGGATCGGCATTGGGATAGGAGGCGAGGCTAGACTCATTTATTGGTTAGTGATTGGGAGTTGGATTCATGTAGGATTCGTAGGTGACAATGAGTTTGGAGGTGAGGAGTTTGTTGTGATATATGGAAAAATGAGTTCATGGAACACAACGTGACAAAAAGTGTAAATGCGTTTAGTTTGGGATAGTTCGGCTTTTGATTGAAGAGCTTGTTTTGGGCATATGGGCGGAGCCACAGATATCATAAGCATATGAAAATTCAAAGTTTGAGATAGTTCGGCTTTTGATTGAAGAGCTTTTAATATGGAGATTAATACTAAAGGATTGGGGTGGGTAGTCGATTGATGAGACATGCAATGGTTTGAAAGGCATATGACCAAAACGTGGTTGAAAGAGATGCGTGTTGACGCCTAAATTTTTTTTTTTTTAAATTAGGTTTTTATTATTAATTATCTTTTTTTCCTTTTTTGGATAATGAAAACAAAACAAGAAAACAAAACAAAAAGAAAACAAAAAAAGACAGCAGCCATCCGGGCTGGGCCTATGGCCCAACCTCATTCCATCTAACCCCGCGCGGGCTCCCACAGGCCCGGCCCGCGCGACCCAGCCCCTTTCTTCCTTCTTCTTCCTCGCCGCTACCTTCTCCGCCTCTGCAAGCCACGCGCGCGATGACGATGACGCGCTCGAGGACAACCTACGAGGAAGAGGGGAAGAGTAGATCGGTAGCGCAGATGGGACGTGCAAGTGGGGCGGCCGAGGAGACGCCGGTTCGGCCGCACCCGGGCCGGTCGGCGTGCGAGGGCGGCGGCCGAACCTCCGTCGACCCGCCTCCTCCTCGCCTATAAATAGGGGGCACCACCTCCGTCGAAGGGGACAGCATCGCAAGCTCGGAAACCTTCTCCTGAGAGACTTCAAGGGGAGGCTGAAGAGCAAGCGAGAGAGAGAGAGCAGTCGTGAGCTTGGGCGACCTCCCACCGAGACATCGGGGGAGGCCGCCGGCAAGCGAACCGGCGAGAGAGGAGGGAAATCGGAGGGCAAAAGGGGTTGAGCGAGAGAGGAATCGAAGGAGAGAGGGTCGGATCCGGCGCAGATCTGGAAATCCGCCGTGCCGAGCCGCCTCGAACCAGGCCGCCCCTGTCGCTGTGACCGAGCATCAGTCCCGACGCCGGCCGCTACTCCCCCGACTCAGACCTACAAACAGCTTGTCGAGACAGGTGCGAGTTCGGTCGCCGTCTGCCGCCTCCGCCTTCACCCGCCCTCGTCGCTGCTATCGCCGCGGGCGCGCGAATCGGGAACCCTAGGGTTCTCGATTCTTTTCGGTCAAGACCGGGTCTTTGGGTCGGACCGGGTCGGGAACCGGGTAGGGTTCCCCCCCAAAACGCTGCAGTTTTTTTTTTTTTTTTTAAAAAAAAGGGGTCGGAGTCGGGCGCGCGGGTCGGATTCGGGTTGGGGAACCGGGTAGGGTTTCGCCGGTTCCCCCCTCCCCCAAACGGCGCCGTTTCATAATAAAAAAATGAAAAATGAAAAATGATGAAAAAATCCGAGCCGGGCCCGCGTTGCGATCGGCTTCTTTTATTTTCCAAAAAAAATATTAAAAATATATATTTTTTATTTTCGAAAAAAAATATATATATAAAATATTTTAATTTCAAAAAAAGCAGAAAATATTTAAAAATATAAAAAATATTTTATTTTCGAGAAAAATCAAGAAAAATAAAAAAATACTTTATTTTCCAAAAAATATTAAAAATATTTTATTTTCCAAATAAAAAAATCAAAAATCAAAAAATCAAAAATATTTCATATTTCCCAAAAAAGGCCAAAAATTCAGAAAAAGCCAAAAAGACTTGTATTTTTCCAAAAATACCAAAAATCCAAAAAAATCCATTTTATGTCCAAAAAATTGGAAAAAGGTTCAAAAAATGTTTTTTTTCCCCAAAGTGCGTGGAAAATCCCTTAAACATCCAAAAAAACCTCAGGGTTTAAACAAGGTTAGGTACCGAAAGGGCATTAGTGATTAACTAGTGTAATCAAGTCCCCGATCCTAATTTCTCCAGTTGCGCGAGAACGAATATTTCTCTCAATATTTCGCATGGGTTTCTAATCAACCCACCCCAAATTGATTAGTGGCGACTCCGTTTTAAAAATTAACTTACTGGTGGACTTGGGAGAGTCCGGACTTAATTAATCCAGCCGAGCCATTAGCCTCCGCCAGGCGCCCGCCCCGATCGGGCGCCGGAAAAAAGAGGTCGCGACATGCAATGGTTTGATGAGACATGCAATGGTTTGAAAGGCATATGACCAAAACGTGGTTGAAAGAGATGCGTTGTGAAGTAAAGTTAAGCTTGTTTCTACAACATGGCGATGTCACCGTTCGACGGTGTCATTGTGTTGCAGGGTGTGAGGAAGAGTAGTAAAGTGAGAAATATCGTGTGTGGTGAAAAAAGATTTTGAGTTTTAGATACTCACCTTTGCCATCGGAGTAGACAAAGATAATAAGACGTCGGAATTATTTTTTGACAATTGGTTTAAAAAAACTAAAAATGGCATAAATGTCGGATTTTTTTTTTTTTTTTTTTTTTGCATAGGATAAAAGCCATATGTATTTTGTAAAATGGTCAACAAATGAAACGTAATATTTAAAACCATCAACTAAGGTGTCCGGAATAGGATCCCAAATGTCGGTGTATAGGAGTTCTAGTGGATTTTGACTCGAGAGAGTAGAAATATTGAATGGCAAATGATGACTTTTATTGCATTGGCACAAATCGCAATATGATGTGGAAATGGATTTGGACTTATGACTTGTGGGTAATGAAAATATCCTAACTACGTAATTTTGAATGGAGAGAGAAAGATATCCTAAATGTCGATGCTAGTGAGTCGCTTTCTCTCCTATGAATGCCACAGGTTGGTCTTTGTGTTGCCATAGTGAGAGTCGCATCCTATAGACTTCGTGCTTATGCTTGCAGCGCAACAATGTCGCTCCCGTTCGAAGATCTTTTACCAAAAAGAACTTGGCAAAAAATTCAATAGAGGTATTATTTTGGCTGCAAAATTTAGAGATGGAAATTAAATTTTGAGAAAGGGACGGTGCGCAAAGTGTGTTGGGTAAAATCAAGGTGTTTTCATGAGACACAAGTTTTGTCATCCTAACATACGAAATACTCAAACCTGTCTCGTTGCCAATAACAATCTCATCCGGTCCTTCATACTCAGAGCGGAGAGATAGGTTTGCTAAGTTGTTGGTGATGAATGGGACGCTCTTGAATCATCAAGCCATTGTGGAGTTGAGCGTATGGTGGTTGTGTGGTGCACAATAGGTTCAGTATTTGGACGGCCTCCAATACAGTAGCAAGTCATGGCGATGTGGCTGTATTTGTCGCAAAATTGACATAGAGGCATAGAGTCATGAGACTGAGATGGGTTGTCTTGTTGGGTGGGGTTTCTACGAGATTGTTGGTTGCTAGAATTGTTGCGGGCACCATGAGAAGCACCACGTCCATTTTGGGCACCGTTCTAGCGAGCGGGATAGACTAGAGCGTGATTTGATAGTATACTAGAGCTGTGATAGAAATGAACTCTATAGCTTTTTCTTCATACTTAAGGTAAGTTTCATAATCGACAAGTTTGTTGTATAATTCCTCAAACAAAATAGGATTTTCTCTAGTGCGAATTGCAGCAGCTAATTCTTTAAATTTAGGACCAATTCCATGTAAGGCATGAATAACAATATCATCATCTTGAAGGGGTGTATCAACAATAGAGAGCTTGTCGACAAACCTTTAATTCTCAAGATATTCGGAAATTGATCTTGATTGCTAGATTGTGGACAAATGGTCCTTTAGAAGCATTACCTGAGAACGGGACTTGTTTGCATAAAGGCTAGTGAGCTTTTTCAGTGCCTCTTAAGAGGTTTCGCTGAATGCAATCAATGGCAAAATGGAATTAGAAATTGAACCAAAAATGGTAGATAACAACAACTGGTCTTGGCGGATCCACAATGTGCGTATTGCACTGGCTGATTTGGACGAATCAAGTGACGAACAAGGGTGTATGTCGTCAACAAATCAAAGAAGATCATGTCCGATTAAAATGGCTTGAAGTTGTGTTCGCCAAGAGGGAAAGTTGCCGGCTGTGAGCTTCACGAGAAGCTAGACAGTGTTGCCGATGGTGACGAAACCAGTGTTGTCGATGGTGATGAGACCAGCTATGAAGGAGTTGGTGTAGTCACTAGTTGAACTCATGATGGCTACTTTTTCGGCGTCGGAGGAGCTGAGTGACTTGATAACAGGTGGGATTAAAGGCTCGGTTGAGCGAAGAAGCTCTGATACCATATAAAGTTTAAGAGAATCAAGAGAATTATAAGAAAAAAGATTTTCTGCATCCGATACATTTTCCATGAGCTAAGTACATATATTTACACAAGAGATTACAAGCCGTTAGAATCAATCAAATTGAATTTATAATCCCCGATCTTAGCACTTGCTTGTTATGTGAGATTCTTCCTTGACTTTAGCGCTTGTGTGATTTGGTTCGATCTTGATTCTTTGATTTGTGCCACTATCCTTAACAATCATGACCCAAAAATTGTGCAAAGATGGTGTAGATTCGGGAAATGGTGCTCCATAAGGGTGCATTAATTTCTTTAAAATAGATTATTTGAAAAAAAAATCACTTATGTCGTTTATAAAAATGAGTGAATGAAAGAAATTTTCTTTGTCCTAAAAATATTTAGATATAAATATTATCAATAATGAAACATTTTTCATTTACTAGTACTTCAAGCAATACAAGCAACTATTATCATTTATTTTTCATTAAATAAATGAACCATTAATTGAAAAGAGACACGATGAGGCAATTTGTGCGAAAAAAAAAACCAAATTTCAGGAGGGTGAGATGATTGAACTTTACATGACAATACACAAATTATGACACATCGCACCGAGCAACTCGAGAGCGACGTCAACCCTGGCTAATCAGGCCCCCCAGGCGGGCATCAAATGCGCGGCACGTTTAATAAGCCTAAGAACACAATGTGTCAAGATTACTAATAGCCAAAGAGCTCTCCCAATCCAAGATCAACATCTAGCAAAAACACGAAGAGGCACGACTTTCTAGGAGAAGAAGAAGACGCATACCCCTCCATGATTTGAGCGGTGGAAGGGTACGTGGGTGGGTCGCCCCTCCATGATTTGAGCGGTGGAAGAGAGAAAAGAGTACGTGAGTGGGTCGGGTCAAGCATAGCTGAAATTTTTCCGGGTCGGTCCAAAACAAACTCTTCCATCGGCCACTCACGATGAGCCACGTGGAGGCGTGGCCCCGCTTAATGTCTTCTACCTTCTTCCCCTCTGCAGAGGCGATAATGACAAGTACTATCTCTTCCCCATTTCCTATTTCCTCCTTCATTTTCACGTGCCAAGTTCCCGCATTTAGGGCAAAACCCCCTCTATAGCCCGAACCTCGAAAACTCCATCAAGTGAAAGTCTCAGTAACGCACTCCCCTTTTCACATCTCCCCTTCAAGGACACACCAGAAAAGATCATCATCTTCGTTACCACCACCATCATCATGCTGAAGCCGCATCTTCATCATTCCCGGTCCGCTTCCCCGACCCTGTTCCCCCTGAGCAAGCCGTTTAGCCAAGGCAATGGCGAGGTCGCAGTCTTGCTGGCACGGTCGGCGCCCGCGCTCCGAAAGAGCCGTAGAACCGCTCGAATGGGGCTCGCCTCGAGAAAGATCAAAGCGGTAGCGAGCCCCGGCGCTACCGAGAAGTCGCTGTCGGTTAAAGCGGTGGTGTCCGTGCAACCGAGCGCCGGTGGGCTGTTCTCGGAAATCGGGATAAACCGGGGGCTCGATGATATTGCTGATTTGGTGGGGAAAACGCTCCTCTTGGAGCTTGTTAGTGCAGAGCTTGACCCCAGTAAGTATCGAGCATTCAGTTTTACTCTCCAGCTGGTCAACACATTTTAAAAGTTGGGGTAGATATGGGTGCAATTTGATTGAGACCTTTTACTTTTTAGAAATTTCGCGATGTTCATTATTGGACTTTTATTTGGAGTGAAACATCTCAAAATTTTCTAAGTACAAAAGTAAAGATTTTTGAACCATATATGAATTTTTAAGAATTTTTGTAAGAGTAGAAGACCTTTTCTATGTTTAGAGAAATGTCAGATAAGTACTTAAGTTATTTATAACTGGCAAGAAGCAAGGATGTTTTATAGTTTAATTAACAAACATTCCATAATTAATTGTCCATGGACGCATGTTCGTATTAGAAGATCTGATGCATGTTATCCAAATTAGTACTAAATGGGAAAAATAATATGTTAATAGAGGTATCATTTTCGTGTCTTGTTATTATATATAAATATGTATGTAGAAGATCGTGATCTACGATTAATCTTTGACTTGGAGAAGTTTTTCTAGTTCCAAGCATATAGCTTTACTATATGCATATAAATTTTCAATCTATGATATAGCATGATGTTCACTTAGGGAACATTATCTCTTCGACTTGGAGAACGAACATTATCTCTTCGAAGAAATATTCAGCTCCGAGCCCCCGTATCAACCATCTTCTGTTAGATTCGCCCTCATTTACTTTCATGGCTTAAATTCAGCTTCCTCATATCTAGCCCTCCCCATGGTGTGCGAGAGCCAACTATAATTTCGGTCTTGTTAAGATATTCAAAGTATCGATCTCTTGTATCCACGATGTCGATGATTCAAATACGGTCCTGATTTTCTGAACTTTGTAAACAGAGACAGGACGAGAGAAGGGGACAATCAAAGGGTACGCACACAAGAAAAGCCAGAACGAGAAGGAGGTGACCTACGAGTGTGAGTTCAAGGTCGGAGAGGATTTCGGGGAGGCCGGGGCGATTTTCGTGGAGAATGAGCACCACAAGGAGATGTTCATCAAGGACATCGTCCTCGACGGGTTCGCCGGCGGTCCTCTCAGCATTACATGCAACTCCTGGGTTCACTCCAAGTTCGATAACCCACAAAAGCGGGTCTTCTTCACCAGTAAGGTTAGATCATACCCATAACTAATAGTTTCCTATCTAGGGTTTTTTTCTCATTTATCATGAGGTTATTACATATAAGAAAAGATCAAGACCATTTAGGATTATCACTTGAATAGATAGTATACACATGCGAAACTTGAAAATTGGGTTTTTTTTTTTTTTCCCAAGACTGCTAAATACTTAAGGAGAGGATTGTCAAAAAACGAGAGTATTCTTGCAGAGAGCGGGTGAATCAATTAGCTTACGTGTCATGAAATGCAACTTTAATCACATTTGATTAGCTATAATCGCCAAACAGTACTAAACGGTAGTATCAAAGTTATCTCAAGGCACAGGAGGGTAAAATTCCGACCTAGACAAGAAAAACCAGCATAGAGCTGGCGTTACTTTTGAAGGGACCCTACTACAAGAACTGGTGAAACTAACGTACCATGCACGTGAACGAACGGCCCCACATTCATGTAAAATGAAAGCTGGTGTCACTTCTTTGAGTCGAAACCATAAAGTACAACACCCAACAGCAACTAGGGAAATTAACGGACGATGCAAGTGAATGAAAAGCGTCTACATTCATTTGAGTCCTTTAACTCTCTTCAACCCCACAGCGTCCTTTTTAAAAAGCAAATTAAAGACAGCTTGTGTGACAGCCTGACAGATGCCCGCTACCCAAAACTTGAGAAAGGAATTCAGTCAAAACAAGACAATCAATTAGAGAGAGTCGATGATTACTAATCTGAATCACGAGCAGTGCTTAGATAGATTCAACTTGGAGCTTGATAGTTTTCATTTTCAATGTTGCGCCCTCCTGTGGCGGCAGTGCTACTTGCCGGCGGAAACGCCGGGCGGGCTGAGGAGGCTGAGAGAGGAGGAGCTGGTGATCCTGCGGGGGAATGGCCAAGGCGAGAGGAAGTCGTACGAGAGGATATACGATTACGATGTGTACAACGACCTCGGGAGTCCGGATAGCGGCGCGGATAAGAAGAGACCAGTGCTTGGAGGCAAAGAGTTCTCGTACCCCAGACGATGCCGGACCGGGCGCCCTCGGTGCAAGACCGGTGAGTTGAGAAATTATCGTTATCACTTCGTAATAATGACTAGCACAACACAACTTTAGATTTGCACAAGGTCCATTCGTATGATTTTTTTTTGGACCGACAGGCGATGTGTATGATTTGAAAAATGTTCTTTTTGGACGGGAAATGCACTCCATAATAATCTGTCCAAAGGTTAAATTTCTTTGTCTCTTCCTACTCTTGATGAGAGATGACATGGCGAATGCCCATTCGAATATTTTCTTTTTCAGAGAGAGAGAGATGGACCATGAGAGCAAGAGTCCATAAAATCTATAAAAAATTGGAAAATGGAACTTTTGTATTTTTCTCTCTCAAAACCATAGTAATAAAAAACATCAGCCATTCATAATTTCTTATCCTTTAGGCATGCTTCTGGCTATGATCATATCTTATCAACGTAATGTAATAAAGAACCCAGCTGTAAACCGACAATTGATTATAACTATGCGTTTCTTCGGATGATCAATTACAAGCTCAGTGTAATGTAAGCTAGTGCTAAACATCCGCATATAATGTCAAGCAGATCCAGAGTCAGAATCGAGGAGTGGAACCATATACGTGCCTCGAGACGAAGAGTTCTCGACGATAAAGGAATTGACGTTCTCAGCGAAGACGTTGTACTCGGTGGTGCATGCGCTGGTGCCGTCGCTCAAGACGGCGATAGTCGACACCGACTTGGGATTCCCGTTCTTCTCCTCCATCGACGAGCTCTTCAACGAAGGTGTCAACTTACCCCCGTTGCAAAAGCAAGGCTTCTTCAAGGACCTCCTCCCTCGGCTCGTCAAGGCCCTCACTGATGTCGCCGAAGATGTCCTGCGCTTTGAAACTCCCGATACCATGAACCGTGAGTAAACCCTATCCCTCTCCCTCTCCCTCTAGTTAGATTCTATGTTTGATAGCGGTCTTACAGAAATTTATTATTTACGGTGAAGATTATTATATATATCTGAGACTTTTGATTCATAATAATTAGCTCTGTTGTTTCACTATGCAGGAGACAGATTCTTTTGGTTCAGTGACGACGAGTTTGCTCGTCAGACCCTAGCGGAATCAACCCTTGCGCGATCCAGTTGGTCACGGTAATATATATAATGCGCAGCTATATAATTTGCTCACGTACATTAGTTTCATGTATTAATTCCTAGAAGGTTAATATATAAGTGGTGTTAAAATGTGTACTTAGGAGTGGCCCTTAAAGAGCAATCTCGACCCTAAGGTCTATGGTCCGCCTGAATCAGCAATCACGACAGAGATCATTGAAAGGGAAATTAAAGGTTTTATGACCGTCGATGAGGTATGAGGAAACTCCTTTGATGAAGTATCGCCTAATACAACCTATGAAATCACACCAAACAAATTAATGAAATTCCACCCGATTCAACGTTGTGCAGGCCGTAAAGCAAAAGAAGCTGTTCATTTTGGACTATCACGACCTTTTCCTACCGTACGTGAACAAAGTGAGGCAGCTCAAGGGGACGACCCTATACGGGTCGAGGACCCTCTTCTTCTTGACCCCGACGGGACGTTGAAGCCCCTCGCCATTGAGCTCACAAGGCCACTGTCCGACGACGGTGGGAAGCCACAATGGAAGCAGGTGTTCACTCCGTCGTGGCACTCCACCGGCAAGTGGCTCTGGCGGCTCGCCAAAGCCCATGTCCTCGCCCACGACTCTGGATACCACCAGCTCGTCAGCCACTGGTAACAAAACAAGCCGGTCATTAAATCTCGACGAGCAGGAAAAAAAAAAAAGAGGTATAGATCTGAGAAATGCTAATTGCTTGCTTCGTTGCAGGTTGCGGACTCATTGTGCCACGGAACCTTACATAATAGCGGCGAACCGGCAACTGAGCGCGATGCACCCGATCTACAAGCTGTTGCACCCGCACTTCCGGTACACGATGGAGATCAATGCTCTGGCTCGTGGGTCTCTCATCAACGGCGAAGGCATCATCGAGAGCTCCTTCTCTCCCGGCAAGTACTCCATGGAGCTCTGCTCCGTCGCCTATGACAAGCAGTGGCAATTCGACTTACAAGCGTTGCCCAATGACTTGATTAGCAGGTATTGCGCATCGATTAAATTTAGGGAAAGACAAAAGTTAGTCATATAATAACTCCATCCTTGCACTTGTCACGCTTTTCTCATCGTGTCAACTCCTGCCAGGGGATTGGCGGTGGAGGACCCGACGGCATCGCATGGCCTTAAGCTAGCGATCGAGGACTACCCCTTCGCCAACGACGGCCTCTTCCTGTGGGACATCATCAAGGAGTGGGTCACCGACTACGTCAACCACTACTACCCCGATCCGAGCCGCATCGCGTCGGACAAGGAGCTCCAGTCCTGGTGGACCGAGATCCGGACCGTCGGCCACGGCGACAAGAAAGACTCCCCCGGGTGGCCCGACCTCAAGACCCCGTCCGACCTCATCCACATCATCACCACCATAGTCTGGATCGTCTCTGGCCACCACGCTGCCGTCAACTTCGGCCAGTACACCTACGCCGGCTACTTCCCTAACCGGCCCACTATCGCCCGAACCAACATGCCCCTCGAGGATCCCAAAGAAGAAGAGCTCAAGCTCTTCTGGGATAAGCCCGAGGTCACGCTCCTCACGTGCTTCCCGTCGCAGATACAGGCAACGAAGGTGATGGCGATCCTCGACGTGTTGTCGAATCACTCGCCGGATGAGGAGTACCTAGGGCAAGATGCGGAAGCGGCGTGGAAGCAGGAGCCGACGATAAACGCGGCGTTCGAGAGGTTCAACGGGAGGCTGAAGGAGCTTGAGGGCATCATCGATGCGAGGAACAATGACCCGGCGTTCAAGAATCGGAACGGAGCTGGGGTCGTGCCGTACGAGCTGTTGAAGCCGTTCTCCGAGCCCGGCGTGACCGGGAAGGGAGTTCCATACAGCATATCCATCTGAGAAGACGGCCTTCTTGTTCGGGACGGCGGCGGCGGCGACGACGGTGGTTGCAGAGAA
Source organism: Eucalyptus sp. ANBG9806169 (assembly GCA_014182395.1). Lineage (NCBI taxonomy): Eukaryota > Viridiplantae > Streptophyta > Magnoliopsida > Myrtales > Myrtaceae > Eucalyptus > Eucalyptus sp. ANBG9806169. The sequence continues at coordinate 10,945,107 of CM024582.1, forward strand.
AATGCTTTTCTCTATATTTTTGTGGAAGAAGGCAAGTGTAGTACATGCCGAATTATAACCAACATTTCGCAGTTTTTATCGAACTGTTACTCACTCGGGTATTGAAGGGTCCTACTGAGAAAATTTCAAGCTACATTCTTATTTTTGGTGTGCAACGGTTTGATCAGAAGAAGATCAATCTGGTTTGAAGCTCATTTTGAACTTGCGCATCAACATAAATCTTTTCCTTGTACTTTCACAAGAAATATAACCGATAAAAAATTTTCTTTCCACAAGTAGACTTGAGATTGTACTATGAACATGCTTAATAATGGTTTGTTTGTTTCATGAAAAAAAATTTTGTTGAAAATTTTGTTGTCGAATTTTTTTTTTTCCAATGTTTGAATCGCTTGGAAAGATGAATCGATAGAAAATATTTTCATAGTCAACAAAACATATTTAATTAGATCAAGAAAATGATTTCCTTTTTTAAGAATGAGAATTCATTTTTTCAAATATATGACTGGATATCAGTGCCTTTAGAGACCTTTGCATTTGACCACGAGAACCTCAATGCTCGTGCTTGGACCCTCAGTGGCCAAGCCTATATCCTAAAGGTCAGGCTTGGGACACCAATTTCCATGCTTTAGTCCTCGACGACCGTGCCTGGGTACTCAGCTCCCTTTCCCAAGTTACTAGCGCTTGAGAACAGGCCAATCAAGGCTCGGCTCTGTTACTTGGCAGTCGCCCCTAGATCCAACAAGGTTGGGCTCAAGTCACTTGAGGGCAAGCCCAAGACCCCAATGCCCATTAACTTACTACTTAATATTGGATGATTACCAACTCTCATTTTAGTTATTTACCGATATTTATTTATATTCATCAATAGTCCAATATTTCTTATTGTTTGCAAACTTTAATTTTCATCTCTTCAAAAATCCTTATATTCACCCAGCTTTTCTTTTTTAAATTACGTACCTTATTACTAGGCCAAACACTTTGGTGATTCCCTGATCGAACCAATCAATAGTGTGAATATGCCAACTTTATTTCCTGCATTATGGATGGCAAGTGGGTTTTTTTTTTTTTTTTTTTTGACAAAGTAAACACTTATATTTATATTAACGGAAACTTACAACTTGAAGCTAAAGCATTGGCATATACAAGGTCAATAAAAACAGCAGGGGGTAAAGGAACCAGTTTTGGGACGCAAAATCTGAGCGTTGGGCCTTCGCGGCCCAGTTGGCTACCATATTGGCCTCTCATCGACAATAGTGCAGCGTTAGGTTAGGAAAAAGGGAAATCAAAAGGATAGCTTCGGCGATCAAAGGACGAAGCTCCCACGGAGAAGATCTCCCGTCACACACAGTTTCGACAAGAGCAAGGCAGTTAGAATCAATCACCAGATTGGCATCATGGAGTTCTTGCCGCAACAGATGTTGAAGGGTGAAGGTAAGTGCTTGAAGCTCTGCTTCAAAAGCTGATTTCGCCGGAACTCATCTTGAAAAATAATCTAAGTCCGCCTCGGTGATCTCTGTAGACACATGCTATCGATCCCTTTGCGCTTCCCGGTTGATAGGCACCATCAATGTTGAACTTAAGGGTTCACAAGTCCGGATGGCAAGTGGGTTGGGTACGCAAAATTGGAATTTCTTGTCGAAACAATAACTGATGGGCACTACGCATGCATGTTTGGTAACTCTCATAAAAATATATTGGTCAATAAAAAATTCAGAAAAATGAAAATATAAGTGCTGAAAATAAAATATTGAAATTAAGAAAGAGAATGAAGGGTAAAGAAGTTCTTATAAATGGTCAAATCATCAAGTTTGCGAGACACCATTCGTCAAATCTCTCCTTTTATGGGCAGAATAATTTGTTTTTAGTTTGTAACAGAAATTTCAAGCGATGGTATCAACAATTTGACATTGACACAAGGGTTTAATTCCCTTAAAGAGCACCAACATTAGATTGGATCCTAATTCCGGCCCCTATTTTTTTGTCTCATAAAATACACCAGCTTTGCATCGGCTCTCAATTATGGCTCAAACTTTTTATTTCTTTTGTCTCATAAAAACACTAACTTTCATATGTTATCAAAAAAAGAAGGTTGTGAGTCCTAATCAACCATGCTTTCATTTAATAGCTTAAAATTTAGAACAGTAATTGTGTATTTAGAATATTGAACTAAATTATTTCAAAACGTGGAATATTTTTCAAAATTTAAATTCACAAGAGATTTACGAGTTAAAAACAGCACAAGAAACTCAACTTTTAATGGCAATTATTTTGTTTTGTCAATTGGTGTGAATTACCATAATTTGCCCATTTTTTGGCAATATATTGTCATTACTAATCTCACAGCAAGTATGAACTTTTCCTAGAATTTTTCCGCGTTAGTTAAAAGGCTAAACATTTCTTTTGCATTCGCTTCATAATATAAAGAGATGTGAACTAGATAATGGATGTTTGAATCCATTACCTTAATTTATTCCATCAATGCATATTTCCTCGGCCTATCATATGCATTGTTGCGCAACAAGTGAGGAAGTTTGAAATTTCCTTTTTTCTCTTGGAAAGTTTTTATAAGATAAATAAAAACGAAATATTATTTTAGTATCGGAAAAAAGAAAAACTTATATGACGAAATTCATGAACATGAATCACGTTCATGTGAGCAATACCTTTCTACAATCTGAGTTCCTTCTTATCAAATAGAAGATGAAGAGAAAAGCTAAACATCTTTTAACACAAGGATATTATTAATTCAATCTTAAACTTATTATACGAACTTTAACATGGTCTTAAATTTTTGCCTAAAATTTCAATGTAGCCATTTCGGTCAATTTTCGTTTGAAATTACTAACTTGGGGGTCCAGTCATCATTAGCCATTTTAAGTGGCATGGTTGGCGATCTTACGTAAAGAAACTGAATTGCAACAATGTGGTTTTGCATGAATTTATTAATTTTCTTTTTTATTTTATTTTATTCATTTTCTTCCTTTTTACTTCTTCCCTTTTTCTTTTCTTTCCTTTCCCTTTCCCATGATTCAAATAAGGTTTCTCTTTTCCGCAAGTAAAAGGAACATCTAAATATCAGAATTATCAAAGAAATTTGAGTCCTAGCGACGAAAACACAAATTCCTCATATCAGCCTAATCGAAAGCCTCCATTTTGTCTATTCCAAGCTCTGCACTCCCTATACAGCAGGAATGAAAGTCTTCATCTACCTTGAACAACAGCTAAAACACAGATAAATGCACCTAAAACAAAGGAAATGTCTCATATTATCATGACGTAGACACACGCATGATTCAATCATTCAGGCACGTGCCGGTGGCTCGGATGAAAGCAAGCAAGAAGAAGAATCTGAACAGAGCCCACTTCGGAGCGGACTTCGATTTCGTGATGAAGTACAAGCGAACAGCTGAGACGCGATGCTCTCAGTATCGACAGTCAGAGTCGTCAGATCTAGGGCTCGACCTTTGATGTCGCGACGGAGCTTGAGCCCTCCAAACCTGGGGACTCGAGCTCCAGGCAACAGGAGAGGTCAAGCAGCCCAGATCTGAGGCTCAAGCTCAATGCCACGGCAGAGCTCAACGTCGTCCAAGATTAGGGAGCCACCGAGCTTCACTACAAACTTAGCGGGGGGAGGGGACGTGTGATGATGATGGTGGATAACAAAGACATCCTAGGTAGAGTGAGGATCATACATTTGAGGGCAAAAAAATTAAGAAGAAGGTTAACAGTAAAGATTGTAAGAAGAAGACGACAAACCATAAAGAATAAAGAATAAAGTAAAAAGAAAATAAGAAAGAGAGAGAAAAGAAAGAAAATCGAAAATGCATAAATTACTCAAAATAAAATCATTCCGAGTAAAATTTGTGTCATTCATTTGAGTAAAAATTATCTATATTAAATTGCCAATGTGTCATGTACTGGTGATAATTGAATCGCAACATTAATAATTTTAGGTGAAAATCGATTGGAAGGGCTGAAATGAAATAATTGAAAGTTTTGAATTTAGATTAAGTCGATAACTTTCCCTAGAAAGCACACGCCCGTCTGAAGCCATAGTGGAATGGTCCATGGAGAGCTCACTACAAGCCATTTGAAGGATGAAGACGGCCTACGCGTGTATGGCATTGTCCTTCATCCGAAACGTGACCGCATCGAGCGGTGGGTGGTCCCAAAAGATTATCTATATTAAATGGGCCTGCTTTTTCCGGGTCGTTTCGAAGAAACTTACGATGGAATTTCTCAGCCGTCGTAGTCAGCCGTCTTGACTTTTCTAATTCATCTCGACGGGCGTTCTTTCTCGGGTCGAGATTAGGGCGAATCCCACCGTTGATGAAGGGCGTTCGAGGTGTCCTTTCGTTCATCTTTTTGGCCTTTCTGGGATTGTCGCTAGAGAACGAGCAGATGGTGGCGAAGGAGAAGGAGGACTCGCCCGTCGCATTCCGAAATAAGATAAGCGTGGCTCCCATACAGAAACCATCGTACGGGAAAAAAGATTCTGTATGGGGAGGGGGAGATGCATGCACACGTCACATCGGATTTCGCATCGATCGATGCTTGCGCGTAATTGACAGTTCCGCTGAAGAAATTTCTTACTAGAATGATTTGATGATTTTTCAATAGGGTATTTAGAAAAAGTTCTAATGAAATTATTGGTAGGATTTCTTTCCGCGGCTGGCACTTCTCGTACAGCTTTGATTGAATCATAAGTTTCGCTGTCGATACGTAGGAAAATTAGTCCGAGCTGAACTTACTTGTCTAATAAGAGGCCGAGGGGGAGACAGGGATGCCGTACCTTCCCGGAAGTGAACCATTAAAAGAAAACTAATGGATTATTAAACGGAAAAGAAAATTTCTCACACGAGACAATCGTTCGAATTTAGCGTGGACTATTCGAAGCTCTACTGATCACAAGATGATACTCAATTCAACATGTAATTTTCTTAACTTACCTTTTAGAGCTGTTACTAATTGATTATGGTCTATTAAACGCCCAAGTAAATTGCAGGAGTTTATTTTACTTGATTTAATGAATTTGTGGACTTGATCACGCTAAATTAATCTAAAACTTAAGTTGTAGTGACGTTGGACAAGGTCAAGGGTTGTCTATCATAGATTGTGTAAAGATGCTCACCCTAATCCCAACATGCACACACCTCATCACCTTGTGGTTACTGTGAACCACCAAGAAAAAATTAATGGATTACTAAACAAACACTACTCTCTCAATTCTATACCAATCACAACTTTGGGTGTTAATTTAATCAATTAAACATGCAACTTAAATTATTTTGGAGTCATCACTAATCTTTATAAGTCGATTATAAGAGTGTTTGATTTATCTAGCGTATTTAAGTTCTCATATCCATTGAATATCTAATTCGTAAAAGTAAAATATATTTCCGTATCTTATTTGGGTGTCCAATCGACCTGTAATCGATTAGTGGCGGCTCTAAAAGTTAATATAAATCGAATGTTAAATTGAATATCAAGTTATGATTAATAACACTTGAAAGGATTCGTGCTAAATGTGAATGGTTGCCTTGTAAGACGAATTTTTTTTTTTTTTTTTTTGTTCTCTTTCAATAGTCCATTAGCTTTCTCTTGTGATGCACCTCCGGGAATGTTACGGCAAGAGCCATGAGATGAAGTCATGGTAAACAGACATATATGGGACTGCCTAGTGGTCCATGCATGCATGAATGTTCGATCACCGGTACAATTGTAATATCACTTAGAGGGGTGAATAAGTGATTTCAAAGATTTTGACAAAATAAAGCGGAAATAAAGTCATCAAGAGTGATGTGGATATGATTGTGAAAAACAAAATATGGATATGATTAGAAACAAATGATATCCACAATAGAGTTTATAGTAGTTTGACTTTGTGTAAGCTTACATCAACTCTCTCTCAGCTGACAGCTTACTAACTATATTCCTCTAGATAATTGATAAGATATTACATATGTAATTATTGTTTATATTCAAGCACTTCTCCTTGAAGTAGGTGTTGTAGAGCTCACTATCTCACACCTAAGCATAAAATATATTACTTTGCCAGCACTTCTCAAAGATTACAAAAATGTAGTGCTCAAAAGACAATGTAAAAATGGTGTGAAGCTTTATTTAGACGTGGAATTATTATTCCTAATGTATCTTTTTCTTTATCTCCTCAATTTTATTTTATACTCTTCTCATCGAAGCTTCCATTGAACTACCTTCAGGAGGATCAATCTCCAATGTAGCTGTTGGACAATTTTTAAAAGGATAAGGTAGTTGTCGAGGTCGATCAATCAGAATTCCTGTTGATTTGATTGCCCCTCGATCAATCCTGGGTTTCCAAATGTGAGGTGCTTCAATTATAGAAAGAATTGTGCCTTTGGGATGATTGTTAATCAATCAAGATATATTGAAAATTCTAGAAAATTACAATCTCATAAGATAGGAATTCATACCAGATCACTGCATGTTAAGGGAAGAAATAAAATATCTCAAAATAATATCTCTAAAGATTATAGAAGAATTGTCATTGCTGGTTGAATAAGTGCTTTGCTCATATTCACAGTCATTGAGTATATCCAACTTTTCAGTATTTTGCTAATATCCACACTATAAACTAATCATATCTATATATTACTTTTGCTCATATCCACATAGTAAGCTACATATATTCGCATATCAAGTTGCTCATATCCATGTAATAAATTACTTCTATCCATGTAGCAAGTTGCTCATTTAGACTTGTCAAACGAAAGGGTCAGGTGGGGTTGGGTCATAAATGTTTAGACCCAAGTTGACCTATTTACTTATTTATGACCTATTTATTAATAATATAAATTTATTGACCCATACCCGACCCAACCCATACCTAATTCATATCCGATCCAATCCATATCATAAAACGCTTCCATATTTAATCAAACTGGCACTCGAAGAAAATCCGAAAGCTTTTGAGCAGCTCTGACCACGCCTATTGAATCAATGCCATAGGACACAAGGCTTTCAGTGGCTGAAATATTCTGGATTGAAATTCCTGTCTGTTCACTGACTAGCTGCTTCAGAAACTCCACAATATTTCTATTGCTTAATTTTGGGCTTGGTGGTAGAGAACTTTTAGCAAGGTGGGATCGAGGAGTTTTTCCCTCCCTACACGTCCCAGTGGTGAAAGATCTGGTCAGTAATCTCTTTGTCACAATTGGATCTGGAACTGTATTGAGAGTTCCATCAACAAACTGCTTGAGGCATTCGAACCTCTTGATCTTCCCTGAGGTTGTCTTACTTATGGTTCTAGGCCTGATCAACTTGACAGAGGCGACAGTTACCCCATGTTCTTCCGCCACGCGGGATTCAATTTGGTTTATGATGTCCTTATCAATGGGTTTACCATCTTTTAACTCTGCAATTACAACCAAGCCAACCTCATCAGAAGCAACCGGAAGTGAAATGCCTTTTGCTGATAGGACATCTTCTGGAACACTGATGACGGCACAGCAACCAGGGCGTAGGAGCTCAGATGAGCTCTCAACCGTCTTCTCAACATCTGCCGATTAAATGTTTCTTCCAGCTACAATTATGAGATCCTTGATTCTTCCTGTGATGAACAAGTTACCCTGGATTACCCGTCCCAAGTCACCAGTTCTTGTGTACTTTCTTCCAGGGTACTTCTGGAGCATGTTTCTGAAAGTTTTCTGGCTAAGTTCTTCCTTTCCCCAGTACCCAATTCCAGCACTCGGACTACTAATCCATATCTCTCCTTCTTTCCCATCTTCGTCAACCTCTAAACCTGCATCTGTATCAACAATTCTTATATCAACATCTGCATCATCGGGTTCCACGTATCCACAGCAAATTCTTCCCTGCCAATCTACCAAGATAGGCTTCTTTTTGCCATACGCACAGCTGACAAACACACAATTTTCTGCCAAGCCATAGCCTGGAGCCATCACCTCCTGAGAAAGGCCAAAGGGACGAGTGAGCTCAATAAATGTTTTGAGTGTCTTCTGCCTCACTGGTTCAGCAGCGACCATGAAAAAAATCAACGAAGAGAGATCATAATTGTGCGCCTTGGCCTTGTCTGCTTCTAATCTTCGAATTACTAGCTCGAAGGCAAAATTGGGTCCTGCACTGTGTGTGGCCTTGTAATCGCTGATCATTTAAAGCCACAGGAGTGGATTCTTGATGAACGTCAATGGAGAAAAAAAGGATGGCTGATCCACCACAAACCATTGCTGTAAAAAAGGCCTCCAATCAGACCCATGTCATGGTACTGAGGAAGCCAACTTACTAGCACAGTATTTGAAGTGCTTCGGTATCTCCTCTGCATCAGTTTGACGTTATGAATGAGTCCACCATTTGTTATCATGACACCCTTAGCATCACCGGTTGAACCCGATGTAAATTGCAAAAAGCACAGATCATCCGGCTGAGATTCTGATTGAAAGGCAACATTTAGAGCAGGCAAGACCTTAGAGCTTTTGATCCAAGAATCTGTGTGCAGCCATGGAAGATTAGGCCACTGAGCGGTGCTTTTCGCTCTTTTTCCGGTGAAAGAGATCAAACTCTTTACTGACCCCGCTCTAACTGCAGCATGATAGCCGACAGTTGACAGAATGGCCACTGCGTTGCACAAATTGGCAATGTTCTCAATTTTCATAAGAGCCTGTCCACCTCTTTGCAATGGATCGGGTGGAAGTACTGGAACAGGTACGACTCTGGCTCTTAAACAACCAAAAAACGCATCAACAAAGTCCAGACCTGGAACGTGGACAAGTAAAACCCTGTCACCTGGCTTAATTGTAGGTTTCCGGCTCGTCAAGAGCTTATGAGCAATGCAAGAAGCATTGGAGTCAAGCTCTGCATATGTCCTCTGGCACACCACTGCCCCTTCTTCATTGATCCACGTATAGAGAGACTTGTTTTGAGTAATTTCTTGAGCAGCCCAGTGTTTCAAATAGCTATCAAGTGTGGGGAGGTTAGGGAAAACAACACCGTGTGCTTCACTCAATGTTCTAGGGCCGGTCTCCTCTTGGTCTAGTTGCAAGGTGAACAGACTCTGGACAAGAATTGTATAGAGCAGTAAATCATGGCTGTATTAATGCTCTTTCCATTATCAGTAATCATAGATCCAGAAAGCTGACTCACCTTCACATAAGGAAATGTTGGGAGGGAATTTGCACTGGCAAAGTGCTTGCAGATTAGAGCCATGGCATATGATGAATTTCTTTCTGTAAGCTCGAAAGCAAAAAGACCTCCTACATAATATGTATTTCGGTGACCCTGAAGTTCGGATTCTACTCTCTCATAAAATCCTTCCTTCATATCTGTGTCAAATCATAGAGGAAGTTATAAAATGTTTTGAACTTGAGCTTGTGGGTCCCATGAATCACCTGGGTATGCAATTATTTAACATACCTTCACTGCCTACATGAGGGAAGTACTTGAAACGCCTCTGCAGAACGACCTTCTCAACTTCTCCACCCATTCTTTTAACTACTTCAATCGCAAGATCAATGACGTTAGATCCCCTAATATTAACAGAGTTGCCATAGGACCAGAACAAGAAGATATTGGTGTCAGCATAAAATCTTTGCATTGCTACTGGATGTCCGATTGTCGAAGGGTCGTCCATATATTCACTCAAATAATAAAAACCAACAGGGATGCGCTCAAGCCCCTTAATCTTTAGAACGGTGGTGTAATAATCTATTGTTTGCACTTTGCTGAAAAGCTCCCTTTCAAGGTCGCTCACATCCAACAATCCGGTCTCAGCTTCTGCAGTGACAGTATGTTTATGAAATTACTCCAAACAAAAGACAACTATTAGGATGGGAGTAAAATACTAGACAAACCTGCAGAAGATGGAGGTGATCTGTACGTTCTTGAATGCTTGAAGGGGAATGCACCCGAGATGATTATCTTATCGAACTCCTTATGCTCAATTTCTCCGCCAGAATTGGTGATATCCACATTAACACCTGAACTGTTGCGGCTGACTGCTTGTACCACAGTATTACAGCACACTTTTATCGTAAGAGACTCGCTGATTTTCTTGCAAAGGCTCATATATCCACCTTTCATACGTCGTATTTTTCCAGCCATGCTAGTGCGAGTGAACTCATGAAGGTAAGCATAAGGCATGTCTTGGACAAATCCGTACCCAGATGCGGTGTATCCATATTGGACAGACTTGGGAACACCGTTGATTCCATGAGCTTCCAGATATGCTGGGGTTAAGTCTGATGCAATATCACTCACTGCATGGATGCCTATACGATTCGAATCCTTCACCTTATCCTGCATGTGACATGAAAAGCCAACTAACGGAAAATATAGCAACAGCCAAAACCAACAGTTACTAGTGCAAATGGACACTTCTCTGCATTACCAAAAGAAGGGTACCTGGATTTCTAAGGTGAGCGAGACTAGAGACATATAATCTTCCACAACATTTATATCATGATACTCTGCAGTAAAACTGTCAATGAGAGCTAGTTTGTGGAGGTCCATTTCTTCTAATTCAGTTCCAGATGCTTTTGCCAAGTGAAAAATGACTGGCGCACTGTTAGCCGCAAGAACTTGACCGCCCAAATCGTAAACCATTCCTATGCGGATGATAAAAAGATGTTAGTAAAGGTAGACAGCTGAGAAGCAAATAAGACGGCCTTCTCTTCTGTACCTTCAATTTCTACTGATTCACACATGCCTCCGACAGAATTGTGCTTCTCTATAACAGTGATGTCACTGTAACCGAGCCTCGCCAATGCATAGGCAGATGATAATCCACTGGGACCCCCTCCAATTATCCCAATTCTGGTATCCAGTGGTAAGCACGGATGCAACTTAGAGAGCTGATCTTCTATGGATTTTCGGCAGTCCATCTTTGATGTCGTTGCACAACACCTGTTGGGATCAACAATGCCAAACTGAGTCTATTTATATTGTTTGCATTTCCACTTCCCTAAAGTACAACAACAATAAGAAGGTTTATATTGCTGTACACCCAAAGAAAAATTTGAAAAAAAGTGGAAAAAAAGAAATCCCAAACTATGCCTTCTTGTCTATTCTGCCAAAAAGCAGGGACACAATCCAGCTCAGAACTCCATTAAAGACAGAAGGAAGAAGGCTAGAGAAAAACCGAGTGCTGCCAGAAATCAACAGCATTTTAAACAAAGTTCCAAATCATCAACCAGAGTCAGACATGGCAGACAATTGCTTCACACATTTTTAACACCTAAGAAGATCTGGATATACATTATAAATATCTTCCCAAAATCTTGTAGCGTACCATTACTTATACTCATTTCTGTGGAACTAAAATCTGATTTAGTTGACTTCAATAGAAAAGAAATGTGCGATAGTTTGCTCTGATCTACAAATGGATTACAGCCAAAACCAAACGATACTATCTGTTAGTCTCACTATGTTATAGAAAAGTGCTTAGTAAAGGATGCTTGAAGAATATGCTCTGTTCCTAGATTTAACAGCTAGACTTGCAACAGAAATGAGATTGCAAAGTGGAAGGATCCAAATAATGCCTTTGGGAACAACTTCGAATTTGGAAAGTGCTGTCTTTAGTCGAAGAACAATAGCCCCAGAATGCCTCTTCCACACCCCAATAACATATTAACGACACTGTTTCCACAACCACAGAAATGAAGCTTGGCTGTATCGAACCTTAGGATGACGATAGATCAAAACTTGCACTGGAGACTCCTGCCACGACAACTCGGTGCTCTTTCCGTACCTCACCCTGTAATGCCATTGTCAGTGGAAGTGAGGAGACAGAAAACTCGAGACACATCGAAGCATAAGAAATTCTTCTTCACCCGGCAAAGCATGACATTAAAGCGGCCACGTGCAATTCTCAGTGTGGAAATTTATCAAATACTTCTATAGCATGTGAGCATATATCTTCACCCACATCTAGAAAGCTCTGAATAACTGAAAAATTCTCTCTTTCTCTGTCTCTCCCAGGGTCTCAAAATTTGTAGCAGCCTAGCAGGGACACAATAATTCAAAAACCCAAAGCAACAAAGATGTAGAAAGGCTCAGCATGAGCCGGTGACTAACCCGAGAGTGCGAAATGTATCGTCAGATGGCAAGTCATAGTATAGAGATAAATCCACAGTGTCGGGGACAGCAGAGGCCGTTCTTCCACACACCAGAAATGCCACACTCATGCTCGAATTTAACCCGTCGAGACGCTCCATCAGTCCAACAAGCAAACGACAAACAACCCACATTTTTTTTTCTCCTTAAACCAACACTTTGTAATCAACCACTCTCTCCGGTAACTCCGAAGGATCTACCATCCGGGTCGCGAGATATCCCCCTATTTCCGCCCAGCAAGAACCTCGTATCGCATGATCATCGGCACAACAAAATAAAAAGGAGCCTCGATCTGATTCAAGGCGATCGAGGGATGTATTAAATATACGGATCGAGAGAATGGGTCGTGTCGGAACAGGGATCTGTTTTGGTCGCTTGCTCCTTCGGATGGCGAGAAGTGATTCTCACAAGAAGAAAAAAATTGCAAACTTTTGCCGGTAAAGAAATATAAAGAAAAGTTTTGGCGGGCAACAGTACAAAGCCAGCAATGAGAGTGACAGAGGAATATGCTCCCACAGGTCGGGATGGAGAGAACGATACAAGCAGTAAGCCAAAACAATGGGGGCAAATGGTATCCTCTGGAGAATCGACGATTTCAAAGGAAATGACCAGCACCAGCTCTTTTGCCATTTCCTTAGATGCAAAATTGCTGAGGCTGTAGATTCTGCATCGTTCAGCATTGGACTTTTGTGTTCACGAGGTAGATCGGCATATAAGGCGCGAGCATGGGTATAATCGCATCGAATGAGCAGCCGAAAGCGAGAAGGTTTAGGTTGTCGGGAAAGTGACTTCACATTCACAAGCATACCATTGAAATGGGAAATCACTGTAAAGGGCTGTCTTGATCGTGATACAGCTTAGGTGAAATTGAAAGTGCCCATTAGGTTGGAAAAAGCTGTCCTATGTCGTAGATCTTTTTTTGGTAAGAAATGAGGGTAAAATCCAAGAATTATACCATTACTCTCTTAATAAAATTTGATCGTATTTGATCTCCTATCAACAAAAGAAGTAAGCTTCTCGGTGGCATATCTAATGTTAAAGTGTCATTTACATTAGATGACTGAAGTATCTAATGTCCGTTCGTTTCGCGGAAAATAACTTCCAGGAAAATGTTTTCCGGATTTTCCGGTGTTCGTTTCACGGAAAATGAACTAGTCGAGGAAAATGTTTTCCATCATTGGAAAAACAACCTTTTAAAGTGGGAAAACGTTTTCCACTTTTCAAAAGTGGAAAACGTTTTCCATGGCTTCTTCCCTCTTACTTTTTTTATCAATACATATTCGTTTTATTTTTATGCTTTATGCTTTATTTTTTATTTTTTTAAATCAAGTTTTTAATTTCTTTTCTTTTCTTTTTTTTTTTTTTTTTTCCTTTTCATCTTCTTCTTTGGCGGTGCCGACGACCGGCCACGCCACGGCGGCGTCGGCGATCGGCCGCAAGCCGGCGGCGGCGACCTCGCCCGGCCCTCGCCGCCTCGCCCTAGGCCGGCGAGGCTCAGCCTAGCCCGATCTGGCGAAGCGAGATCGGCCTCCGCTAGATCGGGCGAGGCGGAGCTCTTGCCCCTGGGCGGAGCTCGCGGCTCGCCGATCCGGCGAGCTAGGCGGGGCTTAGGCCTCGCCCGAGCTCGCCGCGAGCTCCGCCGGCTCGGCGAGCCGCGAGCTCGCCGGATCCCAGGCGGCGCCCGGCTCCCGATCCAGCGAGCCCGAGCTCCGCCGCCCAGATCCGGCGAGCTCGGGCGAGATCGGCCGAGCCTCGAGCTCGCCGGATCCGCCACCGGGTCTTGGTCGGGCGCCGGCGGCCGGCCATCATTAGTCGGGAAGGAGGCGCCGGCGGCGGAAGGAGGAGGAAGAAGGAGGAGGAAGGAGCGCTAGGGAGGAAGAAGGAGGAAGGAAAAGAAAAGAAAAAAAAAAAAAAAAAAGAAAGAAAGAATAAAAAATAATAAAAATTTCGATTTTTTAAAAATATAAATAATTAAAAATTCATTTTTTTAAAAAATTTAAAAAATAAAATTAATTTTTTGGTCAATTAAAAATATTAAAATTCAATTTTTGATAATTTTTTCCAAACAATTAAATGAGCTAACGAACGGTGGAAAATGTTTTCCACTCAAATTTTAGGTTTTTAATAAACACCTAGGAAAATAGAGTCATTTTCCTAAAATGACTTCCAGGAAAATGTTTTCCGAAAACATGATATTTTCCGCGAAACGAACGGACCCTAAAAGTATGTACGATTTTGACCTATTGAAAATACAATATTTTCCCAATCTGAATTAGGAAAATGTCGCCAAAATTAAGAGAGGGAGTTGATTTTTGAAGAAGGGAAATAAACCGCTTGCGGAAAGGGCCACTTGTGAGTCCACTTCCAAGTTTGCGAATGTCCAATGAGATTGTCATTTTGAGACCCAAATATATGCCCCAAAGTTCTGCTTTAGGCGAAGAACACACTCCCATAATTTGCGCAAACCCGCCAAGCCAATTGCCTGATTCATTACGGTAAGATCCACCTACTGAAGCTAGAGTCGGGTTGTCTTTAGGGGCCTTGCCAGTATTGAGTTTGATCCAACTAGAAGGAAGGACGGTTTAAACCACAAACATATCTCGTTTCTCCTTCTGACAAGACAATCTGTTCTCAATCATATGAGCCGAAAGGATATCCTTAGCATATTCAAAAATTAGGCCCACAGGTGCATCGGGAAGAGAAAAGCCCACTTTATTATGACTAGATATCTCTACTATAGTGGCTGCTTGGACTATTGAATTTCACTGGTTCAAAGCGTGCTGCTAAAGAAAAATCTTTCTCTGCATCGATCTTGAAGATCTCCTGGTGGGCAAATGCCTCTCGAAGATCTATAGATGTATTCGTACTACTGCGAGACTGAGGTTTAATGGGTGTGACAGCGTTATGGTACCAAGCGTTGCTCTGTCCAAGACAAACTCGTGAAGCATGGGGCCTCGCTTGGTTGTTGTTCCGTGCACGAGTGTCAGAACAGCGAGTTGGCAAAGGTTAGTAGGTGTTACACTTGATGGCCCTGTTGCTCGTACACGCTGTATATCTTTCGAAATAATTGCCATATAAAAGATGAATTGTCCAAAGAAAAGGGGAGAAAAGTGATACTCGAGTTAATCTTAGAGCAATTACCTGTGCTCGTACATAAATTCACATTTAGAAAATCGATTTAAATTACCATATTTTGCCCATAATATGAGGTCATTACTTATCTTATAGCAAGTATGAACTTTTCATGAACTTTTTCGGCGAGAATTAAAAGGCTAAAGAAGAATATGAGCTAGACAACGGAT
Source organism: Eucalyptus sp. ANBG9806169 (assembly GCA_014182395.1). Taxonomy (NCBI): domain Eukaryota; kingdom Viridiplantae; phylum Streptophyta; class Magnoliopsida; order Myrtales; family Myrtaceae; genus Eucalyptus; species Eucalyptus sp. ANBG9806169. The sequence goes on from CM024582.1 coordinate 10,960,514, forward strand.
GTTTCAATCCATTACCCAAGTTTACTCTCTCCAATACATACTTCCTCCTACTAACATATGTATTCATGCGCAAAAGTGAAAGAAGATAAACCTTTCGCAATTTAAATTGCAGAAAAATAACATGAGATGGCACAATCATATCAAATCGATATCAATATCATGATAACCCTACTGAAAAGACATCATATTCTCGAAGAAAACAGAAAGCATTTATGACAAATTTCGCGAGCTTGAGTCACGTTCTTGTTAGCAATAACGGTCCGACTAGAAAACAAAATAAAAAAGGAAAATGAAAGAAAGGTTGAGCATCTTTCCAGGTAGGCACCTATGCAAAGCCAGGAGGAAATGGTCCATGCGGAGCTCACAACGAGACATCTAAAGGATGAAAACCCATGCTTGATCTCAGCTCGTGGATGGCTTGTACTCGCACGGCATCGTTCATCATCTCAAAATGCTGATTGGATGCCCTAATTTCACCTCCGATTCCCCGTTTCTGTCGTGCGTCGAACGGGTGGTCCGAAAGAACTTGCGCAAATGGTCCGGCCATTGCAGTCTTTTCGAAGAAACGTACGACGCGGCTGCAAATGGTCCTGGTTCTCCTGTCTTGGCCGTTTTCGATTTTTCTTCACATCATCATCATGGGGGATTCTTTCTTTTTTCATGGTCCAAATTAGAGCTGATCTGATCTGACCACTCATGAAGGCATTCGATTTATCTTTCCATTTTTTTTTTTTTGCCTTTTGAGATTGTCACTAGAAAAGGAGCTAATGGAAAAGGACTCATGCAACGTGTTCAAAAATTAAAATTTCTTTTTGGCTCTTTCGATACTTCATTGAAGTACGCAATAGCTCGAATAAAAAACAAGAAAGATGTGATTTTAAGGTAGAAATGTCGTATTGAAAAGATTCCTTGGGAAAAGTATTGTGAATTGATGGCAAATGAATTGATGGCAAATGTTAATCCTTTTTTTAATCGAAACCAAATGAGTTTTCATGCATGGTGATAAAAATAACTTAAATATTAATCAAATATTAAACTATATGCTTTGCAATTATGACCTTTAAACTAGTAAATGACCTGTATTATATGTTTAAATTTTTGTTAAAATAAATTAGGAGACTTCCTAAAATCTATGATGGCCTGAGTTAAATTACAATGATTTATGTTAAATCCTAATGTAAATTAGGTAATTTTCTAATTACTATAATTTCTAGAAAATGCAATTCTAAATTTGGAAAATTTAGTAGATGCAATGCAAATTCTTAGAAAATTTCTAAATGCGGAAAAAATTTCTAAACACAAATCCAATCCCCAATTTTTCTTATGAAATTATTAGTGAAAATATGTCAATAATATGAAATTTAGTTTTGTTTAAGAGCAATGATCCCTATTTTCGAAGTAGGATGAATCATCTCTATTCTTCTTAAACAAATTGTGAACTATTTTTGCACAACTAAAATCTATCATTCAACTAAATATGAGTCATTTTTTGCAGACATTGTTGTCCGCAAATATCTCGGGGCTGTACTCGAGTTGAATCCTGTTTTTGTTTCCGTTCGTATGTATGGGGCTGCGGGCTGGACGCAAAGGAGAACTTAGCCAAGCGTTATATGAACAAACCAGAGAATGTCAGATCGCCATTCTGCCGCGATGAAAAGAAAGAACCAGACATCCTGTCGAGAGGATTACTCAAAATCATGTTATTTCGGAACGCAATTCATGATTCCACGAAAGAAAGAAGTCTTTGTTTTTTTTGGTCGGGCTTTTCAGATCTTGTTCATTAACAGCGTGCGACTTTTAATATCTGAAAAGTTTCATTTCCTTACCCAAGGTTTCAAGCAGTAGAGACTGAATTCTTTCAGGCACTTAGGCGAGGGTTAAATTGAAGGAAATGGGATTCAAGATGCAAGCCCGATAAAAATAAGATTTACTTATTAATCCCCCGTCCGACGACGCAAACAAAGGGAACCTTGTTCATCTGTTTGGTATGGCATCCTGAGCGGTATCGCGAGCGAATGCAAATCCTTTTTTCCTGGTTCAGTTCGGGTGTTGCCCGGTCAATAAAAAAAAACTCCAAATTTCTTATTCCGTTCGGCCGACATAACTCGCCAAACTTCCCCCGCCAAAGCAAAACAAAGTGAAAGGGCTCTTGATGCATGGGCGACAATGGCGGCAACAATTGTACTGCTGCACAGTAGAGGAAAAAGATGGCACGGGTGAAGGAGGATCTTCTGTAACCTTGCTCAGCTCACAACGAGACATCTAAAGGATGAAGGCCTATGCTTGAGATCTTATCTCGTGGATGGCCCCGATCAAGAAAAAACCCGAAATTTCTTCCGCTCTTCGGCTGAGGTAACTCGCCGAGCTTCCCCCCCCAAAAAAAAAGTAAACAAAGTGAAAGGACTCTCGATGCCCGGGTGGGCTGGCGACAATGGCGTCGATAATTGTACGGCTGTACCGTTGAGAAAATGACGGCACAGCTGAAGGAGGATCTTCTATACCTTGCTTAGCTCACGAGACATCTAAAGGATGGAGGTCCATACTCGAGATCTTATCTCGTGAATGGCCCGTGAGCTTTCTGGAATTGCCCTTCATCCGGAACTGGGCAAGCGCGCCCTCATTTCTCATTGGATTTGTCAATTACGCCGTGGGTTGAATGTGTGCGGTCCGAATGAACTTGCTCAAGTGGTCCTGACATTGTACAGTCCTTTCGAAGAGACTTGCAATGGCGTGTCTCGTCGCTTTAGCGTTTTGCTCTTCTTCATCATGGGCGTCTTTCTCAGGCTCGAAATTAGGGTTTCATCTGACGACCATTGATGAAAGCCATTCGGCTTATCTTTTCATTTATTTATTTATTTATTTTTTTGGAATTTTCACTGGAAAATGAGATGGTGATGAAGAATGAAGATTCACCGGGTCACGTTAAACGGGCTCTTTCGAGACTTTTTCCCAGGCACACAATTTCTCCAGTAAAAAAAGAGGAAGGCCTGAATTTTGAATCAGAAATAGCGTTCTGAAAAGATGCCATGTGAGAAGTAGTGTGAACGATGGTAAATGTCCTTTTTTACATTGCAACCAAATAAGTTCATGCGTCCACAAACGTAAATTTGTAATTCAGATCGAGCAAGGGTACATGCATTGAAAATTTTGGCTGAAGTTTTTCTACTATTAAGTGATGCGACGATGCTTTGTTTGAGCGTTTAAAAAGTTATTGAATCTTGCTACATCACTTAGTAAGTGAACTTTAGTGTAATTTCTCAGCGAGTCTAGCATTTCCCGCTTGCGCTTTTATGGCAAAGATTAACTTTCACCATCAACACGCAAGAAAATTACTCTCAGTCGAATTCACTCGTTTGATAAGGGGTAAGAGTACTGTTCTCGCGTACGATGCCCCTTACCGTCCCTACACCGGACGGACGATGTGCTTTATCTTGCAGACACGATCCGACAGTCGCGAGGCCCCTCCCCACTTCTCCTCACGCTGTTGACAAGCTAATGATGGAGGACGAGGTGCCAACAAGCCGAGATCCCGAGTTCCGGATCGAGCCCGAGCCTCAGATCCGGAGATCGAGCAGGCTCGACCGTGACAGCAGCTCCGTTTTTGGAGGCCGACATTGCAGCATGGGGAGGCTACGGAAGAGAGAGAGACGAGGCCTCGGGGATTCACGGGCAGGATGGTTCGCCCAATAAGTGGCTAAACCCTATTCGCATTCAATCTTCGCTTGGTTCTCCTTTCCACGAGTGGATGTCGAATCCTCCAATTTTCTCCTTTCCACATCTTTCTATTTTCTAAACCCTCGGACTCTGTCGAAAGCCAGTGCAACTTGTCCAGGGCTCGTATCACCGCACACGTACCACCTCGTAGATCTTTTCTTATACGTACGCCGATCGCCATGTTTTTCGCCCGTTCCTAAGCCTATTTTCGATCGGATCCCTTCCAAGTTGAAGAGCGCTAGGAGGTCGGACACACGGGGCTACACCCACGTTCCGACATTGTATGGGGAAATCGATCGATATCGGTCCTAGGAACCGCACGTTCCGATGGTCCCATGCGTGCATGAACGATATTATCCAATCTTCTGAATTGCTGATGGGGGTCGCCGTCATTGTTGATGCGTGTACAGTTTGTGTCGTGTGGAAAGCATCCGATAACCATTCTAATGCAAATCTAGGCCGATCGTCGGCAGAGGTTGAAAAATCCGAGTTCACTGTTTTTTTTTTTTTTTTTTTTTGGCCTTACGAGCTGCACACAATTGAAACGTGTTGGAAATTTTGATCCGAATGATTCGTGATGGTTTGGATTTTCCGCTCTCTAAGAATCCTTTTCCTATTTGCGAGCAATGATGACGCTCACGAGCGTTCAACTCGCGCCCGTCAAGCTATAACTCGATCGGACTTCCTGAGCAAAGAGTTGAGGTGCAAAAGCATTGTTCTATGGGGTTTGATTTCCAACCTTTTTTAAATAGGGGTTAGAGTATAAACCGGTACGTGCGACGGGAATCTCTCAATTCTTTCGAGTCATACCGGACGACCATTCCCTCTCTCTTTGTGAACGCTTCAACTAACCTTAAGAGGGCGTTGTTTCGTAAAACGTGGATAATGCCAATCAACCTATATCGAACTTTGCATGTGGGCTGCGATGAAGCTCATGTAATTAATAATTGAAATCATAGGGTCCGCAGGACCACACGACTTACTGAACCTCTAACTACTTGTCTTTTTTAGCCATGTGCAACTAGTGCATTTAAAGAGGCCTCCCGATTCCTAAGGATTCGTTGAGATTTTGGCCATATGCAGCATTCAATCATTTTAAGGCCAAGACCTCCTTCTAGATTTGTCCCTTTAGCATTAGATTTATCACCTTTCCATAAGAGAAAAAAATATATTAGAGAAAATTCTAAATAAAGGCCTGAATGCTTTCGTTTTTTTCAAATAAGGGTCCGAAGTGGATTTTATTTCAAATAAGGGCCTAAAGTGGCAAAATCATTTCAAATAAAGGCTTGAAGTGACTAAATCGTTTCAAATAAGGGCCTTTGGCTGGCCGGTGACTATTTCGGTCATCGAAGAAAGAGTATTTTGATAATTTTTTTCTCTTCCCTCCCTCGGCCATAGCCGTCGATGGCCGATGGGGGCCGCCCACCTCAAGCAAGGGCGAGGATTGTCCTCGTTGGTGTTGTGCGAGGGCAACCCTTGTCGGCGTTGGGCGAGGGTCGCCTCACCTAGGCTAGGTGAGGCAAGGGTCACCCAAGCCGATCTAGTGAGGGCGGCCCTCGCACGACGCCGTGTGGGGGCAACCCTCACCAGCTCAAGCAAGGGCGACCCTCGCCCGACACTGGTGGGGCCGCCCTCGGCGGCATTGGTGAGGGTGGCCCTCCCCTGAGTTCGGCGACCTTTGCCATGGCTGGCAGAGGGGAGGGGGAAAAAGAAGTAAAAAAAAAAAAAAAAAAAAAAAAAAAAAAGAAAAGGAAAGAAAATGAAATAAATAGAAAATAGATTAAAAGATGATAATGCCCTTCGGTCTAAGAGGTTATGCCCTTGTTTAAAATTGATATGACTACTTCATGCTCTAATCTAAAACAAGTTTCACTTCAAGGCTTTATTTGAGACGATCTGGCCACTTCAAACCCTTATTTGAAATAAGGTTTACTTTGGACCCTTATTTGAGAAAACGAGGGCACTTCAGGCCCTTATTTAAAATTTTCCGGTGTAATACCAATTGTTTATCATTTAACACATGTCATAAATACATATTTAAAGTCAACAAAATTCTTATTGAGCAGATACTTAATGGGATTGGACTTAAAAAATTTGCCCTTCTTTGTAATGCATCAATATATCATGCGTTCATGTCGGTGCATAATAATTATGGTTATTTCGTGTCAATTCATGCCAGCCTTAAAAAAATCATGATTTTGATTTATACTTGCTAGGTAGTTGAATTACGACGAAAACACAATAATTTATATCAATTCGTGTCAACATATAAAGGTTGGCATGTCATGCCGTTGCGTTCCATCTTGTGGCGTGTTCATGTGGGGCAAACAGGTTATCTCCGAAATTGCTAGCCCTAATAACGCGTATGGACCGGAGGGTGCGGGTCCTATGCCAATCATGTCAAAGCAAGTCAAAGATAAGACGAGGAGGGAAGAAAATGAATTATGCGAGAAGGGAGAAAATATCGCGTCGTTTCCATCCGCAATAAAAGCATATGGGAGAAAAAAGTTGGGTACGTATGCTCTTCATTGAATTCGTGCCGTATGTCCATTTTTCATTGGTCGGTGCTCCCGTAAGCTCCGTTATGAAGTGAATAGTTCCAAACATTGATGTTGATTGATCTTTATTTTGCCTGAGGTCTTTGAAGTCAAAGGGATAGATTTCGTATGCAAGGTTCACGTTTGCATTGCAAGTACGTGATTCACCGTCCGAAATTAAAAAAAATCTTTCCCCTCCTCCTAACCCCACTTTCGTTTAATCTAGACCCGTCAAACAGAAAAATCAGATCAAGTCGAAAATGGTCCAACCCAAATAGATTTATTTAACCTGTTTTGACTCATTTTTATGCAATGCAAATCTAGTGATTTGTGCCTATCCATACCCAACCCTACCCTATTGTTATAACACTTCAATAACACTTCTATATTTAACTCAATTTGCGAAAGCTCATACCCAAATCGAGGGGAGTGGCAGAGCGAGCGAACATGAAATCGAGTGGAGGCAAGAAAGAATGAAGAGAGAATTGTAGATGTGAGTTGGATTTAAGTAAGTATAAACCCATTAATGACCCATTAATTATCTATATTATGTTTAAACCTATTTATGATCTATTTACTTAGTATAACTAACCAATTTGTGGCCCATTTAATATTCTAATGAGTTAAGAAATGGGTCAATGATCCATTTTGACGGATCTAATTCAATCGACACATTTTAAACTTGGGAATGATTTGTTTATGAACCAAAGGTCTTGTATCTTTTAAAAGTTAGTGCTAAGAATTTACAATGCAAACTCAAGTAACAACTAGTCACATCAACGGTACCGGATGTGAGATTTCTAAAGAAAAAGTTATGGAGTCTAAGCATGCTTATCCTCAGTGCATTAAACATTGTGGAGCATGAACGTTGTGAAATCCTAACCTAAAAAGACATAAGCTAATATATGAAGTAACGCTGCATGGATGCATGAACATTTTAAAACTTGATGCTGGGGCGATGGGGATGACATTATGTCAACGACAATGATTTCCCTCCTTAATTAAACCGTATTTTCGAGCAACTTCTCTCTATCCTATGCATTTTTAATTTTCAAAAGTTTTGCATCTCAGTAAGCACGCCTGCATGATTAAATACGGCAATGATGACATTACATGATTGAATAATGGGATACGCATGAGTTTATACATCATGCAATCTTTCGATTTCTTTCTCAATCAAAAGAGAATTCATCCGTAAATTCATTGTGGGACTCTGCTTACAAAATTCTCACCCACCCATTGATTGGAAGGCATATAAGAGTGTATAAATGGAAAGCCCCTTATCAATATCATTATAAAGTTTAAGAGAATCGAGGGAATTATGAGAAAAAGATTTTCTGCAATTGATACATTTTCTACGAGCTGAGTAAATGTATTTACACAAGAGATTGCAAGTCGTTAGAATCAATCAAATTGAATTTTCAATCCCTTAATCTTGGCACTTGTTATGTGAGATTCTTCATTCATTTTAGCACTTGTGTGATTTGGTTTGATCTTGATTCCTTGATTTGTGCCATTATCCTTAACACGCCCCCACAAGATGGCACTTCCATCGAAGGCGCCAATCTTGGGTTATAAATAACTTAACTGAGGTTTGGATAATGGTTTTGTGAGGGCATTTGCGAGTTGATTTGTGGGAGATGTGGAGAACTCCATTTGCAACTAGATCAAGAACGAAATGGTAATCTATGGCAATGCGTTTCATTCTAGAGTGAAATACCAGATTTGTCCATACATATGTGGCACCGACGTTGTCGCAATACAGAGTTGGCGTGGTGATTGATTGGATGCCAAGTTCGGACAGTAGGTTTCGGACCCATTGTAGTTCTGTTGCAGCGGTGGCAACGGCACGGTACTCGGCTTCGATCGAAGACTGGGCAATTGTGCATTGTTTCCGCGCACTCCAAGATACCGGATTAAGTCTGAGATAGATGATGAATGCAAAGGTGGATGATTGGTCATCTACAATACTTGCCCATTTGGCATCGTAAAATCGTGAAGAATAGATGTTATGAAGCATGTTAGATGTAACCCATGAAATATGCTTCCTTTTAAGTACTAGAGAAGTTGCTTAGCAGCAACCCAATGTGTGATAGTGGGATGTTGCATGAATTGGGATAATTTGTTGATGGAGAATACGATGTCGGGTCTTGTGATAGTGAGATATTGAAGGTAGGGGTGATCGGGTCCAGGGTGGGTAGGGTCTAGACCTGGACCCTGTACTCGACCCTGTTATAACCGGTTCCTCTTTTCTGGACCCTATACCCGACCCTGTTTGTATTGAACCCTGTACCCGACCCACCCTGTTTTTCCGATCCGGTTCCAGGGTCAACCTTGTTTCTATTGGAACCTATTTTGCAATCTTCCGATATCCTATACGACTTTGAATTTTATATTAATAAGCGAGAAAATAACGTAATCCTCCTACTTTATATTGAAACATTAAGCACTGGTAATAAATTAATACATTAACATTTGGAATAAACGAAAAATTAAAAATCCATAGGGCTAATTATAATAAATAAAATCATAAGGCAAATAATTAACATCAAACATGGGTCTACTATTAGTCTTATTCCCACAACTACTACATGAAGCTACTCATTTATTCAAGCATAACTCTTTATACAAAAGAGGAATTAGGCGAGCCAATCCATGTGATACACAAGAATTTGATGGCGACGAACACCGTCCGTCCATCAGACAGTGCGAGAGGGAGCCGGTGAGGGAGGGAAGCAAGTGAGGAAGATGAATAACAAAGGAGAAGTGCCATGCGTGTTTGAGAGAGCCAAGAGGAAAAATATCATGTGATTGCAAGAATAAAAATATAAATCAAAAGAAAAAAAAAATGTTTTGGACCTCTACTTACAAAACCGGTCCAAGAACCGGTTTCCGGGTGAGTAATCACTCGGACCCTGTTTCCAGACCGGTTTAAACCGGTTTCGAATTTTGGGAACTTGTTCCCAGACCGGTTTCAATGGGAACCGGTTCCCGACCCTGTTTTCCGGGTGGGCCGGTCCGGGAACAGGGTATACCCGGTTCGGTTGCACACCCCTAATTGAAGGGCCCCAATAAGACTTCGATACTCACTTGCATTGGTTGCCTCGGTTGGATCATTAGCATATAAATTGATTCCCATGACTAATGGTGTGCCTACCTCCTTGGCTTCATTCATTTTGTGTTTTTGTTGTAAAAGCTCACGGATGTACTAGAGAAGTATACTCGTCTTGGTTGGGATCACTTCAATGCTAAGGAAGTAATGAAGTGTTTGCAAATCTTTGACAGAGAAATTTGTAGATAGTGCTTTAATGAATTTGGCGATGAAAGAGGTGTCATTGCCTGTGATGACGAGATCGTCAACATAGACAAAGAAGGATATTGTAATTGGACCCATGGTGTAAATGAACAAGGATGGATCGGAGCGGGAGCTGCAAAAACTGTGAGTGTGTAGGAATTTACTCAATACGGTATACCATGCCCTTGATGCTTGTTTTAGTTTGTAAATAGCTTTTCTCAATTTGCATACATGGTTCGGTCTAGTCAGATCAATAAACCTTGGAGGTTGAGTCATGTATACTTCATCAATGAGATCCCCATGTAGGAATGCATTGTTGACATCAAGTTATCGATGTGGTCATCCTCAATTTAATGCAATAGAAAGCAAAACAAGAATGGTGGTTAGTTTGACAACAGGACTAAAGGTATCACTGTAATCAATCCCGGGGCATTGGTGGAAGCATTTGACAACTAGACACACTTTGTAGCGCTCAATACTTCTGTGAGGTCGGTCTTTAATTATGAAGATCTACTTGCAACCAACAACATTACTAGAATTTGTGTTTGGGGGTGAGTTCCCATGTTCCATTGCATAGCAACACATTAAACTCCTCGGACATGGCATGTGGCCATTTGATATCCCGCAAGGCTTGAGTAATGCATGTTGGTTCGATGGTGTTGGGTAGAGGGTGTTTAGTGGTGTGATGAATTTGTTTGAATTTGAAGATGTTATTCTCAGATCGTGTAATCATTTGATGGCTATGGGTTGCGATCGGTGGAGGTGGTGGTAAGGTTGGTTGTGGTGGTGAATCAAAGGATGAGGGATGTGGATCCAATGGGGTGGGGTTTATGGTAGACAATGAGGTGTCATTTTGGTCTGAGTTGGTTTAAGTTTCAGGTGTTGTGGGTGGGTTGAGTGGTGGCTAAGATTGTGATTCGGGATTAGGATGGTTGTTGGTGGCGTAGGTGCTTTGAACTAGAGAGCAGCTGTTGCGTGGGGAGAAAGCAGCAAGTTTGCAGCAGCGGTTGTAGGAGCTTACGGTTGGATCGGCATTGGGATAGGAGGCGAGGCTAGACTCATTTATTGGTTAGTGATTGGGAGTTGGATTCATGTAGGATTCGTAGGTGACAATGAGTTTGGAGGTGAGGAGTTTGTTGTGATATATGGAAAAATGAGTTCATGGAACACAACGTGACAAAAAGTGTAAATGCGTTTAGTTTGGGATAGTTCGGCTTTTGATTGAAGAGCTTGTTTTGAGCATACGGGCGGAGCCACGGATATCATAAGCATATGAAAATTCAAAGTTTGAGATAGTTCGGCTTTTGATTGAAGAGCTTTTAATATGGAGATTAATACTAAAGGATTGGGGTGGGTAGTCAATTGATGAGACATGCAATGGTTTGAAAGGCATATGACCAAAACGTGGTTGAAAGAGATGCGTTGTGAAGTAAAGTTAAGTTTGTTTCTACAACATGGCGATGTCACCATTCAGCGGTGTCATTGTGTTGCAGGGTGTGAGGAAGAGTAGTAAAGTGAGAAATACCGTGTGTGGTGAAAAAAGATTTTGAGTTTTAGATACTCACCTTTGCCATCGGAGTAGACAAAGATAATAAGACGTCGGAATTATTTTTCGACAATTGGTTTAAAAAAACTAAAAATGGCATAAATGTCGGATTTTTTTTTTTTTTTTTTTTTTTTTTTGCATAGGATAAAAGCCATATGTATTTTGTAAAATGGTCAACAAATGAAACGTAATATTTAAAACCATCAACTAAGGTGTCCGGAACAGGATCCCAAATGTCGGTGTATAGGAGTTCTGGTGGATTTTGACTCGAGAGAGTAGAAACATTGAATGGCAAATGATGACTTTTATTGCATTGGCACAAATCGCAATATGATGTGGAAATGGATTTGGACTTATGACTTGTGGGTAATGAAAATATCCTAACTATGTAATTTTGAATGGAGAGAGAAAGATATCCTAAATGTTGATGCTAGTGAGTCGCTTTCTCTCCTATGAACGCCACAGGTTGGTCTTTGTGTTGCCATAGTGAGAGTCGCATCCTATAGACTTCGTGCTTATGCTTGCAGCACAACAATGTCGCTCCTGTTTGAAGATCTTTTACCAAAAAGAGCTTGGCAAAAAATTCAATAGAGGTATTATTTTGGCTACAAAATTTAGAGATGGAAATTAAATTTTGAGTAAAGGACAGTGCACAAAGTGTGTTGGGTAAAATCAAGGTGTTTTCATGAGACACAAAGTTTGTCATCCTAACATATGAAATACTCAAACCCGTCCCGTTGCCAATAACAATCCCATCCGGTCCTTCATACTCAGAGTGGAGAGATAGGTTTGCTAAGTTGTTGGTGATGGATGGGACATTCCTGAATCAACAAGCCATTGTGGAGCTGAGCGTATGGTGATTGTGTGGTGCACAACAGGTTCCAGTATTTGGATGGCCTCCAATACGGTAGCAAGTCATGGCAATGTGGCCGTATTTGTCGCAAAATTGACATAGAGGCGTAGAGTCATGAGATTGAGATGGGTTGTCTTGTTGGGTGGGGTTTCTACGAGATTGTTGGTTGCTAGAATTGTTGCGGCACCATGAGAAGCACCACGTCCATTTAGGGCACCGTTCTAGCAAGCAGCGGATAGACTAGAGTGTGATTTGATAGTATACTGAGCTACGATAGGAATGAACTTTATAGCTTTTTCTTCATACTTAAGGTAAGTTTCATAATCGACAAGTTTGTCGTATAATTCCTCAAACAAAATAGGATTTTCTCTAGTGCGAATTGCAGCAGCTAATTCTTTAAATTTAGGACCAATTCCATGTAAGGCATGAATAACAATATCATCATCTTGAAGGGGTGTATCAACAATAGAGAGCTTGTCAACAAACCTTTAATTCTTGAAGATATTCGGAAATTGATCTTGATTGACGCTATATTGTGGACAAATGGTCCTTCAGAAGCATTACTTGAGAACGAGACTTGTTTGCATAAAGGTTGGTGAGCTTTTTCAGTGCCTCTTAAGAGGTTTCGCTGAATGCAATCAATGGCAAAATGGAATTAGAAATTGAGACGAAAATGGTGGATAACAACAACTGGTCTTGGCGGATCCACAATGTGCGTATTGCACTGGCTGATTTGGATGAATCAAGTGACGAACAAGGGTGTATGCCGTCAACAAATCAGAGAAGATCATATCCGATTAAAATGGCTTGAAGTTGTGTTCGCCAAGAGGGAAAGTTGCCGGCTGTGAGCTTCACGAGAAGCTAGACAGTGTTGCCGATGGTGATGAAACCAGTGTTGTCGATGGTGATGAGACTAGCTATGAAGGAGTTGGTGTTGTCACTAGTTGAACTCATGGTGGCTACTTCTTCGGCGTCGGAGGAGCTGAGTGACTTGATAACATGTGGGATTAAAGGCTCGGTTGAGCGAAGAAGCTCTAATACCATATAAAGTTTAAGAGAATCAAGAGAATTATAAGAAAAAAGATTTTCTGCATTTGATATATTTTCCATGAGCTAAGTACATGTATTTACACAAGAGATTACAAGCCGTTAGAATCAATCAAATTGAATTTACAATCCCCTGATCTTAGCACTTTCTTTGTATGTGAGATTCTTCCTTGACTTTAGCACTTGTGTGATTTGGTTCGATCTTGATTCTTTGATTTGTACCATTATCCTTAACAATCTTGACCAAAAAAATGGGCAAAGATGGTGTAGATTCGGAAAATGGTGCTCCATAAGGGTGCATTTATTTCGTTAAAATATATTATTTGAAAAAAAAAATCACTTATGTCGTTTACAAAAATAAGCGAATGAAAGAAATTTTCTCTGTCCTAAAAAATATTTAGATATAAATATTATCAATAATGAAACATTTTTCATTTACTAGTACTTCAAGCAATACAAGCAACTATTTTTAGGAAAACATTTTCTAAATCATTCATTTTTCGTTAAATAAATGAACCATTAATTGAAAAGAGACATGATGAGGCAATTTGTGCGAAAAAAAACCAAATTTCGGGAGGGTGAGATGATTGAACTTTACATGACAATACACAAATTATGACACATCGCACCAAGCAACTTGAGAGCGACGACAACCCTGGCTAATCAGGCCCCCCAGGCGGGCATCAAATGTGCGGCACGTTTAATAAGCCTAAGAACACAATGTGTCAAGATTACTAATAACGGAAGCAATAATTCAAAGAACCAAAGAGCTCTCCCAATCAAAGATCCACATCTGCAAAAACATGAAGAGGCACGACTTTCTAGTAGGGGTGTCAATGGGTCGGGTCGGGTCGAGTTTTGTTGTTACCTGACTCGACTTTTTTTTTTTTTGGGTTGGTTAAATCCTTTTAAAAGCTCGAGAATTTGAGGCTGCAGTTCTTCGTCACAAAGTTTCTCAATCTTTTTAGATGAAGTATAGTGTTAAACCTGAGGCAAGCATATGTAACGGTGACATGAAGAAAAGTCCCCATATTTCTGTTTAGCTTGAAGTCAAAACACAATTGTGTAGATCTATAACTTAAAAAATACTCACAAAATCACCACCGGCCTCGATGATCTCCATAAACACTTATTTTACCAAAAATAAATGATTTAGAAAATATTTTCGTAAAATAATCATTTATAGAAATGAAGGGAATAAAAATATTCATTGTCTACACTTAGTGTCAATAATGAAAAAAATCATTGACTAAATATTGCAAATGATACAAGACATCATATCTAGAAAAATGTTATTCAAATCATTAATTTTACATGAAACAAACGGAGCCTTAGTTAATAACCCTTATTTCTATTCAACAAAATTTATCCAGGTAATTTCACAATATCAAGGAGTAAAAGAATTTGGTTTATCTTTTTACTGAAAAAAAGAAGTTGAGATGGGTTACTTTTATTGGACAATAAGGAGAAAAAGAAAAGGTTTTTCTATGACTGTAAAGCAGTGTTTGGCAGTCAGGATAAAATTCAGGATATGATAAAATTTATTTTATTCTGTGTTTGGAGCTTACTTGAGATAGGATAAAATCAAATATAAAGAAAATATAAACTAGATAAAATTATTTCATAGGGAGATGGGGCAAAGTCGATAGAATTTTTAATATTCATAATAGGAAATTTTTTTCTCAAATAATAAATTTCTTAAATTAACAAATTAAAATTATATTTTAATATAAATAATATATGAATTTAATATAAAAATTCAATAAAAAAATAAAAATAAAAATATTTAATTTAATCTTATGTTTATTTATATTCAAATTAAATTTTATCTTATAATATAAATTCAATATATAAATATATATTTATTACATATTTAAGGTGTTTTTAGTATTTTGGGTATATTAGTACAATTTTCATTTTAATAAAATTTTATTAGAAAATGATGGAAGGGGAGGGGTTTTCAAAAACACGTTTGGAACAGAGGTGTTAATGTGTTTCGGGTCGAATAATGTTCCAACCCTGAACCCGACCCGAAACATGTATTCCGCTTGTTTTATATTTGTTATCCGAACAATATCAAGGCCTGAAATATGTACCAAACTTATTTCGTGTTCAGTCGTGTTCGGGTCGGGTCGGGTTTTTTTGACACCCCTTTTCTAGGAGAAGACGAAGACATGCCCCTCCATGATTTGAGCGGTGGAAGAGTACGTGGGTGGGTGGGTCGCCCCTCCACGACTGAAATTTTTCCGGGTCGGTCCAAAACAAACTCTACCATCGGCCACTCACGATGCGCCACGTGGAGGCGTGGGCCCACTTAGTGTCTTCTACCTTCTTCCCCTCTGCAGAGGCGATAATGACAAGTACTATCTCTTCCCCATTTCCTATTTCCTCCTTCATTTTCACGTGCCAAGTTCCCGCATTTAGGGCAAAACCCCCTCTATAAAACCCACTAGCCCGAACCTCGAAAACTCCATCAAGTGAAAGTCTCAGTAACGCACTCCCCTTTTCACATCTCCCCACACACCAGAAAAGATCATCATCTTCGTTACCACCACCATCATCATGCTGAAGCCGCATCTTCATCATTCCCGGTCCGCTTCCCCGACCCTGTTCCCCCTGAGCAAGCCGTTTAGCCAAGGCAATGGCGGGGTCGCAGTCTTGCTGGCACGGTCGGCGCCCGCGCTCCGAAAGAGCCGTAGAACCGCTCGGGTGGGGCTCGCCTCGAGAAAGATCAAAGCGGTAGCGAGCCCCGGCGCTACCGAGAAGTCGCTGTCGGTTAAAGCGGTGGTGTCCGTGCAACCGAGCGCCGGTGGGCTGTTCTCGGAAATCGGGATAAACCGGGGGCTCGATGATATTGCTGATTTGGTGGGGAAAACGCTCCTCTTGGAGCTTGTTAGTGCAGAGCTTGACCCCAGTAAGTATTGAGCATTCAGTTTTACTCTCCAGCTGGTCAACACATTTTAAAAGTTGGGGTAGATATGGGTGCAATTTGATTGAGACCTTTTACTTTTTAGAAATTTTGCGATGTTCATTATTGGGCTTTTATTTGGAGTGAAACATCTCAAAATTTTCTAAGTACAAAAGTAAAGATTTTTGAACCATATATGGATTTTTAACAATTTTTGTAAGAGTAGAAGACCTTTTCTATGTTTAGAGAAATGTCAGATAAGTACTTAAGTTATTTATAACTGGCAAGAAGCAAGGATGTTTTATAGTTTAATTAACAAACATTCCATAATTAATTGTCCATGGACGCATGTTCGTATTAGAAGATCTGATGCATGTTATCCAAATTAGTACTAAATGGGAAAAATAATATGTTAATAGAGGTATAATTTTCATGTCTTGTTATTATATATATATATATGTATGTAGAAGATCGTGATCTACGATTAATCTTTGACTTGGAGAAGTTTTTCTAGTTGCAAGCATATCGCTTTACTATATGCATATAAATTTTCAATCTATGATATAGCATGATGTTCACTTAGGGAATAAGTGCAAAATTAATCATTAAACATTTTGGTCATTGGCGAATTGAGCCCTTCACGTTTTATGTTTAATTAATTAAGTTCTTGACATTTTAAAAAATGAGCAATCAAGTCCTGCACTTTCTGTCAATGGAATTTCAACTGTAGAAACTTGCGTCACTCTCAGATCCGTGGCCACATGACATTAGAACTAAGGCTAGTGGAAGACATGTACGATTTCCAACATCGGAAACCTTCCGATAGCAGACTTGGTTGCGCATGTTTTTTTTTTCAAATGTTAAGAACTTAATGGAGCAACGTAAAATGTTAAAAACTCAATTGATCAGTGGTCAAAATGTTGTGGATTAATTCTCTATTTATCCCCTTTTTTGCCGATCATTTCTCCAAAGCTGGAAAAAGTATTGAATATAACAAGTATCTTGCAAACATGGTGCGACAATCCAATTGCATTTCTTTCTTTTTTGAAGTAATTGTCTGTGTTACAACGAGAAAATCAGCCACTTAAATCTGTCCGCATGTTTGAATTACATACTTTCAAATAAATGACTCATTGTTCAGTAGGTACACAGTTGGAGATCATGATATTGCCCAGAAAAAAAAAATATTTATCATGGTCCATCCCAAACCTTGGATTCTAAGCCATGATATTGACAATATAGATTTTACTCCTTACCCTTTCTATGTTCGACCTTCCATCTGAGAGAGAGAGAGAGCCTGCTTTAATTATAAAGCATCTAGGACAAGGGAGGGAACGCCATTGCCTAGATTTTTGCAAAATGAATTGACCATCATACACGTTCGAAGTAACAACTCTAGAATGGTCCCCCGACGATGGAATGAATCCAAAAACAGCAGCCTGACGTCAATAGTCGGGCCGAAAGTGATTTCTGGAAAACGAACATTATCTCTTCGAAGAAATATCCTGCTCCAAGCCCCCAATTCGACGATCTTTCCTTAGATTCGCCGCATTTACTGTCATGGCTTAATTTCAGCTTCCTAACACCAAATCCTAGCCCTCCTTACCCTTACTATGTTCGACCTTCCATTTGAGAGAGAGAGAGAGAGAGAGAGATGGTCCTAGCCTGCTTAAATTAGAAAGAATCATGGACAAGAAGGGAACGCCATTGCCTAGATTTTTGCAAAATGAATCGACCATCATACATGTTCTAAGTAACAACTCTAGAGTGGTCCCTCGACGATGAAAAGAATCCAAAAACGGTAGCTTAATGTCAATAGTCAAGCCGAAAGCGATTTCTGGAGAACGAACATTATCTCTTCGAAGAAATATTCAGCTCCGAGCCCCCGTATCAACGATCTTCTGTTAGATTCGCCCTCATTTACTTTCATGGCTTAAATTCAGCTTCCTCATATCTAGCCCTCCCCATGGTGTGCGAGAGCCAACTATAATTTCGGTCTTGTTATGATATTCAAAGTATCGATCTCTTGTATCCACGATGTCGATGATTCAAATACGGTCCTGATTTTCTGAACTTTGTAAACAGAGACAGGACGAGAGAAGGGGACAATCAAAGGGTACGCACACAAGAAAAGCCAGAACAAGAAGGAGGTGACCTACGAGTGTGAGTTCAAGGTCGGAGAGGATTTCGGGGAGGCCGGGGCGATTTTCGTGGAGAATGAGCACCACAAGGAGATGTTCATCAAGGACATCGTCCTCGACGGGTTCGCCGGCGGTCCTCTCAGCATTACATGCAACTCCTGGGTTCACTCCAAGTTCGATAACCCACAAAAGCGGGTCTTCTTCACCAGTAAGGTTAGATCATACCCATAACTAATAGTTTCCTATCTAGGGTTTTTTTTTCTCATTTATCATGAGGTTATTACATATGAGAAAAGATCAAGACCATTTAGGATTATCACTTGAATAGATAGTATACACATGCGAAACTTGAAAATTGGGTTTTTTTTTTTTTTTTCCCAAGACTGCTAAATACTTAAGGAGGAGAGGATTGTCAAAAAACGAGAGTATTCTTGCAGAGAGCGGGTGAATCAATTAGCTTACGTGTCATGAAATGCAACTTTAATCACATTTGATTAGCTATAATCGCCAAACAGTACTAAACGGTAGTATCAAAGTTATCTCAAGGCACAGGAGGGTAAAATTCCGACCTAGACAAGAAAAACCAGCATAGAGCTGGCGTTACTTTTTGAAGGGACCCTACTACAAGAACTGGTGAAACTAACGTACCATGCACGTGAACGAACGGCCCCACATTCATGTAAAATGAAAGCTGATGTCACTTCTTTGAGTCGAAACCATAAAGTACAACACCCAACAGCAACTAGGGAAATTAACGGACGATGCAAGTGAATGAAAAGCGTCTACATTCATTTGAGTCCTTTAACTCTCTTCAACCCCAGCGTCCTTTTTAAAAAGTAAATTAAAGATAGCTTGTGTGACAGCCTGACAGATGCCCGCAACCCAAAACTTGAGAAAGGAATTCAGTCAAAACAAGACAATCAATTAGAGAGAGCCGATGATTACTAATCTGAATCACGAGCAGTGCTTAGATAGATTCAACTTGGAGCTTGATAGTTTTCATTTTCAATGTTGCGCCCTCCTGTGGCGGCAGTGCTACTTGCCGGCGGAAACGCCGAGCGGGCTGAGGAGGCTGAGAGAGGAGGAGCTGGTGATCCTGCGGGGGAATGGCCAAGGCGAGAGGAAGTCGTACGAGAGGATATACGATTACGATGTGTACAACGACCTCGGGAGTCCGGATAGCGGCGCGGATAAGAAGAGACCAGTGCTTGGAGGCAAAGAGTTCCCGTACCCCAGACGATGCCGGACCGGGCGCCCTCGGTGCAAGACCGGTGAGTTGAGAAATTATCGTTATCACTTCGTAATAATGACTAGCACAACACAACTTTAGATTTGCACAAGGTCCATTCGTATGATTTTTTTTGGGCAGACAGGCGATGTGTATGATTTGAAAAATGTTCTTTTTGGACGGGAAATGCACTCCATAATAATCTGTCCAAAGGTTAAATTTCTTTGTCTCTTCCTACTCTTGATGAGAGATGACATGGCGAATGCCCATTCGAATATTTTCTTTTTCAGAGAGAGAGAGATGGACCATGAGAGCAAGAGTCCATAAAATCTATAAAAAATTGGAAAATGGAACTTTTGTATTTTTCTCTCTCAAAACCATAGTAATAAAAACATCAGCCATTCATAATTTCTTATCCTTTAGGCATGCTTCTGGCTATGATCATATCTTATCAACGTAATGTAATAAAGAACCCAGCTGTAAACCGACAATTGATTATAACTATGCGTTTCTTCGGATGATCAATTACAAGCTCAGTATAATGTAAGCTAGTGCTAAACATCCGCATATAATGTCAAGCAGATCCAGAGTCAGAATCGAGGAGTGGAACCATATACGTGCCTCGAGACGAAGAGTTCTCGACGATAAAGGAATTGACGTTCTCAGCGAAGACGTTGTACTCGGTGGTGCATGCGCTGGTGCCGTCGCTCGAGACGGCGATAGTCGACACCGACTTGGGATTCCCGTTCTTCTCCTCCATCGACGAGCTCTTCAACGAAGGTGTCAACTTACCCCCGTTGCAAAAGCAAGGCTTCTTCAAGGACCTCCTCCCTCGGCTCGTCAAGGCCCTCACTGATGTCGCCGAAGATGTCCTGCGCTTTGAAACTCCCGATACCATGAACCGTGAGTAAACCCTATCCCTCTCCCTCTCCCTCTAGTTAGATTCTATGTTTGATAGCGGTCTTACAGAAATTTATTATTTACGGTGAAGATTATTATATATATCTGAGACTTTTGATTCATAATAATTAGCTCTGTTGTTTCACTATGCAGGAGACAGATTCTTTTGGTTCAGTGACGACGAGTTTGCTCGTCAGACCCTAGCGGGAATCAACCCTTGCTCGATCCAGTTGGTCACGGTAATATATATAATGCGCAGCTATATAATTTGCTCACGTACATTAGTTTCATGTATTAATTCCTAGAAGGTTAATATATAAGTGGTGTTAAAATGTGTACTTAGGAGTGGCCCTTAAAGAGCAATCTCGACCCTAAGGTCTATGGTCCATCTGAATCAGCAATCACGACAGAGATCATTGAAAGGGAAATTAAAGGTTTTATGACCGTCGATGAGGTATGAGGAAACTCCTTTGATGAAGTATCGCCTAATACAACCTATGAAATCACACCAAACAAATTAATGAAATTCCACCCGATTCAACGTTGTGCAGGCCGTAAAGCAAAAGAAGTTGTTCATTTTGGACTATCACGACCTTTTCCTACCGTACGTGAACAAAGTGAGGCAGCTCAAGGGGACGACCCTATACGGGTCGAGGACCCTCTTCTTCTTGACCCCCGACGGGACGTTGAAGCCCCTCGCCATTGAGCTCACACGGCCACTGTCCGACGACGGTGGGAAGCCACAATGGAAGCAGGTGTTCACTCCGTCGTGGCACTCCACCGGCAAGTGGCTCTGGCGGCTCGCCAAAGCCCATGTCCTCGCCCACGACTCTGGATACCACCAGCTCGTCAGCCACTGGTAACAAAACAAGCCGGTCATTACATCTCGACGAGCAGGAAAAAAAAAAAGAGGTATAGATCTGAGAAATGCTAATTGCTTGCTTCGTTGCAGGTTGCGGACTCATTGTGCCACGGAACCTTACATAATAGCGGCGAACCGGCAACTGAGCGCGATGCACCCGATCTACAAGCTGTTGCACCCGCACTTCCGGTACACGATGGAGATCAATGCTCTGGCTCGTGGGTATCTCATCAACGGCGAAGGCATCATCGAGAGCTCCTTCTCTCCCGGCAAGTACTCCATGGAGCTCTGCTCCGTCGCCTATGACAAGCAGTGGCAATTCGACTTACAAGCGTTGCCCAATGAATTGATTAGCAGGTATTGCGCATCGATTAAATTTAGGGAAAGACAAAAGTTAGTCATATAATAACTCCATCCTTGCACTTGTCACGCTTTTCTCATCGTGTCAACTCCTGCCAGGGGATTGGCGGTGGAGGACCCGACGGCACAGCATGGCCTTAAGCTAGCGATCGAGGACTACCCCTTCGCCAACGACGGCCTCTTCCTGTGGGACATCATCAAGGAGTGGGTCACCGACTACGTCAACCACTACTACCCCGATCCGAGCCGCATCGCGTCGGACAAGGAGCTCCAGTCCTGGTGGACCGAGATCCGGACCGTCGGCCACGGCGACAAGAAAGACTCCCCCGGGTGGCCCGACCTCAAGACCCCGTCCGACCTCATCCACATCATCACCACCATAGTCTGGATCACCTCTGGCCACCACGCTGCCGTCAACTTCGGCCAGTACACCTACGCCGGCTACTTCCCTAACCGGCCCACTATCGCCCGAACCAACATGCCCCTCGAGGATCCCAAAGAAGAAGAGCTCAAGCTCTTCTGGGATAAGCCCGAGGTCACGCTCCTCAAGTGCTTCCCGTCGCAGATACAGGCGACGAAGGTGATGGCGATCCTCGACGTGTTGTCGAATCACTCGCCGGATGAGGAGTACCTAGGGCAAGATGCGGAAGCGGCGTGGAAACAGGAGCCGACGATACACGCGGCGTTCGAGAGGTTCAACGGGAGGCTGAAGGAGCTTGAGGGCATCATCGATGCGAGGAACAATGACCCGGCGTTCAAGAATCGGAACGGAGCTGGGGTCGTGCCGTACGAGCTGTTGAAGCCGTTCTCCGAGCCCGGTGTAACCGGGAAGGGAGTTCCATACAGCATATCCATCTGAGAAGACGGCCTTCTTGTTCGGGATGGCGGCGGCGACGACGGTGGTTGCAGAGAAAATGCTTTTCTTTATATTTTTGTGGAAGAAGGCAAGTGTAGTACATGCCGAATTATAACCAACATTTCGCAGTTTTTATCGAACTGTTACTCACTCGGGTATTGAAGGGTCCTACTGAGAAAATTTCAAGCTACATTCTTATTTTTGGTGTGCAACGGTTTGATCCAGAAGAAGATCAATCTGGTTTGAAGCTCATTTTGAACTTGCGCATCAACATAAATCTTTTCCTTGTACTTTCACAAGAAATATAATCGATAAAAAATTTTCTTTCCACAAGCAGACTTGAGATTGTACTATGAACATGCTTAATAATGGTTTGTTTGTTTCATGAAAAAAAATTTTGTCGAAAATTTTTTTGTCGAATTTTTTTTTCCAATGTTTGAATCGCTTGGAAAGATGAATTGATAGAAAATATTTTCATAGTCAACAAAACATATTTAATTAGATCAAGAAAATGATTTCCTTTTTTAAGAATGAGAATTCATTTTGTCAAAATATGATTGGATATCAGTGCCTGCATTAGAGACCTTTGCATTTGGCCACGAGAACCT
This sequence comes from Eucalyptus sp. ANBG9806169, assembly GCA_014182395.1. Lineage (NCBI taxonomy): Eukaryota > Viridiplantae > Streptophyta > Magnoliopsida > Myrtales > Myrtaceae > Eucalyptus > Eucalyptus sp. ANBG9806169. The sequence continues at coordinate 10,983,369 of CM024582.1, forward strand.
CAATGCTCGTGCTTGGACCCTCAGTGGCCAAGCCTATATCCTAAAGGTCAGGCTTGGGACACCAATTTCCATGCTTTAGTCCTCGACGACCATGCCTGGGTACTCAGCTCCCTTTCCCAAGTTACTAGCGCTTGAGAACAGACCAATCAAGGCTCGGCTCTGTTACTTGGCAGTCGCCCCTAGATCCAACAAGGTTGGGTTCAAGTCACTTGAGGGCAAGCCCAAGACCCCAATGCCCATTAAATTACTACTTAATATTGGATGATTACCAACTCTTATTTTAGTTATTTACCGATATTTATTTATATTCATCAATAGTCCAATATTTCTTATTGTTTGCAAACTTTAATTTTCATCTCTTCAAAAATCCTTATATTCACCCAACTTTTCTTTTTTAAATTACGTACCTTATTACTAGGCCAAACACTTTGGTGATTCCCTGATCGAACCAATCAATAGTGTGAATATGCCAACTTTATTTCGTGCATTATGGATGGCAAGTGGGGGTTTTTTTTTTTTTTTTTTTTTGACAAAGTAAACACTTATATTATATTAACGGAAACTTACAACTTGAAGCTAAAGCATTGGCATATACAAGGTCAATAAAAACAGCAGGGGTAAAGGAACCAGTTTTGGGACGCAAAATCTGAGCGTTGGGCCTTCGTGGCCCAGTTGGCTACCATATTGGCCTCTCATCGACAATAGTGCAGCGTTAGGTTAGGAAAAAGGGAAATCAAAAGGATAGCTTCGGCGATCAAAGGACGAAGCTCCCACGGAGAAGATCTCCCGTCACACACGCTTTCGACAAGAGCAAGGCAGTCGGAATCAATCACCAGATTGGCATCATGGAGTTCTTGCCGCAACAGATGTTGAAGGGTGAAGGTAAGTGCTTGAAGCTCTGCTTCAAAGCTGATTTCGCCGAACTCATCTTGAAAAATAATCTGAGTCCGCCTCGGTGATCTCTGTAGACACATGCTATCGATCCCTTTGCACTTCCCGGTTGATAGGCACCATCAATGTTGAACTTAAGGGTTCACAAGTCTGGATGGCAAGTGGGTTGGGTACGCAAAATTGGAATTTCTTGTCGAAACAGTAACTGATGGGCACTACGCATGCATGTTTGGTAACTCTCATAAAAATATATTGGTCAATAAAAATTCAGAAAAATGAAAATATAAGTGCTGAAAATAAAATATTGAAATTAAGAAAGAGAATGAAGGGTAAAGAAGTTCTTATAAATGGTCAAATCATCAAGTTTGCGAGACACCATTCGTCAAATCTCTCCTTTTATGGGCAGAATAATTTGTTTTTAGTTTGTAACAGAAATTTCAAGCGATGGTATCAACAATTTGACATTGACACAAGGGTTTAATTCCCTTAAAGAGCACCAACATTAGATTGGATCCTAATTCCGGCCCATATTTTTTTGTCTCATAAAATACACCAGCTTTGCATCGGCTCTCAATTATGGCTCAAACTTTTATTTCTTTTGTCTCATAAAAACACCAACTTTCATATGTTATCAGAAAAAAAAGGTTGTGAGTCCTAATCAATCATGCTTTCATTTAATAGCTTAAAATTTAGAACAGTAATTGTGTATTTAGAATATTGAACTAAATTATTTCAAAACGTGGAATATTTTTCAAAATTTAAATTCACAAGAGATTTACGAGTTAAAAACAGCACAAGAAACTCAACTTTTAATGGTAATTATTTTGTTTTGTCAATTGGTGTGAATTACCATAATTTGCCCATTTTTGGCAATATATTGTCATTACTAATCTCACAGCAAGTATGAACTTTTCCTAGAATTTTTCTGCGTTAGTTAAAAGGCTAAACATTTCTTTTGCATTCGCTTCATAATATAAAGAGATGTGAACTAGATAATGGATGTTTGAATCCATTACCTTAATTTATTCCATCAATGCATATTTCCTCGGCCTATCATATGCATTGTTGCGCAACAAGGGAGGAAGTTTGAAATTTCCTTTTTCTCTTGGAAAATTTTTATAAGATAAATAAAAACGAAATATTATTTTAGTATCGGAAAAAAAAAAACTTATATGACGAAATTCATGAACATGAATCACGTTCATGTGAGCAATACCTTTCTACAATCTGAGTACCTTCTTATCAAATAGAAGATGAAGAGAAAAGCTGAGCATCTTTTAACACAAGGATATTATTAATTCAATCTTAAACTTATTATACGAACTTTAACATGGTCCTAAATTTTTGCCTAAAATTTCAATGTAGCCATTTCGATCAATTTTCGTTTGAAATTACTAACTTGGGGTTCCAGTCATCATTAGCCATTTTAAGTGGCATGGTTGGCGATCTGACGTAAAGAAACTGAATTGCAATAACGTGGTTTTGCATGAATTTATGAATTTTCTTTTTTATTTTATTTTATTCATTTTCTTCCTTTTACTTCTTCCCTTTTTCTTTTCTTTCCTTTCCCTTTCCCATGATTCAAATAAGGTTTCTCTTTTCCGCAAGTAAAAGGAACATCTAAATATCAGAATTATCAAAGAAATTTGAGCCCTAGCGGCGAAAACACAAATTCCTCATATCAGCCTAATCGAAAGCCTCCATTTTGTCTATTCCAAGCTCTGCACTCCCTATACAGCAGGAATGAAAGTCTTCATCTATGTAAGAAACTGAGAGAAAACTGTGATAATGTGTTTTCTATATATTGCTGTTATACATATATGATCCTATACTTATAGTACAGGATGAATGAAACAATGTAGGAAAGAAAGAATAAGGAAATATACACTGATTTACATAACGATTCTATGTCCTATTTTACCAAGCTAATTACCGATTAACTGAATCATTAATTGATACTCAGAATCGGAGCTTCTATATTTCCAACACTCCCCCTCAAGCTGGTGGCCTGTATATGTCAAGGACACCAAGCTTGCTCAATAGATATGCATGTTGTCTTTGGCATAGTGGCTTGGTAAAAATATCTGCAGGCTGCTCAACAGTTCTAATTCCTTTTGTTGTCACAATTCCTTCCCGAATCTTGTCCCGAGTAAAATGACAATCGACCTCTATATGTTTGGTCCTCTCATGAAAAACTGGATTAGCTGCTAACTTGAGTGCAGCATCATTATCACAGAATAAATCGCTAGATCCATTTATATGTACTCCGAAATCTGAAAGTAGTCCTCTTATCCAGATTATTTCGCAAACAGTCTTGGCCATAGCTCGATACTCTGATTCTGCTGATGATAGAGATACGGTTGACTGCTTCTTTGTTTTCCATGAGATAAGTGATTTTCCTAACTTGATACAAAAACCAGTAATGGACCTTCTTGTCATTGGACAAGTAGCATAGTCCGTGTCACAATACGCTGTCATTCTCATATCACAATCTCGAGACAGAAAAATGCCAAGTCCTGGACATCCCTTTAAGTATTTCACGACTTTCAATGCTGCATCCATGTGGGACTGCTTCGGCATGTGCATGAACTGACTAAGTATCTGCACTGCATAACATATATCAGGTCTTGTCATTGTGAGATAAATCAATTTCCCAACAAGCCGTTGATATCCTGATGGATCTTTGAGCAATTGATCCTTAATAGGTGAAGACGAGCTCGCATCATACTCATGTGTTGTCAACTTTGCATTCTGCTCAATCGGTATAACCGCTGGTTTACAACCTGACAATCCTGCTTCGGAGACTATTTCTAGAATGAACTTCCGTTGACTAAGACATATTCCCTTGTCAGATCGAGCTATTTCAATGCCAAGAAAATACTTAGGAGGCCCCAAGTCTTTTATGTGAAAAGTGGCACTCAAGTAGTTTTTGAATTTTGCAATGGCTAGCTCATTATTTCCCATTATAAGAATATCGTCAACATATATTAAGAGGAAAATGGATGAAGTACCTTTAGTCCATGTGAACAAGGCATAATCATGCCTAGAATGCTGAAAATCTGCGTTGGTTAGTGCGGCAGTGAACTTGGCATACCATTGCCTAGAAGCTTGTTTAAGTCATACAGGGATTTACGGAGACGACATACACGATACTCCCCCTGACTGCGTAATCCCTGTGGAAGCTCCATATAAATTTCTTCATCCAGATCTCCATGTAAAAAAGCATTATGAACATCCATTTGATGGAGCGGCCAATTGCGAAATGCAACAATAGATAAGAAGGAGCGAACAGTGACTTCTTTAGCTACGGGAGAGAATGTTTCATGATAATCAAAACCTTCCCGTTGCGTGAACCCCTTTGCCACTAAACGAGCCTTGTATCGCTCAATGGATCCATCTGCCTTGAACTTGATTTTATAAACCCATTTGCACCCAATAGGTTTTCTTCCGATAGGTAGTGGAACAATATCCCAAGTATGGTTTTCATGAAGAGCCTTCAATTCTAGCTCCATTGCATTTCGCCATTTGGGATGACGTGCTGCCTCAGAATAAGAAGACGGTTCCTGCTCTTCAGAAACTCTACTAATGCAGCACATATGTTCTGGTGATAATCGACTGAACGAAACATAAGAAGATACAGGATATTGTGTACCTGAAGATTCCATCGTAGGACATACATAATCTTTTGTCCATGTGGGAGGTCGAGTAGAACGTCCAGAACGTCGAGGTTGCTCATTTCTTGGCTCTATTGATATTTCTGGAGACAACCTCTGATGAGTCATTGGTGAAGAAGTCACTGAAGAATCTTCTCTAGGTAAAAAAACTTGTGTATCATCTGGTGTATCATCAGTTGAGGTTGAATCACCTGGTGGTATTGAAATATGTGCCTCTGGTGCAATGATTACATACTGAGGTTGCACAGATAAATCTTCTTCTGATAAGAAGGGTTGGTGACTAGTTTGTGAGCCTGAAGATGATGATGCTGCCTTTTGAAATGGAAAAACGTCTTCGTGAAATATAACATCTCTGCTCACAAAGAAATGTCCTGTAGAAATCTCCATGACTCTATAGCCTTTCTGCAGAGGAGAATATCCCATAAAAATACACTGCATAGCACGAGGATCCATCTTACTTCGTGCCCCTAGGACTGTCGCATAGCACAAACACCCAAAAACTCGAAGATGATCAATCGCTGGTTGCTTTCCATAGAGCAACTCAAAAGGAGTCTGTCCTTCGAGAATTCTAGTCGGCATGCGATTGATCAGATAAGCTGCTGTGATCACACAATCGCCCCAAAATTTTTCTGGTATAGAAGCTTGATATTTTAGGGCTCTAGCTACTTCTAAGAGATGACGATGTTTGCGTTCAACAATCCCATTTTGTTGGGGTGTGTAAGTACACGAACTCTCATGGATAATTCCTCGAGAGGATAGAAAAGAAGCACATTCCCCAGAAAAAAATTCTCGTCCATTATCTGTACGAATCCTTTGGACTAATTTATCAAATTGATTTTTAATGAGAGATAAAAAATTCGACAAAGTAGAGAATGTCTGACTCTTGGATTGCATGAGGAAAACCCAAGTAGCACGAGTACAATCATCAACAATGGTCAAGAAGAATCGAGACCCGTCACGATGTGGAGTGTGATATGGTCCCCAAATGTCCATATGAAGTAAAGAAAAAGCAGTAGTAGCTCTCGATGTACTGATAGGGAATTTTGTTCGAGACTGTTTTGCTAATGGACATATTGGACATTTAGGGTAAGGAAAACGTGCAGTATGACCCAATCGTTGATGAAAAATAATATCTTTATTGCTAGTAATGGCATTACAAGATATGTTTGATCAAGATCTTTTGGAAGATTGGCCCAAAAATACAGCCCTTCGGCGACACTACCCAAGCCCATCAGTCTGCCAGTCAAAAGGTCCTGAAAGAAGCAACTTTTGGAATTGAATATGACACGGCAAGAATTGTCATCACAAGCTTTTGAGACTGATAAGAGATTGAACTCAAAATCAGGAATGAAAAGGACATTTTTGAGAACAAAATTTGGACTGAGATGGACAGTTCCAATTTTGCTAACATGAATAATGTTTCCATTAGGTAGACGTACAGATACTGAATGTGGCCTTTCTTGAATACTAGAAAATAACTGCTCGTTGCATATTATGTGATCACTAGCACCTGAATCAATTATCCATGCATCAACCGATATTGAATTCGTTTTGCATAGAAAAGTACCTGAGAAACTTGCTGTTTTGTCATTAATTGACAGCTGATTTAATGCCTTCATAATATCCTGGTACTGATCTTGGGTGATTATTTGATTTGCACCGTCAGTCCTTCGTGCTGAGACCTGGTAAGCAGCAATTTCCTTCTCCTTTTTGTCTTTATCGCCTGGCTTTCCATGTAATTTCCAGCATGTGTCAATAGTATGATGAGGGCGTTTGCAATATTCACAATATTTACCCTTATTTTTGAAATTTTGCCCATTAGCCCTCATGGATGACGTGGCTTGACGTGAGCCACCCGATGCTCTATATGCGAGCGCAGACGTGGCCAAATATGGGCCGTTTGATTCGGCCGAATGGGTGGAGAGATGATAGCCGTCCGATCGTCTCTGTTGTTGGCCGTTGGATTCGGCCGCATAAGCGAACGATAGAGGACCGTCGGATCTTCCTTCAGCATCCCAACCGTTCATCCTTAGGTTAGGATTAGGGTTTCCGCCATTTGCCCCAAATCGACGTCCCCCTCTTTGCCCTATCGTCTCTGTTCCTCTGTCAAAGTTGCGGCCTCCATGGATGCCCTGCAACGCCTCGGTGAGATCGAGATTTCTTTGAACAGCAGCAAGGGCGACTCCTTCGCCGGTTCTTCCATGCTCGGTCGCGGCTTGCTGCTGGCTTTCCTCTTGGACGGCCAGTTGGTAGATCCGGCCGAGTGAGGGCATCGGGTCCATTGCCAAGATCTGCGATCTGAAAGGTGAGTATGTTTCGTTTAAAATCAATAAGAAACGAGTCACTTTCTCCCTCTCTTTGATTGTTCGGTACTGTTGCAGGGTCGTCTCCGGGCCCTCGAGGTGTTCTTCAGCCGCTTCAAGCTCGTTCCAGAGGGCTGAGAGGCGATTGAAGCAAGCGGCAACTGATAAGTTCCCTTGCTTCAATTCCGAGATGGCCTGTGTAATGGTGAAGAGTTTCGCCGGATCAAGCCGTCCGTACATCTCCCGAATGCTTCCCCAGATGGTCCTCGAGTCGTCGGTCGGTGGAAGCCCAGCCGCAACATCTGGAGCGAGACAATTCCCAATCCAGGTACGAACAAGTTGATTACATTTTCGCCAAAGGCGTTGTAGTCGTTCTTCAGTCGGATAGGGGACGGCTCCGTCTAGGAAGCCGTCCTTGTCCTTCGTCACAAGCGCGCGTCGGAAATCACGAGCCCATGTGTTATAATTGTCCGAACCAGTGAGCGGTATGTTGATAAGTCGGAGCTCCGGTCCGTCGGGCGACGACGTGTAGAGAGGGTCGCCGGGTTCAAGACGGCCACCTTGAAGAGGGAACGCATAGGGCAAGAAACCGGGTTGAGGGTATGAATTTGTCCCTTGGCCTGGTGGAATAGGTCCGGATCCGAAACCTGTTCCGCCACTTCCAGAGCCTGATATATTTTCTTCTCCAGGTAATCCTTGCTGAGTTGACGTATGGCTATGTCCAGCAGCCCATTGGCCATGAATCGGATACCAGTTGATGTGTGGCCATTGGATCGGACCCTGTGTTTGAACCATAGAAGGTTGAACAGTTGTAGGCAATGAGGTCGAGAGTGCTTGCTGCTGCAAAATCTGAGTTTGAGCAATCTGGTTTGATGCCAGATTCTCAGGAGTGTTGTTGGAAGTGTTGGCGTCGAAAGATTCCTCCATAGGTGAGGTCATCCCTTGATTGTTGTTATTGCTACTTGAAATTTCTTTGGATAAATGAATTCCTAATGATCTGTCGATGTGTTTTGCAGGAAGAAGTTTGCAACAACAACAATCGAAAAGATACCGAAGGCAATTCAATGTGTTTGCGGAAGCTAGATCAGAACGCGTCGCTCTGATACCATGTAAGAAACTGAGAGAAAACTGTGATAATGTGTTTTCTATATATTGCTGTTATACATATATGATCCTATACTTATAGTACAGGATGAATGAAACAATGTAGGAAAGAAAGAATAAGGAAATATACACTGATTTACATAACGATTCTATGTCCTATTTTACCAAGCTAATTACCGATTAACTGAATCATTAATTGATACTCAGAATCGGAGCTTCTATATTTCCAACAATCTACCTTGAACAACAGCTAAAACACAGATAAATGCACCTAAAACAAAGGAAATGTCTCATATTATCATGACGTAGACACACGCATGATTCAATCATTCAGGCACGTGCCGGTGGCTCGGATGAAAGCAAGCAAGAAGAAGAATCCGAACAGAGCCCACTTTTGAGCGGACTTCGATTTCGTGATGAAGTACAAGCGAACAGCTGAGACGCGATGCTCTCAGTATCGACAGTCAGAGTCGTCAGATCTAGGGCTCGACCTTTGATGTCGCGACGGAGCTTGAGCCCTCCAAACCTGGGACTCGAGCTCCGGGCAATAGGAGAGGTCAAGCAGCCCAGATCTGAGGCTCAAGCTCAATGCCACGGCGGAGCTCAACGTCGTCCAAGATTAGGGAGCCACCGAGCTTCACTACAAACTAAGCGGGGGGAGGGGACGTGTGATAATGATGGTGGATAACAAAGACATCCTAGGTAGAGTGAGGATCATACATTTGAGGGAAAAAAAATTAAGAAGAAGGTTAACAGTAAAGATTGTAAGAAGAAGACGACAAACCATAAAGAATAAAGAATAAAGTAAAAAAGAAAATAAGAAAGAGAGAGAAAAGAAAGAAAATCGAAAATGCATAAATTACTCAAAATAAAATCGTTCCGAGTAAAATTTGTGTCATTCATTTGAGTAAAAATTATATATATTAAATTGCCAATGTGTCATGTACTGGTGATAATTGAATCGCAACATTAATAATTTTAGGTGAAAATCGATTGGAAGGGCTGAAATGAAATAATTGAAAGTTTTGGATTTAGATTAAGATCAATAGATTTATGATTAAGTCGATAACTTTCCCTAGAAAGCACACGCCCGTCTGAAGCCATAGTGGAATGGTCCATGGAGAGCTCACTACAAGCCATTTGAAGGATGAAGACGGCCTACGCGTGTATGGCATTGTCCTTCATCCGAAACGTGACCGCATCGAGCGGTGGGTGGTCCCAAAAGATTATCTATATTCTGCGTTGAGAAACATCGCTCTCCCTCGCTTGGAGCTTTCCTATACCGTCTGTGTAGCCATGGCAGCTTTCATCCTCTTTTCTTCAAACCCTAAACACCCACCATACTATAGCCCACACACCCATCATAAGTAGAGCGTCAATCATTACACTAAGTACATTCATAATTCCTTTTCACTGTTTTATTAGTTTCGCACAGAGCTTCATTGGGAGTGAGAGGTGCCCTTCGCAAGGGGTTTTCGCCCATCTTTTTAGCGAGTTTTCCATCCCGCATTCTGAGTTCAGCGAGATTTGCAGTTTTCATTCTGTGCTGTGTCTCGGGTTGGCAGATCGGTAAAGAGTCTTGACTCAACAAACCCTAAAAGCTGTGCTTAGAGTCCATGGCAGGGGAGGCAGAAGCAGTTGGTCGTCTCGCTCATCTCTGCAACAAATTGGGTAAGCTGATGTATGAGAATGATATGATTGTTTTGGATGAGAAAATTTCTGAAGAAAAAATACAAGAATGTCGCTTCTCCCTCGTGGGGCAACTTTACAAAAACCCTAGTGTTAATTTTCAAGCACTTGCAATAGCAATGAAAAAAGCCTGGAAAAATGATCACGTAGAAGTCAAGCCATTAGAGAATGGGAAAATTAGCTTTCTCTTTAGTAATGAAGGGGATAAGAACCGGGTACTTGAGGGAGGTCCTTGGTCATTTTCCAATCATTTACTAATGTTGAGGACTTGGGAGCCGGATACCCCTCTACACCGCTATGAATTTAAAACTTGTGCCTTTTGGGTTAGAATTTTTGGCCTCCCTTTGGAGTGGAATTCGGAACGGATGATAACGAAGATAGCCAGTTCAATGGGGAAAGTTCTGGAGGTTAAAACAGATGCAAGAGGCCCTGCATTTCAGAAAATTGGGAAGGCGAGAGTGGAGATAGATGTCGAAGCTGAATTGAGAGTGGGACAATTGATGAGTCATGGGGATAAGAAAGTTTGGCTGGACTTTAAATATGAACGGTTGCCCTTTTATTGTTACTCTTGTGGCAAAATTGGGCATTATGCCAACTACTGTAAAGACATACCTTATGTTGAGGAAAAATTTACAACTGAACTGGGAGGTTGCTTTGGTAGCTGGATGAAGGCAGAAACTTCTGAACATAGCCCTTTCTGGAAAGTATTCTATCATGAAGTACAGGTGACAGCAAATGTAGACGAGGTTGTACCTGAAACCCCTGAACAACTAAGACAAAATGACGTTATGGAAGTTGGTCAGCCTACTCTGCCCATAATTAATCAGAATTTTCAGCAAGGAGGGTTTAATCACAGCATCGCAACTGAGGTGCCTATGCACAACTCTGGGAAAAGAATACTTATGCTTACTGGGCCAGAGTATGTGCAGAATACATATTTACAACCAGCAACTTCATCTGAAAATAGCAAAAAGAAAAACCTATCTCAGCATAAAACTCACTCTTTCAAGAAACAAAGAAAAGGCAGCGCTCAGATTACAAGTACTCTAGTTCAACAAGTGATCGATGAGACGCAACTTCTGGAGACTCCCATTCTGATAACTGAAGAAGCGACAGCATGGGCTGTGGTGGCTAGCCCTAATAAGCCACCGCATGAAAAATGAATATATCAAGTTGGAACTGTCAAGGGTTGGGCACACCTTTGACAGTTCGAGAATTGAGAGCCATCACGGCTCGTTTCAGGCCCTCTTTGGTTTTTTTAATGGAAACAAAAAACAAAACGGAAGTTGTGCAGAGAGTGAGGAGAAGACTTCAATTTTAGAACTGCTTAGAAGTTGAACCAGTAGGTACGGCGGGAGGTCTGGTGCTTATGTGGGATGATCGAATTACAGTGGAAATAGATTCCATGGCAGAGAGCATTATCAATATAAAATGTCAAGAGGGGGTTAGGGGGAAAAATGCGGATTACCTTTGTTCATGCGCCATATACATACTCCAAGAGGTTACAATTGTGGGATAGCCTACGTCAGATAAGTTCTATTAATACTCTACCTTGGGTGTGCTTGGGAGATTTCAATGAAGTTCTGTTTTATTGGGAAAAAGTGGGGAGGAAGATGGCTGAAAATTTCAGAATGACAGCGTTTCGGGATTGCTTGGATGCATGTTCATTAATGGATATAGAAAGCAAGGGATGTGCATTTACTTGGTCTAATAACAGGGAAGGACAAGACTATGCCAAAGAAAGACTTGATAGAGTGGTGAGTACCTTGGAATGGAGGCTGTTGTACCCTGAAGCTGAAGTTTTTGCCATTCCAGCAGTCGGATCAGACCATAGTCCCATTATCCTATCTCTCCAACCTAATCAAAATAGAAGGAAACGAAGATTTAGATTTGAGGCTTTTTGGCTTGAAAGTGTAGAATGCAAAGAAGTGGTGCTACAATCATGGTCATCTACAACTCAGCAACAACCCAAATTAGTTGGTAAACTTCAGGCTGTTCAACAGGGACTCTCCAAGTGGAGTAAACAGAAATTTGTGAATGGCAAGGAGCGTATAACTCTTTTAAAGCAGGAACTCGAAGGCATTACTAATAATAGTTCTGCTGTCTATAACAAGGCAATCTTTAAAAAGCTACTCAGCGAAATTGATGAGCTTGGAAGGCAAGAGGAAATGTATTGGGGGTTAAGATCGAGAATTAATTGGTTGAAATGGGGCGACCAAAACACCAAATACTTTCATGCGATGACTATACAAAGGAGGCAGCGAAACAGAATTTCTATGTTGCAAAACACAGAGGATACACGGCTGGTTGAACAAAATCAGTTGAAAGAACATACTGTGCAATTCTTCAGGGAATTATATCAGTCCAATGGACCCCGGAATTTTGAGCCAGTGATAGACCAACTACCTGCAAGAGTAACAGATGATATGAACAGAAAATTACTTGCTGAAATCACTATTGAAGAAGTTACTGGTGCTGCATTTCAGCTAGGAGCTACTAAAGCCCCCGGCCTAGACGGTCTCAATGGTCTCTTTTATCACCATCACTGGGAAGATATAAAATGGGACATATTCAAGGAGGTGGAGGACTTTATGGCAACTACATATTTCTCACCAGCACTAAATAAAACAAACATCTCCCTTATCCCGAAAGTCCAGCACCCGAAGAGATTGGATCAGTATCGTCCAATTAGTTTATGCAATTTTGCCTATAAGATTATTTCTAAGGTGCTAGCTAATCGACTCAAACCTCTCCTAACAGAAATTATAGCCCAAGAACAGAGTGCTTTTGTTGGAGGAAGGCAAATCCAAGATAATATCTTTATTGTTCAGGAAGTGTTGCATCAAATCAGAATTCGGAGCAGAAAAAAGAAGTTTCAAGCAGTTCTGAAATTAGATATGAAGAAGGCATATGATCGAGTGGAATGGGATTTCTTGGAGGCGTGCCTTTTAAAAACTGGTTTCGATGAGAAATGGGTGATGCAATGTGTTACTACGGTCACATTTAGTGTCATATTTAATGGCGAATCCCTACAATACTTTCAACCTTCAAGAGGACTCAAGCAAAGGGATCCCTTATCTCCATATCTGTTTATTATTGTAGCAAATGTTTTATCCTCTCTGATGGAGCAAGCTGTAGAAAATGGAAGCATTGTAGGAATCAAGCTAAACAGGCATTGCCCTACACTTTCACACTTATTATTTGCCGATGATTCGATCTTATTTATGAATGGCACCATTCTAGAATGTCAAAACCTAGCTATGATTTTGAATCAATATTGTCTAGCTGCTAGACAAGAGATTAATTTGAACAAATCGGGCATATACTTCAGTAAGGGCTGCCCTTAGACATTGCAAGATAATATGGCAAGGGCATTGAGGGTTCCTATTATGGATAAAACAGGCAAATACCTGGGTATGCCCTCGGATTGGGGAGAGTCGAAAAAACAAATGTTTGCATGGGTACTTGGGAGAATCAGTTCAAAGTTAGAAAGTTGGAAGGAGAAGCTATTATCTAAAGCTGGAAAAGAAGTCCTGCTGAAAACAGTCATTCAAGCACTCCCTCAATACGCCATGTCAGTATTTAAAATCCCTATATCTATCTGCAAGACTATTGAACAGAAAATTGCTTCATTTTGGTGGAAAACTAATGAGAAAAAAGATGGCATTCATTGGAAGCGATAGGAACTATTGAAAACAAGGAAAGATAGAGGTGGTATGGGTTTTAGAGATCTTATTTCCTTTAATAAAGCAATGTTAGGGAAACAAACATGGCGACTGGCACAACAACCAGATTCTCTTTGGGGCAGATTATTTCAGGGGTTATACTATCCAAATACGGATATTTGGCATGCAGCGAATGGTAACTGACCTTCATGGGGATGGAGAAGCCTGGTCTTAGGGAGAGAGACTATAGCACCTAAAATCATGTGGAAGGTAGGGGATGGATCAAAGATCAAAATCAGGGAGGATAAATGGCTGCACAGAGGTATTATTGATGGTCCAGTGCATGTGAATGAACCTGCCCTAGTCTCAGACCTTATAGATAAAGAACAAGGGAGGTGGGATGATGTTAAAATATCAACACACTTCGATGAACAGTTAGCTGAAGAAATTCTGACCATTCCTATCAAGCCCCAAACAGAAACGGATCATCTTGTATGGACTGGCACACAGGCAGGTAAATATACAGTGAAAAGTGTGTATAACTACATCAGGGAGGACAAAGCACACATTCAGGAGAATCAAGCTACAACTTCTTTTCAACCTCCCCCCTCACTTTGGAGAGATATATGGCAATTGCACACCCCACCCAAAATAAAAAATTTTATGTGGAACTTATGTAACAATGCTCTCCCAACAAAAGACAACCTTTATGGCAGGAAAATTTTACCTGACCCTATCTGCCCATTGTGTAACCTGGAGAGGGAAACGGTTGAACATTTGTTCTTGCTGTGTCCATGGACAAGACAAATTTGGGACACTGAGCTGAAAATCAAAATTTCACGTCAGGGATTGACAAGAATCGAAACATGGTTTTGTCAACTCAAAGAGAAGACCACGAACCCTTCACTTCTGCAGATGGTGGCTGTAACGCTGTGGAATATGTGGAAATCCAGAAATCAAGCGGTCTTTCGAGGTCGAAAACCAGAGGCGCCAGCTATCATTGATGCAGCGCAAGCACACCTTAAAAGCTATCATAGATGGAATCCAAAAATGGGCGGATTGAGAGATGAAGGAGAAGTCGCACTTGAACATACAGTAATCGGTACATCAATAAGAGAGATCAATGTAGAGCAGAGGCAGGGGCATAGAGAATCGGGTGAGGAACAACATCATAGGGTGTGTATACAAGAACACAGAGCAGATGATGGTTCGAGGAATAGGGGAGAGGAGTGGAAAGACAACCTGAGCTTAAAGTCCGGCACAGGAGTGGTTGAATGCAGTGCACGACGGCGAGACAAGTACCCTCGGTTCAGCACCGATGACCCTCGAACTAATGAGAACAGGCGAGAAGCAGGGGAATTGCTGCAATACAGAGCTCGAAGAGATGATGCCCATAAATTAACCCATGAAAAGCACTCCCCTCAAAGCTCTGACACCCGAGGAGTCACCTGCTCGAAAACACATGAAGCAGACGACTTTGAAGCTGGGCAAAACGGTAGAAATGGAAGAAAATCAAGTTCGGCACATGGAGAATGGCGACCTAAACAGAAAGATGAGTCGAGACAGCCCTACCGAATGCTGGAATCGGTGGGAAAGGTTGGTGCAGGGGACGATGTCAGAAACTCTGGTGTGTTGACACCTAATATTTTAAAAAAATAATAAATTAAATTTAGTTTTTTAAATTTTCATTTCAAAATTCGAAAAAAAAAAAAAAAAAAAACTTCAGTTTTTATTTTCACTTATTAACACCTAATTTAAAATTAGTTTTAGAAATAAAGGATAATCCGGGTTTAGAGGGAATTTAAAAAAAAAAAATTGAATTCGAAAGTTAAACGGCCGTGCGATCTTTGGAGCCATTTTGTTGTTGAAGAGGTTGAGTGAATATCGCGAAATCTTCAACAACTTGGGGTTTGTTTCTTTACTATAAATGCGAGCTTCGGAACCGAGCGGACGTGGGGGGGCTTCTCTTCGTTTTTCATGGAAAGGGAGAAATAGAAAAGTCATTAGGGGGTTTCTTGACTCAGTTTTCGAAAAAAGAACACTCAAAGGAAATGAAGTTTTGTGAGAGAAGTTATTCTTTTGGCTGATTTTGAGGTCAGAAAAAGGGGTCACTTTTCTTCTGCTGAAAAGTGCAGCAGAGCACAGGAACAGAGAGAGAGAGAGACAGGTGAGAGAGACAGAAAAAAAGAGGAAAAGAAAAAGGAGTTCCTGGTCATCTTCCTCCTTGAGTCCGCCCTCCATTTGCTGCCCGAGTCGCCGGTCGCCCAGCTCCGACGCCCCTCGCAAGCCACCGCCGCCTCGCCCACAGCATCGGAGCTTGAGCCGCTCGTCCGCGAGACCATCTCAATCGCGAAGCCCGCCGCGCCTGAGCCCCGCGCCCCTCCGGAGTTGCCCTTGCCTCGCCGCTCCGCCTCTTTCTCTGCCACGGTCCGACGCCAGCAGCCGCGAGCACCAGCCTTCGTCTGCCATCTCCTCCTGTTCCGACGCCGCCGCCTGAAGCCCTGCGTTCGCGAAGCCCGCGACACCGTCCTCCACCGGCGCCCGAAGTCCCCTGTCCCGACGCCGCGCCTCCACCCCGCGACCGCTTCGCCCGAGCCACGCCACCATGCCTGCATCAACGCCGGACGCCTCGCCGCTCCACCTCTGATGTTCTCCTGACCCGCGCCGCTCGCCGCCTCGAAGCCAGCCACGACCACCGCGACGCCTCAAGCCCAGCTCCGCCTTACCGTGCGAGTCGAGCCCGAGCTGCCCATCACCGATCCGCGAGCCTCGACGCACCCATCCATCCCGAAGTTCGTGCTGCGGTAGCCGCCCGGCGGACCGGCGCCGTCCAGCCCTCGCCGGAGTCCGAACCCACCGGCCGACGATCTCCCTCCCCCGGCGTCACCCTCTGTCTTCATTACTTACCTAGGTAGTTTTTTTTAATATTTTTTACTTTTTACTTTCTTTATAGTTTAATTCAGTTTATTTGTTAGGTCATATTTTTAGTTATTTCATTTGATAGCAATTTTTAGTGATATTAGATGTTAATTTCTATATGCATTATCCGTAGACTTTACCTCAAATTACTATAGTTATTAATTTGATCCGAGAGACATCGGGTCACTTTTTTAATTATACTAATTTTGAGTTTGTTTTGGTTGTTAAATCACAATAATTATTTAATTTGGTCCGTAAGATTTCGGACCAAATTTGTAATTATTTTGATTCCCTTGTTGTGATTTGTAGAGTTAAAATAATTGTTAACTTAATCCGTGAGACAACGGATTATCTTTTCAATTATTTTAATTCTTATCTTAGCTTATATGTAAAAATAATTGCTTGCTTTAAAAAAATGAAAAAATGAAAAAAAAAAAAGAAATAGTGAAAAGTTAAGAGTTTGCATGAGCATATATGTCATATAAGTTTCTTAAATTAAGACACGTAGGTTTAATAAATTAACCTTTAGGATTATTTTTAGGATTTCATCCTTAGTTGTTTGCATGTTCTCATAATATGAAAAGATAATAAAAAACGTTAAAAAGAATAATGGTTTTCTAAGACAAATGAGGTTTAAATCAAATTAATCCCGAAATTGGATTAGGAAATTATTCCATTTTGAATAGCTTAATTAGTTTGTTTAATTTCAATAAAGAATACTAGGTGCATTTTAGCTAGTTTGCATAGTAGGCACATTTAATTAGAGTTTACATATTAATAAATTAGGATTGCATCATATTATCATGTTTTAGTAATCCCATCGTGTAATTTTTAATTGCATATAATTAATTCTTTAATTAAAAAAAAAAAAAAAAAAAAACCATTTACTTAGTTAATTAATAGGTGAGTTTATAATTAATCCCATTTCATATCATTATTGTTTAGTGTAGTTGCATACATTAAAAAAAAATCATTAAAAAATCACAAAAAGAACATGCGTATAGAATTGTTATGTCATGCATTCCATGTCATGTAGTACATGCACATTTAGGATTGCATAAATCAGATTGCATACATATAGTTCAAATTAGGCCATATAAATTGCATTTCACATATCATTAAAGTAAAATTCATGCATATTAATTTTAGATTAAGATTGCATAATAATAAAAGTTAGGCGTCATGTCATTTAGAAATCATGTTTAGGGCATGCATTTTAATTAGTATTTTTTTAAATGTTTTCTTAGAGAGTGGACTTTAATAAAGTTGTGGTTTATAATTTCTTAGCATTTTGATTTATTGAATGTTATTTAATTGATTGCGCACCCGCATGACCACCATTTGCATGTTAGCATCTTAGGTTAAAATTAATCAAGATTGCCTGCAAAAAATGTTTTTCTTAAGGTACCGAAAGGGCGTTAGATTAATCTAGCGTAATCATGTCCCCAAATCCATTAAATCTCTGGTTCGTAAAAGGTAAAGTATTCTCCCATACTTTACCTGGGTTTCTAATCAGCCCTAATTGGTTAGTGGCGGCTCCAATTTGAAATATAATTGCATGTCTTAGTGGTTTTTTTTAGTATCAAGTCGCGATTGGTAGGGCTTGGGAGAGTCCGCGCCAAGTCTTCGGACTTAGTAATCCATTAACCTAGTTTTAGGTGATTCCTCACCTAAAAAAAAAAATCGGGTCGCGACAGCTTGGCGACTCCGCTGGGGAACTTAGAGTTAAAACTCATAGTGGACATAGGCCTGTTTCTTTTTAAAAAATATATATTTTTGTTTGGCAGCAAGGACACCAGGTATGTCACTAATATTCCTAAGGTGTTAAATGTTCTTGCAGATGGGAGGTATAAGGGGAGTAGTCTTTGCTAATCCTTGTCTTGCAGGAGGGTGTAAAGATGAATGATTTATTTTTCCTTATCATTGAAGTGTTGTTTGTATTATAAATTGTTGTGCATGATTTTCAAATTACTCTAGCACTACACATTGCACACACAACCCGCCGTCGGACTGGACCGCATTTAAGGATTCTAGGATGGTGTTGAGAAATGAACCAACCTCGAACGCGAGACCGCGATGTAGAGGTTGCCTTTCTCAACCCCGAAAATTTTTCTTGTTGTCAAAACGTTTATCCTTGCTCACGAAACTGCGTGACCATGGGATTTTCTTTTGACTGAACCCAGCTAAGAGGACCCGACATTTGTACGCGAGACTACGACAAGTCGGTCCATCCTTTTAGTTCTAACTTGCTAAGCCTTGTAGTTTAGGTGTTAAGCCTCACATCTCATGCACCTGTCTATGTGGTTGCTATTTTTCTTTGTGAAGTAAGTATTCTTATCTTATACTATGCAATCTACTTACTTTATTGCACTTTCTTTTGGTCCATGACACTAGGTTGATCGTAAGCCTTAATCTATATACAATGGGGAGATCCGATGTTCAATTCGTTCCAACTCCTAAGATCGAGCTCAAAGGGTGGTGGAATAAATTAAGTAAGGAAGGCCAAGACTATGTGGAGTCAATATTGGGACGGCTTATCCCCCTTTTGGATATTGGAGTCCATAGTGGTGTTTTGCAAGCTATCTCACAGTTTTGGTGTCCCGAGACGGCTACCTTTATTTTTGGTAAGAATGAGCTAACTCCGACACTGGAAGAGTATAGCATTATCATATGAATGCCTCTTGAGACTGAACTAGTTAGGCCACCTCTTGGTATGGAACCCACATCGATTTTATCTCAATTTCTAAGAATTAAAGCCGATGAGGTTAAGAAAGTTTTGAAAGCTAACCGTAATGCATGCCCATTCTCCTTTTTGGCCGATCATTTTTAAATCAATCTTCAATGCGCCAAAAAGGTAGGATATTCATCTTAGCATTTTTTGGATTTATAATCTTTCCTCATCGACAAAATGCCATTAATCCTTCAATTGCATGGGTGGTTAGACAAGCATGCGCCGGTATGAACTTTATAAACATGATTTTGGCCGAGACATTTTTGTCCCTCAACTGTTTTAAACAAAATGGAGAAAAAATCATGAATGCCTCTCCTGAACTTTTACAAATTTGGTTTCTTTCTCACATGAAGGAGTTTGGTCGTTTCATGCGTCGAGGTGAAATTGATGATTCTAATCACCCGATAAAGAGATTTTCAATCTTAGAGAAAAAGTATACCGGAAGGTCATTTTCCGATTGGGTAATTTTTCTAAAAGATCCAGATCTCAAGGGCTTCCTATGGTATGCTAAATGGTTCCATGTAAGTGTGGCTCGTTTTTCTCACAAGACAGATAATTCAATTCCACTTATGGGAATCACTGGTGCAACATCTTACTATCTTCATAGAGTGGCCCGCCAGTATCGAGTGCTCCAAGATATCCTGCCTCCTCTCCAAATGGACTTGTTTCAAGCTCGCTTTGAGCGCAAGGATCACAAGTACCTCAATGAGATCGAACGCCTTGAAAATGCATGGAAGGAATGCCATCCGGAAAAGATAATGGTGCCTAGAAGATTGAAAGGAAATGAGAAGATTTTTCATGCCTCGGATTATTATATCCACCATCATGAGATCCCTCAAGCTCTACTTCCCGTGATACCTGAAGTGACCATGAAGCCCACTCGTAAAGCACAAATTGAAAATCTTGAAGAAACGTTGGAAAAGAAGGAAGCTCGTATTTCCGAGTTGGTTCGACGAACAAGAAGCTTCGAAAGACTGTGATCTCCCAATTGTATATAGAAAAGAGTCGCTAGATTTAGGAGTTTAATTCTGGCTTTAGAATGTTATTTCAATTTCTTAGATTGATGTTTTAGGAATTTAATTTCTAGAAAGTTATTGTCTTTGGAATTTGATTTCACTTAATAAAATAAACGATCGACCGTTGTCATGGACCAATCTCATCTGTTATGATGCTTACTGTATTATTTTACATTGACAGGTAACAACACGGCTCACCCAAGATCACCAATCCGCACTCGTTCCAGAGTAACAATGGCCGATGATGCCGAACAAATGCATGGTGCTGAACAAGCTCGTGTCGTTGCCCTTGAAACAGAAATGAAGCAAGTCCTGAATGTCCTTGAGCAGCTCTCTAAACAAATAGATTCTCTCCAAGCAAATCTTTGTCCCATCACTCCGCAAGTCGAAGTGGTGTTACCACAACATGCTTCTATGAGGATCGATCCGAAAGATAAAGGCAAGAATGTATCCACAAGTGGCCCATCAAGCTCTAATGATGTCTTCAGGGAGAAAAGTACTGACACACCTCAAATCATTGTTGACGAAGAGATACAAGTGATACAGCCGGCTATACCGAAGACTGAGCAAGAAAAACGCTTGGCGAAAATCGAGGAGAAACTCAAGCAGCTGCAGGGTGCATTTAGCCAAGATCCAACTGATCTGTCCCATTATGCAAAGATTAAGATACCAAAGAAGTTCAAAATGCCAGACTTTGAAAAGTATAATGGCACTTCTTGCCCAAAAATCCATTTGCAGACTTATGTGGTTAGGATGACCCCATATGTTGATAACATACCCCGATGATTCAGCAATTTCAAGCAAGCCCGACAGACCGGCACTCCGGTGGTATATTATGAAGAAGATTAATCTCCTAGAGACTTGGGAGGATTTGACCGATGCCTTCTTCAAGCGGTACAAGTATAATATTGATGTCACTCCATCTCGAGAGGATTTACTTTGCACTGAGAAGAAGAAGATGGAATCTTTCAAGGCATATGTCACGAGATGGAGGTCTGTAGCTGCTCAAATTACTCCGGAACCGACTGAAAAGGAGTTGATGGATTTGTTCATGAAGACACTCCCGCCCGAATATCGAAATCGGATGTTAGGATCGATCGCCGAGTCGTTCAATCGCTAGTCCCCGTTGGCGAGCGAATTGAAATAGCCCCGCGTGATGGATGGGCGTCGATCAAACCAGCTCATATAAGGGAGTTTTTGCCAAGAAGGATAAGGAACCTATAGCGAGGTTAATGCAGCTTATGTTCGGGCACCTCGCCCAACTTCGAACACTCAACGGGGAGGAGCACGACCATTCTTTGGCCAACAGAAGAACTCTTCCAGGCGTCAATTTACGCCTCTTCCTAAGCCATTGTCCAAGATCTTGCCAACTCTTCAGAAAAATGGATTACTCGCTAAGGAGCCTAAGCGATCTAATCCCGAGCGTTTCCCCAACTATGATCCGTCCAAGACATTTGCTTATCATATGGGGGAGGTAGGACATTCTGTTGACGATTGCTATACACTGCAACACAAAATCCAAAATCTTTTGGATGCCAAGGTGGTCTCATTCCGCGATGGACAACCAAACATCCAGAATAACCCACTCCCCGACCACCCGTAAGCTGTGAATGTCATTTTCAATTTTGATGCTTTGAGCCCACAAAGTGCTTCAAATGATGCATCGGGAAACGAAGTGATGGATACCCAGGGCAACCAAGTGGCAAGTTCGATTACTATGTAAAGTATTCGGCTCCTCCCGGCTCTTACATTGACCCACGGGATATCATCCCAGATGGATGGGGTGGCATAGATGATTCCGCACCTCCAAAGATTGAGAGCTCTGATGACGCACTCAAGGGAATGACTGAAGTGTTCAGTGTTTGCCATCGATGAAGCTCGAGAGTAGGAGAATTTTAATTATTTGCACACTCCTTTGCACAGGAGTCTTTATCGCTTTCCGTATTTGCATATTTGCATTTTCAATTCTAGGATTTCCCTGATTTCAATAATGTAATTTGCTTTTCATCCAATAAAATACATGGAGATTTTCATGTTTTAAGGGCATGTTGAAGTACACCAAACTAGCCCTGTGATGAAATCCTACCAAAAGAAAATGGCAAGGACCTAATTCTGAAGGCTGGGCTTCTTCATGTTCCCTTTTAAAAAAATTTCAAAATAAAATAATTTTCAGCATGCATCTAATTTACCCTATTTGTTTCTTTTAATTATCTGCTTTATGTTTCAGGTGCAGCCCTGCACACATGAGCTCATTTACAAAGGAAGGGCAAGACATGGACACATAATAGTTTTGACTTTATGAGCATGCCCTCTTTATTATTATAGAATGCTTTCACATGATATTGTGCAATTCGTCAATTCCACTAGAAATTTATCAAAATGGATAATTCAGGTGAAAGATGTCGAGTTACTTGAGCATGCTAAATGAGGTGTGAAAGGCAAGCCTAATCCCACACACCGTCCCCGTCTATATATTGTGAGGTGAGTGTGGAAACATTTTGTATTTCAAGGTGAAGAATTTTCTTGCGAAAGTACGACAGCTGAAATGACGAGAGGCAGTTCATTTCTCTATCCCAAACACTACAAGTGTTCCATTGCTTAACCATTTTGAGCCAATACACTTATGGATATTCTTTTCAAATTACCCCTGTCAAGAACCAACCCACATCGGGGCAACTGAAAAAAAATGACATCATGAAGTGAGGAAAATGAATTGAAATTTTCTTGCTCTCACTTGCATCAATCTTCAAGTCGTGCTATTACATTGAATTCATGTGCTAATTTAAGTGCCTTAGGATGACGAAGAGCATTTCTTTCACTATCCTACACACTTATATCCTTTGAATAGCCCACTTGAGCCTGCTATTTCATTTCTTTTAAACCCAGTTGGTGATCATCCCCCACACTGGGGCAAGGCAAGAGACAGATGAAGACCCTTGAAGTTCGAGTGTCATTTAAAGTATACTTGACACACGCATTGTGTGCAAGAACTGAAATCAAAATAGAACTAAGGGGCATGAAAAAGCAAAGGTGTGCTGGTAAAAGCAAGGCCAATGCCCGTGAAAAGAGAGAAATGACTGATGAATTGGAGGCATAAAAAAAGCAGTGTGCTTGACCAATGTCCATCATCAAAGAAAATGACTTTGAAAAAAAAATGTTGAGAAAAGATCTCCAGTTGAATAATCATTGGCATCAGGTGATAAACTTTTGAGCCAATAAAGAAATCTGTCAAGAAGACAATCCGTGGCGAAGAAAACTGGTGGCAATGTCAAGATGATCACCAACTTTGACCCATATACACATCTTTGAGCCTAACGATTCTTTCGTTTCTCAACCCATGAACCCAGCCTATGTTACGTCCCTTACAAAGTCTCTTCAGATTAGGGCACTTGAGTTGACATAGGAATTCACATGTTTTAAGCATTGCTCGAAGAAGTGCGAGCAAGATTATTTCTTTATCATTTTGCAGGGTTCTTGACTTGTAAACCCGGAGATGATTACAGAATCATTCGTTCAATTGCTTTGACTCAAAGAGTCCCTTTGTTAAGCCATTGGCCAAGCCTACATTACAGTCCTTGACAAAGACCTCTCAGATTGGTAAGGTCGTACTGCTTGCAAGAAAATTCGAACTCTTGTCGACAAGATGATGATGAGATTGAGTGATATATTCCCGCATCAATGGTCGGGACAAATAACCCTTCTTAAATGAGAGCGAGTGAAAAAGCTTTTTCACACCAAAAGTGTCTCATTTAGCATGTTCAAGAGATTCACGCTATAACTGAAAATTGTCCTGGTGATAATTTTTCCAATGAAAACTTGATAAAGCCATCATGCATGGACTTTCATTGAATTTTTCCTCAAAGACCAAAACTATTGTCTTTGAAACCCTGAGTTTATCTAGTCATCTTTGTACTTGATGAGAATTCCAAGTATCTATTTATAAAATATTTTCAAATGCCTGGTGTGAATTCCAGATATTTGAACCTTTAAATGCTTGATGCGATTTCCAAGTGTTTGTCTTTCCAAACATCTGATGTGATTTCCAGATGTTTAGTAAATGTTTTCAAATGTCTGATATAAGAATCAGATTTTTGAAGTTTCAAGTACTTGATGCAATTTCCAGGTGCATAGAATCTGATGAGAATTCCAGATCCCTAAAGACTTTGAGCCTTTCAATTATCAGAAGGGAGTTCCAGATGATTGACAAGTCTCATCGAAATAATTTCACACCTAAATCCCCAAACAGGTATGATAGGTGTGTGTTCTTCTTTGCATTTGCATTTCATTGGTCATAGACACATAGAGATCTATGTTCCTGACCGAATCATTGCATTTACATTGCATCATTTATTCTTTAAAAAAGAAAGAAAAAAAAAGTAAAGTCATTAACATTTGCATATGCATTTCATATTTCATTTTGCAGGGTTTAAATTTAGGTGTCATACGTCTTTGAAGGAAACCTCTACGAGCTTCCCTTCAAAGAGGGGCAAAATGTGACACCTAATATTAAAAAAAAAAAAAAAAAAATAAATTTAGTTTTTTAAATTTTCATTTCAAAATTCGAAAAAAAAAAAACTTCAGTTTTTATTTTCACTTATTAACACCTAATTTAAAATTAGTTTTAGAAATAAAGGATAATCCGGGTTTAGAGGGAATTTAAAAAAAAAATTGAATTCGAAAGTTAAACGGCCGTGCGATCTTTGGAGCCATTTTGTTGTTGAAGAGGTTGAGTGAATATCGCGAAATCTTCAACAACTTGGGGTTTGTTTCTTTACTATAAATGCGAGCTTCGGAACCGAGTGGACGTGGGGGGGCTTCTCTTCGTTTTTCATGGAAAGGGAGAAATAGAAAAGTCATTAGGGGGTTTCTTGACTCGGTTTCGAAAAAAAGAACACTCAAAGGAAATGAAGTTTTGTGAGAGAAGTTATTCGTTTGGCTGATTTCGAGGTCAGCAAAAGGGGTCACTTTTCTTCTGCTGAAAAGTGCAGCAGAGCACAGGAACAGAGAGAGAGAGAGACAGGTGAGAGAGACAGAAAAAAAGAGGAAAAGAAAAGGAGTTCCCGGTCATCTTCCTCCTTGAGTCCGCCCTCCATTTGCTGCCCGAGTCGCCGGTCGCCCGGCTCCGACGCCCCTCGCAAGCCACCGCCGCCTCGCCCACAGCATCGGAGCTTGAGCCGCTCGTCCGCGAGACCATCTCAATCGCGAAGCCCGCCGCGCCCGAGCCCCGCCCCCGGAGTTGCCCTTGCCTCGCCGCTCCGCCTCTTTCTCTCGCCACGGTCCGACGCCGGCCCGCGAGCACCAGCCTCCGTCCGCCATCTCCTCCTGTTCCGACGCCGCCGCCCGAAGCCCCGCGTTCGCGAAGCCCGCGACACCGTCCTCCACCGGCGCCCGAAGTCCCCCGTCCCCGACGCCGCGCTCCACCCCGCGACCGCTTCGCCCGAGCCACGCCACCATGCTCGCATCAACGCCGGACGCCTCGCCGCTCCACCTCGATGTTCTCTGACCCGCGCCGCTCGCCGCCTCGAAGCCAGCCACGACCACCGCGACGCCTCAAGCCCGGCTCCGCCTTACCGTGCGAGTCGAGCCCGAGCTGCCCATCACCGGTCCGCGAGCCCGACGCACCCATCCATCCCGAAGTTCGTGCCTGCAGGTAGCCGCCCGCGAAGCACCGGCGCCGTCCGGCCCTCGCCGGAGTCCGAACCCGCCGGCCGACGATCTCCCTCCCCCGGCGTCACCCTCTCGTCTTCATTACTTACCTAGGTAGTTTTTTTAATATTTTTTACTTTTTACTTTCTTTATAGTTTAATTCAGTTTATTTGTTAGGTCATATTTTTAGTTATTTCATTTGATAGCAATTTTTAGTGATATTAGATGTTAATTTCTATATGCATTATCCGTAGACTTTATCTCAAATTACTATAGTTATTAATTTGATCCGAGAGACATCGGGTCACTTTTTTAATTATACTAATTTTGAGTTTGTTTTGTTGTTAAATCACAATAATTATTTAATTTGGTCCGTAAGATTTCGGACCAAATTTGTAATTATTTTGATTCCCTTGTTGTGATTTGTAGAGTTAAAATAATTGTTAACTTAATCCGTGCGACAACGGATTATCTTTTCAATTATTTTAATTCTTATCTTAGCTTATATGTAAAAATAATTGCTTGCTTTAAAAAAATGAAAAAATGAAAAAAAAAAAAAAAAAGAAATAGTGAAAAGTTAAGAGTTTGCATGAGCATATATGTCATATAAGTTTCTTAAATTAAGACACGTAGGTTTAATAAATTAACCTTTAGGATTATTTTTAGGATTTCATCCTTAGTTGTTTGCATGTTCTCATAATATGAAAAGATAATAAAAAACGTTAAAAAGAATAATGGTTTTCTAAGACAAATGAGGTTTAAATCAAATTAATCCCGAAATTGGATTAGGAAATTATTCCATTTTGAATAGCTTAATTAGTTTGTTTAATTTCAATAAAGAATACTAGGTGCATTTTAGCTAGTTTGCATAGTAGGCACATTTAATTAGAGTTTACATATTAATAAATTAGGATTGCATCATATTATCATGTTTTAGTAATCCCATCGTGTAATTTTTAATTGCATATAATTAATTCTTTAATTAAAAAAAAAAAAAAAAAAAAACCATTTACTTAGTTAATTAATAGGTGAGTTTATAATTAATCCCATTTCATATCATTATTGTTTAGTGTAGTTGCATACATTAAAAAAAAAAAATCATTAAAAAATCACAAAAAGAACATGCGTATAGAATTGTTATGTCATGCATTCCATGTCATGTAGTACATGCACATTTAGGATTGCATAAATCAGATTGCATACATATAGTTCAAATTAGGCCATATAAATTGCATTTCACATATCATTAAAGTAAAATTCATGCATATTAATTTTAGATTAAGATTGCATAATAATAAAAGTTAGGCGTCATGTCATTTAGAAATCATGTTTAGGGCATGCATTTTAATTAGTATTTTTTTAAATGTTTTCTTAGAGAGTGGACTTTAATAAAGTTGTGGTTTATAATTTCTTAGCATTTTGATTTATTGAATGTTATTTAATTGATTGCGCACCCGCATGACCACCATTTGCATGTTAGCATCTTAGGTTAAAATTAATCAAGATTGCCTGCAAAAAATGTTTTTCTTAAGGTACCAAAAGGGCGTTAGATTAATCTAGTGTAATCATGTCCCCGAATCCATTAAATCTCTGGTTCGTAAAAGGTAAAGTATTCTCCCATACTTTACCTAGGTTTCTAATCAGCCCTAATTGGTTAGTGGCGGCTCCAATTTGAAATATAATTGCATGTCTTAGTGGGTCTTTTTCTTAGTATCAAGTCGCGATTGGTAGGGCTTGGGAGAGTCCGCGCCAAGTCTTCGGACTTAGTAATCCATTAACCTAGTTTTAGGTGATTCCTCACCTAAAAAAAAAAATCGGGTCGCGACATGGTGCAGGGGACGATGTCAGAAATTCTGAAAGCCAAGAACGAGCTTAAATAAACACCAGATCTGCAAATCGAGGGGTTACGCCTTTGAAATGGAGAGATCCGCCGAGACAACCCCACCGAACGCCGGAACCAGACGAACACGAGGGTGCAGAGGGCGACGTCCGAAGCTCTGAAAACCGAGAACACGCTCAAATGAACGCCAGATCTAAGCTGCGAACCGGACGGAAACGGACGGAAACGATAACACCGGACGGAAACGATGGTGAAGGGGGAGAAGAAAGAAGGTTTGAAAGTTGCGAACAACCTCAAACGCAAACCAGATCTGCAACTCGAGAGAACACACCTCCTTAGAAATGGGTTCCACTGAAAGAAGGAGTCTTGAAGATAAACATAGATGGAACTTTCTTACCTGGTTCGGTGAGGAATTCGATCGCATGCATCTACCGTGATTCGGAGGGAAGGATGGTAGGTGGAGTGGCTAAAGAAATCAGAGCCTCCTCCCCATTAATGGCCGAAACCCTAGCACTTTTGGAAGGTATCGACTTTTTCTACCCTAAAAGACACGAAGCACTTCTCTTTGAGTCTGACAGTTTGCAACTTGTTAGAGCGATGACCAGTTCTAAGCAGTTCAGTTGGGAAGTTCAACCTATTGTCAGCAAATGCAAGGAAAATATGCAGGCCTTTTCCAACGTAAAGATAGCCCATTGCTCTAGAGAGGCTAATTGTGTGGCGGATTGGGTTCTTTAAAGCCCACAAAAATCACAACTTATCTCTGAATTGGGTCTCATCACCTCCACAAACTTTATGGGATCTTTTATGTAATGATGCCCATATATTGGGCCTCTCATCTTTGCTCACTTAATGAAATGCTTTAGTTTTTGACCAAAAAAAAAAAAAAAAAAATGGGCCTGCTTTTTCCGGGTCGTTTCGAAGAAACTTACGATGGAATTTCTCAGCCGTCGTAGTCAGCCGTCTTGACTTTTCTAATTCATCTCGACGGGCGTTCTTTCACGGGTCGAAATTAGGGCGTATCCCACCGTTGATGAAGGGCGTTCGATGTGTCCTCTCATTAATCTTTTTGGCCTTTTTGGGATTGTCGCTAGAGAACGAGCAAATGGCGGCGAAGGAGAAGGAGGACTCGCCCGTCGCATTCCGAAATAAGATAAGCGTGGCTCCCATACATAAACCATCGTACGGAAAAAAAGATTCTGTATGGGGAGGGGGAGATGCATGCACACGTCACATCGGATTTCGCATCGATCGATGCTTGCGCGTAATTGACAGTTCCGCTGAAGAAATTTCTTACTAGAATGATTTGATGATTTTTCAATAGGGTATTTAGAAAAGTTCTAATGAAATTATTGGTAGGATTTCTTTCCGCGGCTGGCACTTCTCGTACAACTTTGATTGAATCATAAGTTTCGCTGTCGATACGTAGGAAAATTAGTCCGAGCTGAACTTACTTGTCTAATAAGAGGCCGAGGGGGAGACAGGGATGCCGTGACCTTCCGGGAAGTGAACCATTAAAAGAAAATTAATGGATTATTAAACGGAAAAGAAAATTTCTCACACGAGACAATCGTTCGAATTTAGCGTGGACTATTCGAAGCTCTACTGATCACAAGATGATACTCAATTCAACATGTAATTTTCTTAACTTACCTTTTAGAGCTGTTACTAATTGATTATGGTCTATTAAACGCCCAAGTAAATTGCAGGAGTTTATTTTACTTGATTTAATGAATTTGTGGACTTGATCACGCTAAATTAATCTAAAACTTAAGTTGTAGTGACGTTGGACAAGGTCAAGGGTTGTCTATCATAGATTTTGTAAAGATGCTCACCCTAATCCCAACATGCACACACCTCATCACCTTGTGGTTACTGTGAACCACCAAGAAAAAATGAATGGATTACTAAACAAACACTTTGCTCAGACTCTCTCAATTCTATACCAATCACAACTTTGGGTGTTAATTTGATCAATTAAACATGCAACTTAAATTATTTTGGAGTCATCACTAATCTTTATAAGTCGATTATAAGAGTGTTTGATTTATCTAGCGTATTTAAGTTCTCATATCCATTGAATATCTAATTCGTAAAAGTAAAATATACTTCCGTATCTTATTTGGGTGTCCGATCGACCTGTAATCGATTAGTGGCGGCTCTAAAAGTTAATATAAATCGAATGCTAAATTGAATATCAAGTTATGATTAATAAGACTTGAAAGGATTCGTGCTAAACGTGAACGGTTGCCTTGTAAGACAATTTTTTTTTTTTTTTTTTGTTCTCTTTCAGTAGTCCATTAGCTTTCTCTTGTGATGCACCTCCGGGAGTGTTACGGCAAGAGCCATGAGATGAAGTCATGGTAAACAGACATATATGGGACTGCCTAGTGGTCCATGCATGCATGAATGTGCTTGCTTGCGTTGTGATAAGACATTTCACTTCGTAAATTAATCATTAATAGAAGCGGTATGCACAATTGAAATATGTAAGAAAATGGACTTTCGTTCTCTAAATGCATTTGTTTCCTTTTTCAGCAAATGATAACGCTCACGAACGTCTAGCTCAAATGCGTCAAAGTATGACTCCATTGGACTTCCTGTGAGAAGGGTTAAGGTGTAGGGTTGTTCTTTAGTATTTGATTTTCGACCTAATAAAATAGTGGTCAAAAAACAAATGCATGCCACAAACTTCAAAGAAATTCAACATGAATCTCGCAATTTTTTGAGTCATTTGAGATCTTAGTCGTCTCTTCTTTTCTAAAATGCATTGACTATAATCTTTAGAGGGCATTGTTACATTTTTCATTCTGAAAACCATGTAAATTAAGTCCATTCCAATCTTTAATCATGTGAGCCTCACGATGAAACCGTTGTAATTCATTGATGAAGTTGACATTGGTCTTCGTGATTTTGTCGACCATATTATAAGTTGCCACAGGCAACTCGTGCGTTGATGGAGCCTTCTAATTCCCAAGGACGCGTGGAGATCTTGGCCAACTTATTTTATCTAAATTTGGGCCAAAACTAGTTCGTATCACCACTTTCTTTTTAGGACTGCCAACAAAGTAGTCGGTCATTCTGACGGCACAACAATCCAATGCATTATTCGTGTATAGTTTCGAAAATCGAAGGTGGTTGATTTTTAGTTTTTTGCATGGTTCACGTTGCATGGGAAGCACGTGGTTCACCTTTCCGGAATTCGAAAGTTCAAATATATACATTTTCTATTTAAAAATTACTCCCATAAAAATCAATCAAAGGTCTCGTATCGTTTAATCGAGAAAACCCAATATTTCAATCGTGGATTTTAAAAGTGAGTTTGATATTTGATATGTGAGTGCAAAACCATGTTATTTTTTTTTCGTAATTATCCCAAGATTAAATCCCTTTATGGAAGAAGACTACATTATGTAAAGCCCGTTAAAATCCTTTATTCAAGTGATGTGAAATAAAAATTTAATTCATATAATATTTTCCTTTAACTCAAGAACATATACCTAAAAAAATTCTGCCGCTATCCATCAGAGTCGCCCATCCAAGATAAGTGTTTCGTCAGAGACGTGACACCTTTAATGTCATCTCATAATTACTTATTGGACTAAAAACGTTAATGACTTCGATCCATGTGGATCATCACCACATAAGGTGTTCTCCTTTAATGGTAGATCTTACTTATGAATCACTCAAAAAAACCTCTTATGTTTGATGTGGAATTTGCTATGTGACGATACTCCTCCAAGTACAGATAGAAACTGTATTGAAAAATGGACTGAAATTGAAGAACGAGGAGCCATATTTGTGAAATAAGGCGCATGAAGGTTGTGCAATCCTAATCTAGAAAAGATAAACTATTAAATGAAATATCCCTACATGAATATAAGAAATATTAGAAAATTTAATACTCAAGCGATTTGGGATATCATTGTTCCCACTAAATGATCTCTCTCTCTCTCTCTCTCTCTCTCTCTCTCTCTCTCAATGTGTATGAATGTATGTATGTACCTAAATAAATTTTATAACTATATCTTCTACGATTTTATTTCTTTTTCTTCCTCTTTTCAATCTTTGTTACTTATTAAATCGTATTTTTGAATAAATTCTCTTTTTGCGCACATTTTTAATATAAAAAAGTTGTCATGTCAGTAATCACGCCCGCATGATTAATTATGTCAATGATGAAGTTTCATGATTCCACAAAATCAAGAGGGCAAGAGACATTATTCTCCAGATTAGTCTGAATTGCATTGGTTGGAAAAGTCATGAACTTCCTCCAGAAGATTGTCCACTGCGATGTTGCAAGTGGTGCGTCGTTCTAAGAGCATTTAATGCGGCCTTTTAATTTCTTTGCCAATCAAATCAAAAGAGAATTCCTCTGAAGTTTCATGGCGAGATCGCTTCTAAAATTCTCAACCACCAGTCTTGTTCATTGCAAAGAATGCAGGTCACACGTAGAGCCAGTCAACTATTTTGACCCCTATATAAGAGTCCCTGGATGGAAACCTTATCAATATCCTGACCCAAAAAAGGTGGCAAAATATGGTCTAGATTCAATCACTAGCGCTCAAAATCTTGGTTGAAGAAAGACGGCATAGATATTTTTTTTTTAGTGAAAGGTAATTAATAAATTGAAAAGGAACGAGTGAATAACCGAAAGGAAAAAGAAGAAAAAGAAAAAGAACACGGTATCAGAATTCACACTTAAAATAACATATCATAATGAGTGGAAGGATGTTGGAAAAGCCACAGACGTGGCAGCCCACTACCAACTAAAAAAGAAAAGCACGGCATGAACAACCGGCAAACAGAAACAAAACGCCTACAGGTAGGGAATAAACCGTACTCCGAATTTAGTGAGAATTGCTGCACCAGCTACACCTGCATTAATTGCACCAACTGCCTTAATCAAGCCGCACCAGCTGAAAAAACGGGAGGGGGGTAATTAACGCTCCTTAGAAAAGATGATCGGGTCAATGCCCCGTCTTAGTTGCAACCTTCTATTCCTGAAGTTATCTTTAACATTCCTAACATTGATCGCCTTATCTCTGACCACTTTAAAGAGATGATTCTTCATAGCCGGGATAGAAAGAGCTTGTTCTCGGAAGAGTATACTGTTCCCGTTGTTCCAAATAATATGACACAATGCTCCAAAGGAGAAGCGGGCTATGCACTTATAAAACTCATTTTCCATAAGCATGGTGATGGCCCAACGGAGATTATTCTCCCATGCCCTGTTACGCTAAGGCAGATTGCATTTGGTCGCCCAAAAGAAGGCAACCCTGGCTGTGACATGACACCGAAAAAACAGATGGTCAATAGAATTTAGTACATCGTTGCAGAAGGCACAAGCACCACTATCTATTCTAACTTCAAGAAGTGAGACGGCAAAATTTTCATCAAAATTCATAAATTATAACATATTTCTAGAAATTATATTGAGCAATCCAAGGGCGACAACCATAGCTAACTTGGTCCCCAATCTGGCAATGAACGCATGACGTGTTGTGTCGAAGACAACTAATAGTAGAAGACAATCTAGCAACATTGAAGACCAAATAGCTCTCACAATCAGAGATCCACAACTTGCAAAACACGATGTACGACCTCGACTAGGATGATCTTTCAAACATAAGGACAAGATATACATGCCTTGAACGATTCAAGTGGTGGAAAAGTAAACGGGCGGGTTGGGGCAGGTCTAAAACAAACTTTTGTCACGTTTATTCTCGAATTTTCCCAGGCCTTTGAAGTATCTTTGCACGCGGAATGTTACGGTCAGGCAAAGCCAAATTCAATGAGAGTTTTGCTTCGTAAAATTACACGAAGACAAGTCTTGTCCCTTCGTCTTCTTTCCTCCTCTCTTCGCATTTCCCACTTCGTTTTCACGTGCCATGTACACGCTTTTAGGGCAAAATAAAGCCCAAAACAATGCTAAAGCACATGCCGCATTTTTCTTCCTCCTCTCCCTCTATAAAAACCCCTGGACCAACTCTCCAAAATCCCATCAACCCAAAGTCCCCAATAACCATTGTTTTGAGCCATTGTTGTCTTCACCAACTTTTTACTTCACATCTCTCCTTCAAGAACACAGCAAAAAAGATCATCACTGCCATCATCATGTTGAAGCCACAGCTTCATCAATCCCAATCTTCCTCCCCAACCTTGTTCCCCTTAAGCAAGCCATTTAGCCAAGGCAATGGCGGGATCGTAGGTTTTCGGGTACGATCCACGCCTGTGCTCCAAAAGAGCCGTAGAAGCGCTAAAGTAGGGCTTGTCTCGCGCAAGATCAATGCGATAATGAGCCCAAGCACTACCGAGAAGTTGCTGTCAGTTAAAGCGGTAGTGACTCTGAAAGAGAGCCCCGGTGGTTTGCTCTCGAAAATCGGGATAAAGAGAGGGGGCGATTTCCTCTTGGAGCTTGTTAGTGCTGAGCTTGACCCCAGTAAGTATTGAGCAATCAGTTTTAACCTTGAATTTGTTAACACAACTTGTAACAGAAAGTAGGGGCAGAAATAGGATGAATTTGATCGAAATGTTTTACGATGTTCATAATTTGACTTTTATTTGAAGTGAAACATATGATATTCTTAAAATTACAAAACTTGTGATATTTGAATCATATATGAATTTATAACAATTACTTTTAAGCAAGAAATACATTTTTTTAGGTTTGGAGAAAAAGTCACGTAAGTACAAAGTTGTTTATAATTTGCAGCAGACAAGGATGTTTGATAGTGGAGTTAACAACCGTTCCATTAATTAATTCTCTGTGGAAGCCGGTTTGTATTAAAAGATCTGATGCATGTTATCCGAATTAGTACAATATGTGAAAAATAATATGTTAACAGCAGTGTAATTTTCTTGCCCTGTGATTAAGCAACACTACTAGACCGTATATATGTCTAGCAAAACTTGACCTACCATTAGTCTATAACTTCTTTGCTCTAATTTGTTATGGTCCAGCCCAAATTCAAGATTCTAAGCTATGCTATAGACAATATGGAATTCAATCGTGACCCTTGGCATGTTCAACCTTCCACACACAGGGAGAGGGAGGGAGAGTGAGTGAGTGAGTGAGTTGAGGGTGAGGGTGGCAGAGAGATGGTCCTAACCTGCATTAATTGGGGAGAATCTTGGACAAGAAGGGAACAACATTGCCTGGATGTAACTTCGCAAAATCGATCGAACATCGTACATGTTCTAAGTGCGTTACTCTACAGTAGTCCCTCGAAGATGAAAGAAATCCAAAAACAGCGGCCGAGTGTCTATACTCAAGCCGAAAGCAGTTTCTCATAAGAGAACACTATCTTGCCGAAGAAATATTCAGCTCCAAGCCTCCGATTCGCCGAGCTTTCGTTAGATTCGCCCCATTTGCTGTCATGGCTTTAATTTCGGCTCCCTAACAGTTAATTGGTTCCACTTATGATGCTAAAACAGTTAATACACTCCTGATTTTTTTAACTTTGTTGACAGAGACGGGACAAGAGAAGGGGACAATCAAAGGGTACGCGCACAAGAAGAGCCAGAACGCGGAGGAGGCGACGTATGAGTGTGAGTTCGAGGTCGGAGAGGGGTTCGGGGAGGTCGGGGCGATTTTTGTGGAGAACGACCGCCACGAGGAGATATACCTCACGGACATCGTCCTCGACGGGTTCGCGGGTGATCCTCTCAGCATCACATGCAACTCGTGGGTTCACTCCAAGTTCGATAACCCGCAAAAGAGAGTCTTCTTCACCAATAAGGTTAGATCACACCCATAGCTGCATAGCTTCTTATTTAGGGTTTTCCCTCATTTTTCAAGAGGTTCTTACGTATATAAATATATCAAGACCATTTTAGGATCATGGCTTGAAAATGAAGGTTTTTTTTTTTCCTTCACAAGATTTAGGTGCATATAAAGACCACTCTAGTACAAACTCTTTGATGATGTATATATTTAAAATTTGAGGCTTCATGGTTTTCATTTTCAATGTTGCTGACGCTTGTGGTGGGCAGTGCTATTTACCGAAGGAAACGCCGAGCGGGCTGAGGAGGCTGAGAGAGGAGGAGCTGGCGATCCTGCGAGGGAACGGCCAAGGCGAGAGAAAGTCGTACGAGAGGATATACGATTACGATGTGTACAATGACCTCGGGAATCCGGACAGCGACGTAAATAAGAAGAGACCGGTGCTCGGTGGAAAAGAGCTTCCGTACCCCAGACGATGCCGGACTGGGCGCCCTCGGTGCGATACCGGTGAGTTATCCCTTTAGAATAATGACTTACACAATATATTTTAGATTATTGGTGGTGCAGAGAGCTTGTAGATTATCTTTTTTAGCCGAAAGGTCATATGTGTGACTTGAATAGAGCTATTTTTTGGAGGGAAATGCGCTCCAAACTAGTAAGTCCAAAGGTATGTTTATTTGTCTCTTCTGATCATTTCATCAGAAGATGACGTGGCGAATACCAATTTGAATATTCTTTATCGAGAGAGTGGGGGAGGGAGGGACCATGAGATTGAGAGTGCTCGACCCTTTTTCCAAGTGGAAATTGCAACTTTTGTATTCTTCTTTCGTGAAATTATAGTCACAGAAACATCAACCATTCATAATTTCATATCCTTTTAGCATGCTTTTTTTGGCTATCACCAAATATTTTTTAATGTAATGTGGAAACTATCCTAGCTAGTATATCAATGATTATAATTATGCGTTTCTTCGGATAATAAATTACAAGCTCGGTATTATGTTAGCTAGTGTTAAATCCAAAACATTCGTTGATTTTTGTTTTTTCATCCTAACGAACAAATTAAACATTCACATATAATATAAAACAGATCCGCAATCGGAATCGAGGAGTGGAAACACATACGTGCCTCGAGACGAACAGTTCTCGCCGATAAAGAACTTGACGTTCACGGCGAAGACTGTGTACTCGGTGGTGCATGCACTGGCGCAGTCGCTAGATACGGTGATAGTCGACTCCGACCTAGGGTTCCCCTACTTCACCGCCATCGACGAGCTGTTCAACGAAGGTGTCAACTTGCCCCCGTTGCAGAAGCAAGGCTTCCTCAAGGACCTCTTGCCCCGGCTCGTCAAAACCGTCGCCGATGCCTCCCAAGATGTCTTGCGCTTCGAAACCCCTGAAACCATTATCCGTGAGCAAACTCTCTTTCCCTCTCCCTCTCTCTTTGATTGAGTTCTATGTCCTTATTCAAGTATGTGTTGGACAGCTATCGTACGTAAATTTCTACTGTATGCTCGATTCAATGCGCTCAGTGAAAGGAAACTAACAAGTGATCAAGTAGACATAATCTATTCGGAGAAAGTAACATGATAATCGCTCATTCTTTCTTCAGGAAAATATATTATTAGTCAATCATAGGACAAAAAAATTATGTATTATTTAGAATATATCTCCAAGACTTTTTATGCATATTAATTAAATGCGTTTTTCCAACTTGCAGGAGACCGATTTTTTTGGTTTAGTGACGAAGAGTTTGCTCGTCAAACTCTAGCGGGGATTAACCCCTATGCGATCCAGTTGGTCACGGTAATAATTATTGTACACATTTTAAATATATAATTTGCTCACATACAATTAATTTAGTTTAATAAAAACTACAATTATTGGATATCACCATGTTGGGTATATGATTACTCTACATAACTAGCATTAAAATATGTATTCAGGAATGGCCCTTGAGGAGTGAGCTTGATCCTAAGATCTATGGTCCATCCGAATCGGCTATCACGACAGAGGTCATCGAAAGAGAAATCAAAGGCTTCATGACAGTAACTGAGGTACAAAAATACTCCCTTGACGAAGTATCACCTTATACGACTTATCCGCTCTCTAGGCTTGAGCATAAACCTAAATCCTACTGCCCCAATTAATGAAATTTGACTTGGATCCGACCTTTCTGGCTCGGTGGAATTCTAAATTGTGCAGGCCATGAAGCAAAAGAAACTGTTCATGCTGGACTACCACGACCTGTTCCTACCATACGTGAACAAAGTGAGACAACTCAAGGGGACAACCTTGTACGGGTCGAGAACGCTCTTCTTCCTGACCCCAGATGAGACGTTAAAACCACTTGCCATCGAGCTCACACGGCCGCCGACCGATGACGGTAAGCCGCAATGGAAGCAGGTGTTCACCCCGTCGAGCAACTCCACTGGCAAGTGGCTTTGGCGGCTCGCCAAGGCCCATGTCCTTGCCCACGACTCTGGATACCACGAGCTCGTCAGCCACTGGTAATAGCAATTGGACAGAAACGCTCAACTGTGGCACAATTAGTTCAAATTCTTTCCGAAGCAAATGCTTTGGAATAAGCCGATCATTACTTTGACAAGCAAAAAAAATCATACATCTATTAGATAGAAGTATACTAGTAACGAAGCAGGCTAATGGCTCATTGTGATATGTGAGTATGTAAATTTTGTAATTGTTCCTTACAATGAAATGATTTGCATTAAAACGTGAATTATCTTGAGAAGTACCTATTTGTATAAACGATGATGGGGTAATTGATGTTTCTCTGATTTCGATCATCGTAGGTTGCGGACTCATTGTGCGACGGAACCCTACATAATAGCAGCAAACCGGCAACTGAGTGAGATGCACCCAATCTACAAGTTGCTGCACCCGCACTTCCGGTACACGATGCAGATCAATGCGCTGGCTCGCGGGTTTCTGATCAATGGCGACGGGGTCATCGAGAGCTCCTTCTCTCCCGGCAAGTATTCCATGGAGCTCTGCGCCGTCGCCTATGACAAGCAGTGGCAATTCGACTTACAAGGGTTGCCCAATGACTTAATTAGCAGGTATTATACATCAATTAATTACTTGCATACCTCTTTTTTCTTTTTCTTTTTATTTCCCTTATTAACGTTATGCAAAGAGAAGAACATAAAAATTGTTGGCACATGGAGCGTTCTCAAGCTTTTCTGTTCGTGTCAATTCTTGCCAGGGGATTGGCAGTGGAAGACCCGACGGCACCCCATGGCCTCAGGCTAGCGATCGAGGACTACCCCTTCGCCAACGATGGCCTCCTCTTGTGGGACGCCATCAAGGAGTGGGTCACCGACTACGTCAGCCACTACTACCCCGACCCAAGCCGCATTGCGTCGGACAAGGAGCTCCAGTCCTGGTGGACTGAGATCCGGACCGTTGGCCACGGTGACAAGAAAGACTCCCCCGGGTGGCCCGACCTCAAGACCCCGTCCGACCTCATCCACATTATCACCACCATGGTCTGGGTCACCTCCGGCCACCATGCTGCTGTCAACTTTGGCCAGTACACCTATGCCGGTTACTTCCCGAACCGGCCCACCATTGCCCGAACCAAGATGCCCGTCGAGGACCCAACTGAGGAAGAGCTCAAGATCTTCTGGGACAAGCCTGAAGTCACACTCCTCACGTGCTTCCCGTCACAGATACAGGCGACCAAGGTGATGGCAATCCTCGACGTGTTGTCGAACCACTCGCCAGATGAGGAGTATCTGGGACAGGATACGGAACCAGCGTTGAAAGAGGAGCCGGCGATAAAGACAGCATTCGAGAGGTTCAGCGGAAGGCTGAAGGAGCTTGAAGGCATCATCGACGAGAGGAACACCGACCAAAGGTTTAAGAATCGAAGTGGAGCCGGGATCGTGCCGTACGAACTCTTGAAGCCATTCTCCGAGCCCGGCGTGACAGGGAAGGGAGTTCCATACAGCATTTCCATCTGAGCAAACGACATTCTTGTTCGTGGTGGCGGTCTCATTGGCTGCGGAGAGAGAACTTCTCTCTCTGTTTTGTAGAAGAAGAGAGAGAGAGTGGTATATGCGGATGATAATGTGGTCATCCTAATTTGTTAACATTTTTTATTTTAATTTCATGATCTAATTTGTCGTTTTACCAATATCTAAGGATTTATGATTAAATGATTAATTTCAGTTCTAGTCCTCTATCAATTGCCTAAAGAAAGCAAGTGATGATGTGCATAAAACGTTATCTTCATTACATATATCTTCCCCATAAATACCATATTCCACTACTGTTACTTACTAATGCAGAATTTAAAAACTTGAGTACATGGTCATTTCAATAGATTAGCTAAACACGCTTCTCAGCCACAAGCAAGAGACAAGAGGCATGCACTTCCAGCAAGCAAATTGATGAGGGTAAAAATTAAATGGATTATATGGAGTTATTAATGCCAGCATCATGCAAGTCCAGTTTCCATGCTCTCTTAGATCAGATGGTCCATTAACATATCCAATTATGGGCCAATTATGATATATTAATCATTTCACACACCCATTATATAATGTGAGACTTTCCTAACACAAAAAGGTAATTGGCCAGAGTTTGACTACCACAAATAAAAGGTGAGGACTAAAATCAAGCAAGTAATTCAAAACCAAACATCTAGAATTTTCCTACCTAATCATTTTTTCTCTCGTTTTTCTCAAACACTTACTTACTTAAGTATCAGAGGGTCCTATTGAGAAAAATTTAGGTGACTTTTTATTTTTCGTGCACGATGATACAATGTAGAAGAAGATCAATCTAGTTTGAAGCTCATCTTAAACATCCGCATCAAATATCCTTTTATTGTACTTTTACATGAGGCACAATCGATAAAAAAAATAAAATTCTTTCCACAAGTAGAATTGAGATTGTACCATGAGTGCGCTTTTTTTTTTTTTTTTGTCGGTCCTACGCTAATCCTATTCTAACACTCACTCTCAGACTTTTGCCCTGCCTTCTTGTAGGGCGTGCGCTTAACAAGGTGCTATTTGTTTCATGAAAATTTCTTATTGGAAAACATTTTCCGATGTTTAGGTTGCTTAGAAAAATGAGTCTATAGAAGATATTTTCATAGTCAACAAAAAACATATACTTAGATTTAGGATAATAATTTCTCCTTTAAAAATCAAAAATCATTTTCTAAAATACAACTAGATATCGACGTTTGCACTAGAGTTTTCGTACTTGGGCATGGGAACCCCATTGCCTATGTCATTAGACACCAATGCCTATGCACGAGTCCTTGACAGCCATACATTGAATTCCATGCCCAAGTCACAATGCTTGGGCCCAGGCTAATCAAGGCCGAGCTAGGTTCCTCGTTGGTCATGGTTGGGTTAACAAAGGCTAGAGCCCAAGACCCAATTCCCATGCTTGGGTACTCAATTCCTATAGCCATGTGATTGATGCTGGGGCCCAAGTCTCTTGAGGCCAGCTTGAGGCCCCAATGCCCATGCTTGGGTCCTCGGCGACCAAATTCCCATGCTTGGGTACTCGACTCCTATAGCCATGTGATTGATGCTGGGGCCCAAGTCTCTTGAGGCCAGCTTGAGGCCCCAATGCCCATGCTTGGGTCCCCGGCGACCATGCATGGAGATCGGTGCTTGTGCTAGAATCTGCAGCAACCATGTCGTAGTGTTATGGTTAAATATACAATGTAGAGAGAGGTGAATAGGTTAATAATAAAAAGTTAATGTATTCTTGCAGATATGTGAAGAGTTATATATATAGGAGTAAACTGATGATATCAAGTACAATGTGTTACTATTAGATAAATATTGAAATAAGTAAACAGATAGAAGATAGTGCACATATCTTTATAGTGGTTTGGCTTACATCAAGCCCATGTCCACTTTCCCACACTAATAATAGCCACCAATGGACTCCACTAGCAATACTTTGATAAGTTCCAACATAACTTGTGCTTCTAGCTGAAGCTGGTAAATAACATTACTAAATCCCAAGCACTACTACAACACTAGTACAACTCTCTAAAGAGATTTAAATTAATGAAAAATGTCCTTAGTAAATGAACTTCTCGCTCAATAAGTCAAGGAGAGTATAATCGTATCAAACAATAAAGCTTTTTCAGTTCGTAGTTGTTCTTGTGATTTATGTCTTCTCTAGCATACATTGATCTTCTTATGTAGTTTTCAATATCCAAACTAACCGTTGGATAATTTTCAAGATGATCAATTTAGCCATTGAAAATAAACAACACAATCACTGGGAGATCTAGTTGCCCACACAATCAAATCTTCCTGACAATGGTGTAGTTTTCAAGAATAAATTTACTTATATTAGGAAATATATTTTCACCATAGTGATTGATGATTGATTGGATTCTCCTTCATGTGCCTCTTCTGGAGTTCTAGGCTGTGGCTTGTTGTAAATATTCCATAAGACTTAAATTGATAGTCAAAGGAATAGATGGTCTTCAAATCAAAATGTGCCATCACGTGATATGCACGTTGTTGACACCTAAATTTTGGCGATCCAGTTATTTATTTATTGCATAAAAATTAGGGATTAATTTTATCCCTGAAAAAAAATATTAGAATGCATAGCATATAATTTTAGGTGCATTTTTTTATTTGCATTTGCATTGGACCGGTGATGGATGGGTTTGATTTGATGGTTCTGAGCTTTAAATTGACAAATTGGACTAAGCCCATGAATCAAGCAAATTGGCCTAAGCCCGTATCGTTGAGGAGATATTACGAATTCATCTATTTCAAATTTGAGAAAAATCCTATTGCAATTGTGAAAAATCGGTGGAGAATATTCATTTTTGCAAAGGAAATCTAGAAGGGATGTGGAAAATAAAAAGGGAATATTGCGTTTGGAAAAAATCTTTGTGGATGTTGGTTTGAAGAAGAAAATAAAACCTTAGTCCTTGGCTTATAAAAGGGTTGTTCACGTAGTGTTTAGGGAGGCCACACATATTGATACATACGGCCACACAAGTGGGGGGCTCTCTGTTTTTTTTTCCTCCTCTCGGTCAATTCCATACCCTCAAGGTAGAGAACGCACTTTCACAACAGAAGAAAAATAGACGAGAGAGTCCAAAAAGATAAAAGGTGGTCTGGGTCCACCGGTCAATAGGTCAACATAAGGAGGGAGGAGGTCGTCTTCTTTGAGCATCCCTCGACGTCACCGCCCTGCTGCTCTGATTGTCATCCCGAGCCTTGTCCATGACGAGTTATTGCTCGATGATCCTTGTCGAGCTTCCATCCACGCCAGCCTCGAGTAAGACGCTGCTGCTTTCAGTCTGTGTCGCTCCTTCCAGTACCAACGTGGGCGACGTTGCTGCTGTCACTTATCTGGGGCGTCCCTATTACTTGTGCTGATCCGAGAAGACCTGTATTGTGACAATTGAGTTGCCCGTGACCTTAAACCGGAAAAATTGTAGCTGCTCCATCCTCCCGTTGACGGCATTGCTAGTCTCGCGTCACACCGAAAGCCTCTTGGCGCTCTTTGCATTAAATTTTTTGTGCCTCTGCAGGTTAAGAGGAGAACTTCAAAACGGTGGTCAAAGAAGCTCTAGTGGAGGTTATATTAAAATATAGTAAGGCAATCCGAAGAGGGGACGCCTGGAAAACAAGAAAGTCCACTTGAAGACTTTCGGTGGTGTTTGAAAATATTGACGCAGCCGAGATATTCCTTCAAGTGAAGTCCGACTTGCTGATACCCTTGCCGAATTTCCCATCCTTGTTGCCGTGATCAAGATCCTTTC
The DNA here is from genome assembly GCA_014182395.1 of Eucalyptus sp. ANBG9806169. Lineage (NCBI taxonomy): Eukaryota > Viridiplantae > Streptophyta > Magnoliopsida > Myrtales > Myrtaceae > Eucalyptus > Eucalyptus sp. ANBG9806169. Next base: position 11,026,356 of record CM024582.1, read on the forward strand.
ATGTTCGTGAAGCCACGCGAGCACCACCACACACCACCGGTCACCCGTTGAGCGATTCCTTTCGATTCAAATTTGGTAATATTACTTGCAACATTAAATAAATATTTTATCCAAATTTGATTTCGATATTTTATTGCCTAATACATGTCTTTTGATATCTTACGTGCACATTTGAATGATCGGCATCTTTCTAGTTAGGGTTTATTGCCCAATCCACAACCGCACGCCAATTTTTTATTCTATCTAAAAGGTTTTAGATGGAATAATTAATCACATGGGAATAAAATTGATATCTTGATCTTTAAGGCTTAAGATCAATTTATCGATTTTATTAGCAAAATAATCAAGCTTGATTAGATATCGTTTCCAAATTCGAATGATGGATAATATCTTTGATGACCGTGGATGATTTGGTGTTTATCTTTTAATTGTTTTGTTTATCCCAAAAATACAAAAAAGATTGCATTTGCATATCATGTAGATTAAAATTGATTTCCTAGATAGAATTGCATGATATAATAGTTAGATTGTTTTTCTAATTATAATAGAATTCATGTTTAAATGGTATCTAGTTTTGGGATTAAATTGCATGTCGAGATAAATGTCTAGGTTAAGATAGGATTTAGATTAGTCTATTTCCTAACTTAAAATAGATAATATCTCACATTGGTTAGATTTTTATTATTAGTAATTTTTAATTACGAATTTTTAAAAAAAATACAAAAATATCATGCGCATGTCATATAGAATTAGGTTTATGAAATGCATGTCATTTTGTCATGCCCTGAAACCCCGAGCACGCGAGGAATCCTCCATAGTCATGCAAATGCGACATTCCCATGTAGTGTTGCTGACCTCATTCATTTTATATGCGCATGCGAAACGTATTATAAAACCCCTGACAAAACTTACAAGATAGGAAAGCAGGAGACCAACTCATTTACAAACAAACATACTTTAATAGATAATCACACTATATGTTATATATACCAAAAAGGGGTTAGTCTACAAAAAGATCAATCCACCAAAAAGAAGGAACCGTCCTATGACCACTAGTCAGACTGGTTCATCGACCTTACTTCTGACTGATCAACCTCCAGAGACGACGAATCATCCATCCCACCATCGGGAGGGTCAGCTACACCCACACCTAGGATGGCTTCCATTACAGTAGGTGGAATATCAAAACCATTAAGTGGACCAACCCTGAAACCATTGGGTCCAAAGTAGAACCACGCCCTATATCGATGAGGCACCCTGACAATCATGGCCTCTTGGATCCAGACCGTGGTCCTAATAAGCTCATAGATCCAAGGACTTCCAGGATCGGGACAACTATGCACCTGTTCGATAATCTGCATGGGAATACCATATCGCTCCGGGGGTTTTGCCATCTACGGTCCTGTAATATTTAGCCCACAACGGGGTGAGATATTATCTCAGCAAGTTCACCCCCTAAACCCTTATTAGAAAGAAAACACACCCAAGGATGGCCTAGCCACACTACACATAAGACTTACCTCGCCTTATTTCCTTCCTGCAGGTTAGTATAGTTCATATCACTCAATCACAGGTAGTAATAAGAACTTAAACAACTGGAACGCAATCACTTTCACAAAATCAACAACCACAAGGGTCCTGATTATAAGACCAAATCATTATGCCACGTCTCATACCGTGTCACACAATTCCGTCCCATAATCTGGCACGTCAGTCACACTCAACATGTGTTCCAATTTTCAATCACTACCACACATGAACATAGCCTACTCGCAGTTCAGCTATCTACTGGCATTTAGCCAGGCATCGTCTCCCCACCTTAGAGCACGGCTTCGTCATTACGTCGATGGCATTCTCGGAGGAGCATGGGCCCATAATCTACTACGACCAACATCCGTTGCATGGGGCATCCCATATAGGGGTAAGTCCGGCTTAACAACTCAGGACAATTAATCTTAATTATCACATGATAAATTCATACTCGGCCAAGGACACTTGCATTTCACTTAATGCTTCCATTTAAAATAGTAATCCGGCCTCTTTTCTTCATATTAAAAATATTCAAGAAATTATTCACGTGTGTAGAGGCATGTTAATTTCGAATCAGATTACTAATATTTCACTTTTTCAAACCCCACTATTTAATATAATCATTAAAATCTAATTTTGGTATCAAAACTCGACACTTGGGATTTTATGAATAAATTCCCTATTTTTCACAATCAACACTCAATTTGCAATATTCACTCATCAAATTCATAATCTGAATACATAGCAGCGATCAGCGCGAAATTCTGAAAATTTAAGGTCCCGAAATAATTTTCGGAATTAATAAATAATTAAATTTATTCCGAAAATTAATTAAATAATAATATTTCAATAATTTATATAATATAAAATATTATTAAATAATTAAATAATTAAATAACTTTGAAATACTTATTTATTCAAAAATAACCAATTAAGGCTAAATCATTATTATACTAACCTAAACATCTATTTAACCTTAATTAAATATACACTAAACTAATTACACCCCTTAATCTAATCCACACTTAACTAAACTAATCTAACCACATAATCTCACTTAACCTAAACTAAACCTCCCTAAGCATCATTAACCCTTTAATCAAGGTTTAGGAGGCTAAACTCACCGAAATCGCTTTACGATAAGTCTCCGGTGAAGACAATGGCGAGGCGGTCGATAAATCTCCACGGGGTGACACCTAGAGAGGACCGAAAGGCACCCAAAACGGGCCTTGAAGACTGGACTTGGGCTGGAACTTCAGCTGCTGTTCAAGGTTGGACGGAGGTGCGCCAGTCGTCGGTTGGGCGCGAAACCAGTTGGGATGGACGACGGCAGCTCGGGCGGTGGAAACGGCGGCTTCGGCGGGTCTTCCGGCGGCCTTGGTGACGGCGAGCGACTGCTTGGACAATGGACGATGGTGTTGGCGTGAGGACAAAGGCGGACCAGTGGCAAGCGGGCGAGGCGCGTGCGCGAATGAGCGGCGATGGTGGCGGCGAGTGGCTCTAGCGATAAGTGAGCAGGCGGCCGAGTGGGCGGATGGGCATGCGAACGAAGGGCGGTTGGCTTGGCTGATTGCACACTTTTCTCTCCTCTCCCCAAGTTCCAAGACAACTCCTTGTTTCAAGGAAGAAGAAAGGCTTGATGTGAGGGGTGCTTTTTGGGAGCCAATGGGCATCCAACACTTGTCCGAATCCCGTCCACTTTGGCTCCACCATGACCTCACATGATGTCACCTTCCACTCACCCCCAAGCTTCCTTTACAATCTTCTAATGGGTCCAATTTGTTCCTTGTACCATGGCATACAAATTTTGCATAATTGTACACTTAATTCTAGCAATTTCATTCAATCCCTTTCCAGTTGAACCAAATTGAAGTCCATAAATTAATCAAATGTCACCACACTTCAATTCACATATTTACTTGACCATAGAACCATCTTGGATCCCAAAAGTATGACCAAAAGTGGGCCTACCAATTTTCGTGAACCAAATTAACCATACTTTGATTTTTCACCGAAAAACTCGATTCACATGAAAAATCTTCCGAAGATGAGTCAACGTTCCTAAAATGATTTGTGACACAACATGACTTCCAATTTCAGGATTCGATTTCAATTTCACAGTTGATTTCACTCTGATACGATAATAGCGCGTCCTAATCTACCGGGTAGCTTTTAGAAATTTTTGTGCATTTGACTTGTGGTTGATAATTTTCATGCCACAATGTACATCTTCGACATATTGGCGACTCTCGGTTGTCGTGGTAATCTCAAGATTTCAAATATGGACACATGGTACCCAAACGACAGAAAAGTCGGTCTAGTGTCGATTGACAAGAATTGTGCGATCTCTCACATGCCTTTGTCGAGTCGACCTATCTCCGGTCTCTAATCGATTTTTAACTGTGTCGTAATGACTCTTGCAGATTAGCTCGGTCGAAAGGTCGCTTCCTGGTTAAATTCTCGAGTCTGATGCATTAGAATCTTTTAACGGCCTCACCAGATAGACTAATCTCCTCGTGAGTGGCAAACTCAAAGAAAAGAACTATATGCGTGCAGATGAAATGCCCATCTCAATTTACTGAAAAATAGAATTGGAAAATCGGGATGTCACACATTTAGTGATTGTTGCGAGGTCCATTTAATTAGAAAATTGCCTGTCATTAGATTAGGTCATTTAATAAACGTCGCGTGACATATAGTTTGCATGTTAGGTTGCACGTTGCATGTCATTGTAGTTAAAAAAATTTGTACATCATTGCATTGCATTGCATGTGGTTTCTAGGCTTCATTTAAATAAAAGAAAATCTTGAAAAAGATTAAATGATTGCATGTTAATTAGAAATCATATCTAAAACTATTGATATGAATTCTAATATAACATTGCAGATGCTTTTGTTGCTACAAGGTAAGTCTCGTAATTTATTCATTGCTTTCTTGGGTGTTAAATTGATGGTTTGCGTACCCGCATGATCACCTCACATATTAGGGAGGTAAATTAAAGTCAATTCAAGCTGCCTGCAAGTTTTTTTTTTTTTTTTTAAATAAAAGAGAAAGGTACCGAAAGGGCGTCAGAGAAATCTAGCGTAATCAAGTTCCTGAACTCATAATCTCTGGTTCATAGAAGTAAAGTAATCTCCCGTTATTTTACTTGGATTTCTAATCGACCCACCAAAAATAGATTAGTGGAGACTCCTAATTGAAAAATCATTTGCATGTTAAGAACTTAAACCTAAGTCGCAAATTGGTATGGGCTTGGGAGAGCTCGAGCTAAGTTTATACTTAGTAATCCATTAGCCAAACCCTAGGCGGTTCACCCGAAATTTTGATCGCGACACACATTCTTCTTTGGTGATATAAGGAGCTGCTCATATTAGGATCCATGAGTCTGTCTAAGCTTCTTGATGGTAGTTGACTTATTGACAGTTTTCCATTTGCTCTTCCTTAGTAAATTGGTGATCAAAGCCCCACAAAATAGTTCACCTTATGGTACCTCTAAGTTTCCTTGAACTTTCCATTTCTCGGATTTGTCACCCTCCATTAAGGTCATTCTAGTCTTCACAAGAAGTCTTTCCTTTTTGTACTTTGGAACAAATCAATAGTAATATAACATACTTATATCAATGTTACCTAAAACAAAGACAACATTCGCATTTATCAAGTAGTGACACAAATTGAACGGTTTTGTCAATTTAAAAATATTATAGGAGGTTTTCTCACTATCGGGTACTTGGCTTCCATAACCAAGTCACTTCTGCTAAGCCTTGGTCCATTGAGATCTGGTCGGGGTCAACTAAGGTTGTGCTCTAGTCCTTTGAGGAAAGGCCCAAGACCCTAGTATTTGTTCCTGGCTCCCCATCAGTTGTGCCCAAGAATTTGGCTCCTACTGATGACTCTGATGAGAGTGAGAAAGAAGTAGAATCTAAATAGAGTTTGGCTTGGAAAAAGACTCCAATCATGTGATGAAGTTCAAGAAGCCGAGGTACGAGAACGGAGAGAATACAAATAGCCAAGACATGATGCTCTCCTAATCGATAGTCATAGTAGCCAAATCTAAGGCTCGAGCTTGAGCCCTCCAGATGTAAGGCCTTGAGTTTGACATAGTAACATAGGTCGAGCACTCCGAATTTGGGGCTCAAGTTCAACGTCACGGTGGAACTTGATGTTGTCTAGCTTGGTTAGTATCCCGCAATCGCAGAGCACAACAACAAATAGAGCCTCGAGCCGGGGGGGGAGCATCTTAAGCATAGTGAGGATAAGAAAATTTGAGGTAAAAAGATAAGAAGGAGATGAACATTTGTTTACATAAAAAAATATAGCCAACTTTTTGTAATCATCAAATAATGAAGTTTGATCAATCAGTTTAGATTGGTTAAACTGACAACTCTATGGCATAGACATCCACAATTATGTGATATGGTCATTGTCGCGACCTAATTTTCGAGGATGAATTACCTAAAATTAGGCTAATGGATTACTAAGCCTAAACTTAGCTCGGGCTCTCCCAAGCCCATACCAATTTGCGACTTAAGTTCAAGTTCTTATCATACAATTGATTTTTTAATTAGGAGTCACCACTAATCTATTTTTGGTGGGTCGATTAGAAACTCAAGTAAAGTAATGGGAGATTTACTTTACCCCTACGAACTAAAGATTGTAAGTTCGGAGACTTGGTTACGCTAGGTTTCTCTAACGCCCTTTCGGCACATTTCCTTTTTATTTTTATTTTTTTAAAAATTTTGTAGGCAACTTGAATTGATTTTAATTTACCTCCCTAACATGTAAGGTGATCATGCGGGTACGTAAACCACCAATTTAACACTCAATAAAGCAAATGAATAAATTGCAAAACTTACCTCATAGTAACGAAAGCATCTGCAATGTTATATTAGAATTCACATCCACGATCCTAGATATGATTTTTAATTAACAGACAATCACTCAATTTTGATTTTCACTTTATTTAATGAGAATCATGCAATGCATGCTACTAATTTAATCATGAAATGATATGACGTGGCGATATGACGTAAACTATATAACATGAATAAGCATGCAATCTATCCTAAAGCATGAAATGAATTTATTCTAATTTTTTTTGTATTTTCCATGAAATCCAAAATTAAAGAAATGCAACAATTAAATATGCAATCTAAATTAATCAATGTCCTAATTCAAATGACGAACAATTTCTAACTAAATGAACTTAGCAACAGTCACTAGATGACGAAAATTTCATAAACCTAATCCTATATGTCTGATTTATTAAACCTACATGCTTTGATGCAAGATTTTGATTCTTTTGATTTTTTGATTTTTTTAGCGTTTTTCCAAGACAAGTAATTATCAAATAAACATTAAATCTAAACAATCAAGATATTCAACAAATAAAAGATTAAAGTAATCGAAAAAATAACCTGTTGTCTCACAGGTTAAATTAACAATTACTCTAATCCTAAACATCACGACAAAGAGTTCAAAATAATTAAAAATCTTATCCAAAGTCTTACGGATCAAATTAATAATTATAATGATTCGACAATTAAAATACTATAAAAAATGCCCAAAAATTAATATAATTAAAAAAAATGATCCGACGTCTTACAGATCAAATTAATAATTACAATAATTTGGATAAAATCCCTGCGGATAATGTCAAAATATGCATAAAATGAACACTGACCCAATGTTACAACTTAAGCAATAATAATAAAATAAATAAACAAATAAACAAATAAATGAAAATAGAATAAAAAAAAATAAACCACCTAAGATGGGGACTCAAGGGAGGACAACGATGATGCGTTGATGGGCGATCAGACCGGCAGTGGCAACGGGCGGCGTTCGCGGCAGTTTGCCGGGAGTAAAGGGCTGATCGTTGGAGGAGGTAGAGTCGCAAAGACCTTCTCCAGCTTATCCACGCGATCTGACAAACGTTGCACTACATTGTTCAACTCGTTCATTCGACGTCGGAGGGGTGTCATCCCGTCACTCTTTCCTTCGAGCGGCAACTTGGTCATTTCTTCCACCCAATCTGACAAGTATTGCTTGACGAAGAGGATGGAACACTTACAGAGATAGCGAGGGTAGAAAGATACAAAAACATGCGCATGTACAAGTGAGGTTTAACTCCTAAAAATGGAAACTTCAATAATCAAAATAGTAAATAAATTACTCAAAAAATTTATGAACCTGAAATGCATGAGCAAGCAGGAATGGATGTGTATTCAACACTCATTGAGACAGGCATTCTGCAAATTTAAACTTAGAAAACAAAAATGCGATGACAAATGCATTTATTAATGAAAATGCTGATGAATTTGACTAATGCATGACCTAAGCTATTTTGAGATAACTAAGATGTAATGTCAATTCATTCTTTTTTGTGTTTTCTTGTTTATGAGATGAACTCCCTAAATGCAATATGGACACGACTCAGATAATGCTATGATTATATACACTAATCTAACATGCATCGATGAAGTAACATAAAGTCCTAAATGTCATGCTTGCTATGCTATAATGAATTAACTATATGCAGTGATACGGGATCAATTCCTAAAGCTAGCGATATGATATGCCGAGAATGCTATGACATAAGATAGAATTAATCATGGACTAATCCTAGGATGCAAGTTATATGAAATGCTTTTTCTTTGTATTATATTCATGTTAACGAAAACAGCAAATTATATCCTTGGACCCTATATGTGACATACTGACTTTTGAGAAAGGATTAACCTAAGACAATCGAAGCGAGGAAAGGTGCGACGCCTTCTGGTGGGTATTGGCAAGAGAGTGTAGCCGGTGAAGCTATGGCAGCGAGGCTTGACGACCGCTGTTCAATGCCGGAGTTTGTAAAAGGGGCTTGCTGGGGGAACTAGCGGCTCTTGAACGTAATGGCAAGGACGGATGTTAGCTAGAAACGCCACAGACAATCGCCAATGTCGCTAAATGACCACCGGTGCCTAGCTGCTTCGCCAGGAAGCCTGAAAGCTTGCAAGGAGGTCTAGAAGACCTACTCGGATAACTGGCCGTGGCTAGATTCGCTGGACTTCTCGGCCTAGCTGCTGTGCGTGATAGCGAGGGTCGTCAGCGACCCGACATCATGTCAGTCACTGCGCCTGGAAGTTGCGGCTGAGCAAGGTGGAGGTGCGGCGAAGCTGATGTCGGCATTGATGAGATGAACGACCACGTCAGGGCAACGTCGCGGATAGAGGGTAGGATATGGTGGCTTGGCTTATGGAGTGGTGGTGGGCAGCGGAGTGCGGAGGAGAGCAACCGCGGATGAAGATTTGCTCTTGAAAATGATGATACCCCGGACATTAGACGCTGATCACAACTTTTTCATTCAAAACCTCTTTAACAACCGGGAGATGATATCGCATTTCTATGGAAAAATCTCTCAACAGCCTGGACGGCAATTGTGGGAAAAGAGATCACATCCGCTGATTTGTATCATCTTCCTTAGGGAAAAATTCAATGGCTCTAAAATCACACAACAATTAATTTTTTTGAATTTTGAAATGAGGAGATATGTTTAACAAGAAAAATGCTTTATTATTAAAAAATTTCCAAAATCTCCCTCTAAATTTTTTTATATGTTATTTATTATCCTCTATTTTTTATTTTCTAAAAGATAAGTTTGATCCTAAATGTTATTATTACCTAAATGTAATGCTATGAAATGCTTAATGTAACAAGTACATAGCATGATCAAAATTAGGTGTCAACAGTCATCGATAACTAAATTATTTTGACATCGATGAAAAATAAGGGATGCTTACCAAGTACCATAACTCATCGACAAAACTTACAAGTGATCAGTCAACTTAAAGTTGGCTAGGTGTTGGGTGAAAAAAAAGAAAGAGAACGCATTGTTCAAAGATGTCAAACCGATGGGCCAGCGTCAAGTGACGGTTGAGCGTCCTAGTGACTTAGGAATTTGTAACTTCTTATTGATAATGATTACCAGTGCACAAAAAAAAAAAAAAAAAAAAAGAAGGAATCTCGGAAAATGCGTTTGTAAGTGAAAATTGCTTATAGTGGGCTACAAGTATTCACGATATTCTCTATAAAGCGGATCAGCTCGAACACAAATTCGCAATGTGCTTAATCAATGTATTAATTTCATGTATTTTCAGCTTCAGTGTTTATTTATAATTTACTTTATGTACATTCGTCTTCTTTGCATTGCATTCTCACTTTAAAATCCATACACTCCCATATCCAAAATCATCACAAAACCCAGTTCCACACAAAAAACCAAAAAACCAACTTTGTGAAGAATTTTTCACCATTTGGGTAAAATTCCACTTTTTGGTGTAACGACAGTAAATAATGTATGAAGAAGATGATGAATAATAAAGATAAAAAAAGAAAGGAAAAGGAAAAAAAAAATTGAAAAAGCTTCCTCTCTGCTTGATGACTGATATAGATTCAGAAGATGATATGGTAGAACCTTCTAAAGTCACTTGTGATGAAGTGGATTATGAGCTGTCAAAAATGTCTGATGAATTAAGAAAATTTACTCAATGGAATTGTAGCTTTAAAAAGAAATTTCCTTGTTAAGGGAACGAGAAGTTTTGCAAAAGGAAGGGATTTCACACCCTGCAGAAAGAAGTTGAGTCTACTAAAGCAGGACGTGACCTACCGTAGAGGGCTCCTGTATGTTCAAATTAAGGGAATTTATGGACAGTCGCCTTCTCCTTGCTTAACATAAAAAATGAAACTAAGGAAAAAAGTTCGGTCCTTTGATACTACTAAAGTTCAATTACTAGAACATATTCTATTTACAAGACATGTGATTCATCTAACAGCGATCAAACCGATCTACCGGATGACTTGATCAATTCACTACTCTCATTAGCATTATCCCATGTCTTGCAACTCTTTTTATTAAGTTGTGTTTTTGGTGCATAACTTTTACTTTGCATGAAGTGGGTAGAAATATTAGTTCCACAAATAGGAATCAGGGATGTTCCATATGAAATTTTATGATCAATTGATGGATTTTCTTTCAAACTAAAGATTGTCCCCCTAAAAAAAGTTCATTGCATTGACATTATGCTCAATATAAGAATTGACTCCAAATGCATGCACCTCGTATCAGAATGCCATTGGTAGATATTTTTGGACCCAACATAGCAACTTTCCTAATTCTTAAATCCATTTACAAAATCATTCAAAACGACATCATTTCATGTAAATTTGTTTGTTGAATTATTGGTGTCCCATATAGATAACCGCCGATAACTACGCTGCTATATTAGCAATTGCAGGTAAAAATTGACTAGAATAATTACGCTAAAATTTCATGCAAAAATTTAAAATTATATTAGAACAATTTGAAGATTTAGCACTAATGCTCTGAAGCGGAGCTAAATGCAAAGCCCACAATGAAATAATTGAACGTTGAAAGATGCCCTGTGTGCGTTTGGCGTTGTCCTTGATCTAAAACGTGGTAGCATGCCTCTAATTTTGACCTTGGGTTTCTAAATTATGTCGCGTATTGGGTGGGGGAACAACAAAACTTGCGCAAATGGTTCTGAGATTGCCATCTTTTCGCATTGATGTAAATTTTTGCCTCTTTCGAGACTTCTAGCCAAGCACGGAGGTACTACAGTAAAATAAAAATAAAAATGGCGTGGCATTGACTCCTTTATGTACAAATTTTAAAAATATTTTCAAAAAAATAATCACTCATAAAAATTACAAAAATAAATAGATAAAAAAATTGAAATATAAATTATTATCGAAAATAAAAGCATGTTTAACTGACTAATTATTTTAAATAATACAAGTGATCATTTTTAAGAAAAATATTATTAAATCATTTAATTTTCGTGAAATAAGCATAACCGAAATTTTCACTAAATTTCTTACCAAAAGATGTGATGATTTTCCAATTGAGTATTTAAAAAATGAAAGTCGCCACATCGCCTAATAAGTAAATTGTAATAGAATTACTTCTTATGTTTAACATTTTCCGAACCGCTTTCAATGAGAATGATAGCTTTCACAGTTAGTATGCCGATTTTTTTTTTTTTTTTTTTTTTCCTAGTTGAAGTTACTTGTCTCATAAGGGGCGAGGCTACTGTTCTTGTATACAACACCCCATATTGTCCCCGTGGCCACGAGGCCCCTTCCTCCTCCTCCTCCGTTCAATTATCTAATCATGTTGTCGACAAGCTAATAAACGAGGGCGAGGTGCCAACGAGCCAAAATCTAAGCTCGAATCTTGAGCCATAGCCCCGGACCTCAGATCTGGGTCGATCCAAGGTTGAGCGGGGTCGGCGGTGGTGGCAATAGCTCGATTTTCGGAGGTAGATATTCGACATTGACACCTTACGTGAGAGTTGCAAATCTAAGCTGGCTGCGGAAGAGAGGGACGAGGCCTAGGGGTTCCACGAGCAAGAAGCAGGTTCGATGGCGGCATCCTTGAGCTTGGAGGGGCACTGCTAGGGTAGCTAGTGGTATCATGGGGCGCATACAGTGGTAGGGCTGGGTCGGCCAAGTGGGTTGGAGCAACCGATGGCGGCAAGGTGGGCGGGCATGGTGGTGGTGGCAATGCATGAGCATGACATTTAGCAAAGCTAGAGGTGAAGAGTTTGCCGAAAATTACAAAGGTTTTTGCTAACATAATAGCTTTTAGAGTACTGTAAGAGTAATAGTATATTACGAGTCATAAATTCTTGAAGTAGTAGATTCCATAATAACTATAATTATTTGTTAGTTATATTTTTGTTGCTCATAATAAGATATTCATAGTAAATTAAAGATACTTTTCTCCATTGCTAAAGAAAGGAAAAAAAAAATAAAATTCGATGGTGAGAAAATATAATAGACACGTGTCTTTCATTGATGCGGGATAGCATAAGAGACTCATTGGAGTTGAGTTCTTAGAAAATAATGAGAATTTAAGTTCTTGTATAGTTATATCACTTTTTAATTTATTTAAGGAGAGAGCGAGAAGAGATGGGTGGGTGGCTATGCCGTCATGGCTATGGTTTTGGCGAAAGGACAAGTGCAATGGCAGTATTGGGCTGCTGTGGAAGAATTAATGAATGAGGGGGAGGAACATAGAGAAAAGAACAAGAGGCATGTGAAGATCCGACTATCTAAAAGTTTATGTAATATTCTGTGAATTGGTCAATTTCAGATTTATGTCATATGTAAGTAGTTCTCACTCAGTGTAGTTTGCACCGAGCTGATAAGATTCGAAAGACAGATTTTTAGGCATTGAATTGAATATGTCCCAAAACTTGAACTACTGCGCCAATCACGGAGTTTTGAGGTGTGTGCATGTTGAAATTAGGGTTTTGAATTAAGGTTTGAATGTTTCTTCGGCGTGTCATAATTCTTAAGGTAGTTTTACGCGTGGTTGGTGGATGGAGGAAACCCAAAAACCAACGTTTCACTGAGTAAAGGTTTCATAGAACCGCCCACATGCAACTCGTGCATTTATAGAGCCTCCCGATTCCCAAGCACACGTTGAGATTTTGGCCAACTAATTTTCACCATTTCCATCTTTTGGTCTGCCGAGAAAGCAGTCAGCCCAAATCTACAAAAAAGAAAAATAAAAAATGATAATAATAATTGTAAAACCGTATTCATATCTTATGCAAACCACCTTGCCTAACGCACTAATTGGAAATTAATGCGGTTTATTCTTATTATGGGTTTCTCAGTCATAATTTTCTTTTCAAGTCAGAAATCTTTGGAGTCAGCCACAAAAGCACAAGGGCAAATTCCTGTACACATTCAAGAATCCGTGCACCCATCGGCCAGATCCCAATGAATACCGACGATTTTTTTGACTATCTGCATCGATCTTCTTCCTAAACTCTTAGCAATTGATCAACCTCCCTCAAACGGTCCTCTCCAAAGGTCGAAAGCTTCCGAGCAACTATCATGCAAAGAATGATTTGTCTCAACAGGCCCACAAAGGCTAGGTTGAATCTCAGCCGAAGCATACAGACCTAGTAACCAGCCAATACTAGTTGTGACCTTGTATAGCATCAGGAACTTTGGAATAGAAAGCAGAATCATATAACACGCTGCTATGGAACCTACAGAATTGTATATAAATAGCTTATAAATGTCATAATAAGGTAATGAGGGATATTTCAATATCCTCTATCTCGTGCAAGTCCAATTAGAAATGACACATGGAATTAAACACACAGAGTGGATGCATGCGTGAAATATTACAAAAATCCCTCAATTGAAGTATGGACAAAAACCATATCATAGAATGGGCTTGAAATTGAAGAACCAGGAGCCACATGTGTGAAAGAAATGTGTGGCGTGAAGGTTGCGAAATCCTGATCTTAAAAAAAGAAAAACAAATTATTAGATAAAATATCACTACATGAATACAAGAACAATTGAAACTTGAAACTTGATACTCAAGCCACAATAACATTTTGCCAACTGCAATAATCTCCCACTCTCTCTCCATATGTATATTTATGTATGTATTCATGTGCGTATATACATAGTGTAACTATTTATTCCTCTATTTTTTTCTTCTCTTTGTTACTTATGGAATTTTACTTTTGAGTAACTTTTCTCTCTTTTTCACCATTTTATTATTGAAAAGTTTTCATATCAATACTCATGTCTGTAGGATTAATATGTTAAAGATGAAGTTTACACGATTCCACAAGATCAAAAGGCAAAAAAACTTGATTGTACATATTTAGAATGTCGAGGTTGAATTGTAAGAGTTGGAACGGTCTTGAACTTTCTCCTCAGATTGTCCACCGTGATGTCGCAAGTAGTGGATATGCATTACATTGGATATGCATTACATTTGAATGTGTCGTACTATGAACATCAAATGATGGATATGCACGAGTTCGTACTTAATTCAACCTTTCGCTTTCATTCTCAATCGAAAGACACTTCATCTGAAACTGAAATTTCATTGGCAGTCTACTTCTAAAATTCTCAACCACTAGTCTTATTCTCAACCACACGTATAGCCAGCCAATTAGTTTGACCCTTATATAGATGGAAGCCCTATCAATATCACGACTCAAATGATAGATAAAAATGATCTACATTCATGCCGAGACGCAAAAAAGCAAAAAAAAAAAAAAAAAAATTGTGCAAAAGAAACCTAACTTTGTCAGGATGAGATGACAAAACTTTACATGAAATGTGGTAAATTATAACATATACTTAAAAATTGTACAAAGCAAGTTAAGAGCGATGATCCTCACTGAACTAGCTCGCTAGTCCCACAATGAATGCATGACATGTTTAATAAGTGCAAGAACACATATTGTGTCAATATAACCATTAGTCGAAGACAAACAATGATTCAAGAAAAATGTGAGGTACGACCTCAACTAAGGTAATGAGCTGATTAGTGCTCTTCCAAACATAAGGACAAGACATATGCATAGCTTAAGGGAACAAGAAGTTTTGCAAAAAGAAGGATTTCACGCTCTGCAGAATGAAGTTGAGTCTACTAAAGGAATATGTGACCTACTGTAGAGGGCTCCTTTATGTTTAGATTAAGGGAATTTATGGAGAATGCCCATCCCGACGATAATTTTTTTAAAAATATTTTATTTTTCGATTTATTTTATTATTTATTTTATCTTTTTATCTTTTTTATTTTTTATAATCTTTTTCTTCTCCTCCCTCCTCCTCCCTCCTTCCTTTGGCTCCGGAGATAGGCTAGAGGGGAGGGTTGGCCGGTTGCCTAACTGAAGTGGTCGAGTGAGCTCGCGTTGCCGTCGTTGGGTGAGGGTGAGCTTGCCTAGCCACTAGCGGGGTGAGGCCTTGCCAAATTTGCCCAGTGACAGCAAGGCCTCACCATCGTTGGGCGACCTAGCCATGGGCGACCTTGCCAAACCCAACGATGGCGAGTCCCCCTTGCCAATGGCTGGGCGAGCTCACCTAGCCGCCTCAGTTTGGCAATCGGCTACCTCTCTTGTTTGGCTAGTTGCCGGAGCCATAGGAGGGAGAAGGGGCGAGGAGAAAAAAAAGAGATAAAAAAGATAAAAAATAATTAATAAAATAATTCAAAAAAATAAAATATTATTAAATGCCGGCAGCCACGTTAGCACCAGCCAACTAATTTTGGCTAGATGGATTGAAATGATATAATTGTAAAAGGTTTAGGACTTAATTGGCAAAAAAAAAAAGTTTAGGACTGAATTGACACAATTGTAATATATTTAAAACTTTTTTGGTAATTTTTCCTTGCTTAAGAAGAAAATGATACTAAAAAAAGAAAAAAAAAATCACTCCTTCAATACCACGAAAGTTCGATCACCGGTACATAATCCATTTGCATGACATGCCATTTATCTATTAGTGATTGAACCGGCCTATAGAATGATTCGATCAATTCACAATCTTATTAGCATTACCCTCAGGTCTTGCGACACTCATTATTAAGGCCCTTTAGGTACCTATTTTTTACTTTGCATGAAGTGGTTAGAAATAATATTTCCACAAGTAGGAAAAAGGTTGTCCCATACGATTTATATGATAAATTCATTCGTTTTCTTTCAAACTAAAGATCGTATCCCACAGAAAGTTCATTACATAGGCATTATGCTCCATATAAGAATTCCTTTAATTAATGACTCCAAATGCATGCACCTCATATCAAAATGCCACTGATAGATATTCCTGGACCCAATACATCATCTTCCTGAAATCTTAAACCCATTCACAAAATCACTCAAAGTATCCTCATTTCAAGTAAATGTATCAACCATTGGGGGTTCGCCCGCGTGGCCACCCTTCCATCTTGGAAGGGGGAGGTTGGGGGTTCAAATCCCTACCTTCTCAGGAGGGATTGGGATAGGAACAATTTTATTTCAGGAGTGGGTTTCGACTCCCACGCACTGCAAGAAGGCAAGACAAAAGTTTGAGAGTGAGTGTTAGAGTAGGATTAGCGTAGGACCGACAAAAAAAAAAGAGTAAATGTATCAGTCAGATCGCCGGTGCACCATGTAGATGACTGGTGATAACCGAACCGCTATGTTAGCAATTTCGAACAAAAACTAACTGAAATGACTACAATAGAATTTTACACTAAAGTTTAAAACTGCATTAGAACAATTAACAAGTTTAGCACCATGAGAGTATTGAATTGATAATGTTCCCCTCAAAGCACACACCTCTCTAAAGCCAAGCAAAATGCAAAGCTCACCATGAAATATTTGAAGGTCGGAAGATGGCCTGTGCGTGTTTGGCGCCGTCCTTCATGTAGAACGTGACAATTTGCCCGAATTTCACATTGGTTTTCTCATTTATGTCGAGGATTGAGTAATAGGCCAACAAAATTTGCATAAATATTTGTGTCAAGTTTCGTTTATTTTGTGAAAAATAAATAATTTATAAAATATTTTCCTAAAAATAATCATTTAAATTGCTCACGAAGATGAATGAACGAATTTCATCATTCACGAAAATATTTCCGTATAAATTATTATAGATAATAAAAATATATTATGCAGAATGTATAGAAACCTAATCGTTTTTTTCTTCTTTATCTTTAGGGTCAATATTTTGAAAAATCCCAAACTAGTACATATATGACAAATTTCCCAAAAACTAATATTTTGACCATAAAAAACTTCAAATTGATAAACCGGTGAAAAATTTACCCCAACCGACAAGAAAAAAAAAAAATCATAAACTGGTATACTTGTGATAAATTTACCCCAAACTAATTTATTCAATTGTAAAAAACCCTAAACTAATACATTTATGATAAATATACCCTCCGTTAAATTGGATTAATATCACAAAAAATAAAAAAAAATTATATAATTGTGACAAATGGAGAGTAAAATCTCATATCGGTATACCGGTCAACTATCACGTGTCATTCGCTTTAGTAATTTGACAGTAAAATTTAACATAAACTAATATAGGGTAAATTTGTCATAAGTGTACTAGTTGGTGATAAGGGATTTTTAATAGTCAAAAAATTAGTTTGGAATAAATTTGTCACATGTGTATTAGTTAAAATTCTTTCAAGATATGAACCCTTATCTTTATGGGTATCTTTGTTTTTAGGGCTCGAAATTATGGTAAATATGTCCATAGATGAAGGCATAATTCATTTTTATCTTTTCATTTATTTATTTTGCTTTCGGGAATTTTCACTGGAAAATGAGCTGATAGTCAACAAACGAAACCCAGCACGCAATTAGGCCAGTAAAAAACAAAAAAAAAACAAAAAAAACAAAGGCGTGGCTTTTGACTTGCAAACACTGTAAGGAAAAGATTCCATGTGGACGGTACTATGAAGTGATGGGGAATGCCTTTTTCTTGGCGAAACCGAATAAGTTCTCCCACACGTCGCATGTTGTTGACCAATTCCGTGCGTGTTAAAAGTTAAGGTGAAAGCCTAAAAAAGTCCTCAACTATATTCATCGTAACATACTCATTATGACATATTTATCTCAAACTTTGTTGTATCCTAGACTTGTAAACTTCTAAACTTGTATCAAATCCCAAACAAGTATGGGCGAAATTTTATTATCAAATTATTAATGTGAAAATTAATAGATATACTAGTTTGAGTTTTGTCATAGATATCAGTTTGCATTTTTCATGGTATTAATCCAATTAATAAAAACTAACGGAGAGTAAATTTATTACATTGATACTAGTTTGGATCATTTATACCAATTTGGGGTTCTTGGTGATAAAAAAATTAATTTAGAGCAAATATGTCACAAGTGCAGTAGTTTAAAATTTTTCATGATATTAATCCTAAAAAGTTCATGAACTTTCTTGTTAAATGATGTGATGATTTTCTAATTGAGCATTGAACATATTGAATGAGTCACATTGCTTAATAAGTAAATTTTAATAGAATTACTCAGTACGTCTAGCATTTTCCATATCAATTTTAACGGAACTTACAGCTTTCACCGTTGATATGCAAAAAAAATAGCTCTTAGTTGAACTTACTTGTCATATAAGGGACAAGCAAAGGCGGGGCGAGCCACGGCGGCGGTGGCTTTGCATGAGCATGAGGTTTCATAGCTGGAGATAATGAGTTTGCCAAAAATAATGAGAGAGAGGAAAAAAAACAATCCAACGGTGAGAAAATATTGGATACATGTCTCCAAATCCTCCTAATAAGGGCAAGGGATCGTTTGCCAAATTCAAATTATTGAGGACAATTAGAAAACAATCATAACGAACAATATTTTTGTAATTTTGATAGAGAGATCTTGAAGTTTATCAAGAACCAATATTTCAAAGATTAATCAATGATTCTCATCTCTCACCAAAGTCCGTATCTTATTATACTCACCAAATCCTTATGACAATATTAGTTCTCATACTGTTATATCATTTTTTTGATTTATTGAGAGAGGATGGGCAGGTGGTCATGCCGTCATGGCTATGGTTGTGGCGAAAGACCAACTGCGATGGTAGTATCGGACCGCTGTAGAAGAAGTGAAAAATGAGGGTGAGCCACATAGAGAGAAGAGAGGGAGGCGTGCGAAGATCCTGCAACCTGGAGGTTCGGAACATCCTCTAAATCTCATAAATTGATTAACTACAGAACTTTGACACCATAACTAGCCCTCATTCGAAGTAGTTTACACAGAATTAGTAAGATTCAAACGGATGATCTTCAATCCTTAAGCTAGAAATGTCCCAAAGCTTGAAACTGTGCTAACCATATAATAGCTCAATATTTGTGAATGATTTTCATTGCTTTTCATTTACAGATTAGAGAAGAAAAGATACAATCTTTGGCAGAGCAAAAATCAAGAAATGCCAACTCATCTATAGTTGAGTTGGTAATCCCTTTAAATAAGCTAATTTGAAATTCAAAAAGATATCAAAAAAATTTCATATCTTAACATGCCCCGCAAGATGGTGGTTCCATTGGAAATGCCCTTTTGTGAGAATGTCGGCAAGTTGATCATGGGTGGATGGGAGACTCACATCTTGCCAGCAATAGTAATCTATCTCAATGTGTTTCATTCGGGAATGGAGAAAAGGATTTGCACAAATATAGGTGGCACCTATGTTATTGCAATATAAGCTTGGTGCCGTGTCCATGTGAATGCCAAGTTCTTGAAGCAAAGATTTCACCCAAATGAGTTTGCCGAGGCCTTGGCAATGGCGTGGTATTCTGCTTCGGTAGATGACCGTGCAAATGATTGTTGCTTCCGAGAACTTTAGGAGATAGGATTTGCCCCATTATACATGACAAAACCCAAGGTAGATGTGCAATCATCAATGTTTCCTACCTAATTTGTGTCGGTGTAGGCATGAAGTATAGGTTTTGTGTTGCGTCTTAAGGGCAACCCATGGAATAATGTTCCCTTAAGATAGCGTAAGAGCCATTTTGCAGCTGTCTAGTGGGTTGTGGTCGGCTTATGCATAAATTGAAATAAGTTGTTTACTGCAAAACCAATGTCCGGGCGAGTAATGTTGAGGTATTGAAGCACGCCAATGAGGCTTCGAAATTTTGTAGCATCGGCTGGTGGTTCTTTGTCATGGATCGAAAGAAACTAACCCGTGGCTAATGGTGTCTCTACCTCTTTTATATCTCCCATTTTGAAACGTTCAAGTAGCTCTCTCTTATGTATATACATTGAGAAAGAAGTAAGCCAATCTTTGTAGGAATGACTTTAGTTCCCATAAAGAAATCCAGTGGCCCCAAGTCTTTAGTTGAGAACCGGTGATGATGTCCGAAACAAAATTATGGTCACTTCCTGTGATAATGAGGTCATCTATGTACACTAGAAAATAGGCTTGAATGCCACAATGACACTAAATGAACAATAAACTGTCATTTTTTGAATTGACAAATGAATTTGCGAAAAGGAATGAACTTAGCTCATTATACCAAGCCTGTGGAGCCTGCTTTAACCATTTTATGGCTTTGCGAAGTTAGCAAATATGTGTTGGTTTTTCTAGGTCTTTAAAACCAGTGGTTGTGACATGTAGACCTCATCCTGGAGAGTTCCTTGGAGAAAAGCATTGTTGACATCCATTTGTCTCAATGTCCATCCACACATTAGAGCCAATGATAAGACCACCCAAATGGTATTTTGTTTGATGACCAAGCTAAATGCATCGGTGCAATCAAGGCCCAGTCTTTGGTGAAAACATTTGGCCACAAGACTGTGTCTTGTACCTCTCAATACTCCTGCCCGCATGTCTTTTTATCCAATAAATCCATTTGCAACCTACAACATTCAAAGATGGATCAAAATGTATTAGTTCTCAGGTCCCATTACGAATAAAGGCATTGATCTGACCTGACATTGCTTCCCGTTGGTGAGAGGCGAGTAGACAGAAGTCCCGTCAACGAATCCCATTAAATCATAACCAATGAGCAACGGCTGAAATTGAGCGTGCCAAGAGGGAAAATTGGCAGCGGAGAGCTTGAATGGCAATTGGATGGCTGCCGAGATTGAAATCAGGCCATTACGTGCGGCTGTCCCGATGGAACTGGAGCCAGAATATGAGGTGTCTGCCATGACTGGAGGATGTAGAAGGTTGCTGAAAAAAAATGCAGGATGGTCAGATCACAAAACTCTTAGGAGTAGAAGGCTTTAATACCATATAATAGCTCAATATTTGTGAATGATTTTCATTGCTTTTCATTTACAAATTGTACATTTTTATAAAGAGAAGGCACAGAAAAAATCAAGGAATGCGAACTTATGTATACTTGCAAAAATCAAGGAATGCCAACTCATTTATAAGCTAATATGAAATTTAAAAAGATATTTAAAAGATTTCATATCTTAACAAATCACGAGATTTCGAGGTGGGTGCATATTGAAATTAGGATTTGAATCTTTTTACGGCGGATGATAATTCTCAAGTTTAACATGCGGTTGGTAGATAGAGCCTCCCACATGCAACTCGTGCTACCCATGTTCAATGCATGTATCCAGCCTCCCAATTCGCAGGCACGCGTTGAGATTTTGGCCAACTATTTTTCACCACTTCCATCTTTTGATCTGCCAATAAAGCTGTCGTTCCAAATTATGACGTCATGACCATCCCATTGCATTACTCTTACCCTGCAAAAATGGCGAAGCCGTATTCAGATCTGGTGCAAACGACCTTGCCTAACACACTAATCGGAAACTAATGTGGTTTATGCTCATCTGATTGCCTATCCTTTTCTATAGTTTCTCTATCATAATTTTCCCTTCTTCTTTTTTCAGAATTCATTTGAATTAGCAACAAAAGTACAAGAGCAAATTCTTATACATACTCAAGATTGGGACAATTACAAAAATATTCCCAAACCCATTACACTTATTCTAATTTGGACTTGAGCATTTTGTGCTAATTTAATTCTAAATCCTTTTACATTTGACTGATTGAGTCCATCTAACTAATTTTGGTTAGAAATCGCTGATGTGGATACTAGCTATCCTACGTGACATGACCAGCACCAACATAAACAGAAAATTTCAAATAAGGACCCAAAGTGCCATCATTTTTTTAAAAGATGACCTGAAGTGAAGTTTGTCTCAAATAAGGATCCAAAGTGCTATCATTTTCTCAAAAGAGGACTTGAAGTGAAGTTTGTCTCAAAGAAGGACCCAAAGTAGTTATTTAATCTCAAAGAAGGACCTCACTCGCTGGGCGGTGAATAGATGCATCTTCAATGTATATTCTGGTGGCCTAATTACAGTATTTTCGTCCTTTTTTTTTTTTTTTTCATTTTTGGTTGCCCTGTTCATCGTTTTCTTCGTCCCTTGTTCACTTCTTCTTGCCCAGGTTAGTGAGTGTCGGCCGTTGGTAAGGGCCGGCAAGGGTTAGACGCCCATCGCCGGCAGCAAGTGAGGGCTCCACGCCCATCGCTAACAGCGAGCAAGGGCCATTAAGCCCTCGCTGGCCATGGGGGAGGGGGGCCATCCAAATTGAGGCCCTACAAGAAGGTCCTCGAGGGAAAAAGGGGTAGTCGAAGAAGTCGTCGATCTCGGAGCAGTGGTGGGAGGAAAGGATGAAGAAAGCGACGCAGGCATCCCAGTCGTAGTCCTAGCAGAAGACGAGGTTGTTGGTGGAGTAGCGGGCGGAGGTGGGGGAGGTCGCCCCTCACAGCCATCAGCGAGGTCACCCCTCGCCGGCCTTGGGCGAGGGCTCGCCCACCTCACCGATCACTAATAAGGGCTAATGAGGGCTTGACAACCCTCGCCAGCAGCAACTGAGGCCACCCTCGCTAGATCTGGCGAGGGTCGGCCTAAAGGTCCTCACCCACAGCTAGCGAGGGCTTGGTGGCCCTCGCCTACTGCCGACAATGGGCGTCCAACCCTCGCCAACCCTCACCAATTACCAACGCTCACTGGCCCTTCCCAAATCCGACGTTCTTGAGAAGAAGACGAACAAGGGACGAAGAAGATGATGAATAGTGCCACCATTGACCCAAAATAATAATAATAATAAAGAACAAGACAACTGAAAATTAAAGAAAAGAAAAAAAGGACAAAAAATATCTCTGATCAGGTTACCGGAATATGTATCGGAGATGCATTTATTCACCGGCTAGCAAATGAGGTCCTTCTTTGAGACTAAATGATCACTTTGGGTCCTTATTTGAGACAAACTCTACTCCAGGTTCTCTTTTGAGAAAATGAAGGCACTTTTGGTCCTTATTTGAGACAAACTTCACTTCAGGTCCTCTTTCGAGAAAATGATGGCACTATAGGTCCTTATTTGGAATTTCCCTAAACATTTTAATAATACTTTGAATCTTTAAAGAATTTTTGGTTTTATTTATTTATTTATTTATACTTTTCTTTTCTCTAGGGGTGGATGCATAGGTGAAATAAACTGAGGTAGAATTGGTTTTGATATTACGTTAGAAAGTCCAATCCAAAGACTGAAGTTAATTAGTTGAGAGAGATCACATGCATATAGAAAGTATATCAACTCAAAATTAAGTAATGTAACATATTTCTTCTTCTCTATCTTTTTTAATCTTTGTTACTTATGAAATCATACTTTCAAGTAACTTTTATCTCATACATACACTTTTATTATTGAAAAGTTGTCATGTCAGAAATCATGTCCGCGTGACTAAATATGTTAAAGATAAAGTTTACATGATTCCACAAAATCAAAAGGCGAAAAAACTTGATTTTATACTCTAGAAAGTCAAAAGGTTACATTGCATGAGTTGGAACGATTTTGACATATCTCCTAAGATTGTCCACCATGATGTCGCAAGTAGTGGATATGCATTACGCTGGATATGTATTACGTTTGAACTTGTCGTCGGACTGTCAGCATCAAATATACACGAGTTCATTCTTAATTCAACCTTTTACTTCATTCCTAGTCAAAAGACAATTTATCTGAAATTTCATTGCCAGTACACTTCTAAAATTCTCAACCACAAGTCTTATTCTCAACCACACGTTGAGCCAGCCAATTAGTTTGACCCTTATATAGATGGAAACGCTATCAATGTCACGATCCAAAAGACACATAAAATTGATCTGCATGAGACGCAAAAAAAAAAAAAAAAAAACAAAGTTTGTGCAAAAGAAACCTAGCTTTGTCAGGGTGAGATGACAAAGCTTTACATGAAATGTGGTAAATTATAACATATACCTAAAAATTGCACTGAGCAACTTGAGAGTGATGATCTTTACTAATCCGCCCCTAGTCCGGTAATGGATGCATGACATGTTTAATAAGCGCAAGGACACAAATTGTGTTAAGATAACCAATATTCGAAGACAAGCAATGATTTGAGGAAAACATGAGGTGCGAACTCAACCAAGATAATGAGCCAATTAATACTCTTCCAATCATAAGAACAAGACATACGCCATGATGATTTAAGTGGTGGACTAGTGGTTGGGTCAGGTCAAGTCTAATGGAAGTTTTCAAGAGAACACGACATACGCCTTGATGATTTAAGTGGTGGACTAGTGGTTGGGTCAGGTCAAGTCTAATTGAAGTTTTCCGGATGGATCCAATACGAACTCTTCCTTCACATAAAATTTTTGAATTGTTCAAAGCCTTTGAAATATCTTTGCCCGAACGCCGTACGGTCATCTAATGTCAAATTTCAAACGAATACAAGTCTAGTCCAACGCCTTCTTTCCTCCTCTCTTCGCATTTTCCACATCGTTTTTCACGTGCCATGTCCATGCATTCAGGGCAAAATAAAGCCCATGCGCGACTTTTCTTCCTTTTCTCCGTCTATAAAAACCACTAGACCAACTCTCCAAAACCCCCATCACACCCAAGTCTCAATAACCATTGTCTTAAGCAATTGTTGTCTACATACACCATTCTCTCTTTCAAGAACACACCAGAAACGATCATCACCACCATCGTCATGTTGAAGACACAGCTTCATCAATCCCCACCTGCCTCCCCAACCTCGATCCCATTAAGAAAGCCACCTAGCCAAGCCAACGGCGGGATCGCAATTTTACCAGTGCACGCTGAACCTGCTCTCCAAAAGAGCCCTAGAAATGCTCGAGCGGGGCTTGCATCGAGTACGATTGAAGCGATTGCCAGCCCGAGCACCATTGAGAAGTCTCTGTCGGTTAAAGCCGTAGTGACCGTGAAACACAGCGCCGGCGGAATCTTCTCGGAACTCGGGATAAGCGGAGGGCTCGATACGATTACTGATTTGATGGGGAAGACGCTCCTCTTGGAGCTTGTTAGTGCAGAGCTTGACCCTAGTAAGTATTAAGCATTCAGTTTTGAACTAGAAATTTTTAACACAGCTTGAAACAGAAAGGAAGGAGTGAAATAGGCTGAATTTGATTGAAACGTATTCTTCTGCTTTTTGAAAATTTTGCGTTGATCACAATTTGACTTTTATTTGAAGTGAAACATTTGAAGTTTTGCAAAGTTTAAAAAGAGCGATATTCAGAATTATATATGAATTTTTACCAATTTTTTAAAGAGTAAAATAGCTATTTCTAGGTTTGGAGAAAAGTCACAGAAGTACACAAGTTGTTTATGACTTGCAACAAACAATGATGTTTGATTGTTTATTTCATAAGCATTCCCTCAATAAATTCTCCATGGAAGTAGGTTTGTACTAAAAGTTCTGATGCATGTTAGCCGATTATAGGTGAGAGATAACATGTTAATGGATGTGTAATTTTCTTGTCCTGTTACTAAGCCACATCACAAGATTATATGTACATAAAATTTTCAATCTATGATATAACATGAGGTTTGGGAATAGGTGCGAAATTAGTCATTAACATTTTCATTGTTCATCAATTGAGCTCTTAACATTTTATTTTGGTTAATTAAGTTCTCAATCTTTTTAAAAAGGTGCAACCAAGATAATATGTATATATACAGTTCTTGACATATTACGGAACATATAGATTTTAACCCTTACCCTTGCTATATTCAACCTTCCGAGAGAGAGAGAGAGAGAGAGAGAGAGAGAGAGAGAGAGAGAGAGATTGCCAGAATTATTCAGCTCCAAACCCGCAATTCGACGATCTTTATTCGCCGTATTTACTGTTCATGGCTTCATTTCAGCTTCCCAACACCAAATCTTAGCCAACTGTAATTTCGTTCCTGCTATCATATTCAAACTATCGATCTCTTGTATCCACGATACTGAAGATTTAAACACGGTCCTGAATTTTAATTACAGAGACGGGACAAGAGAAGGGGACAATCAAAGGGTATGCACACAAGAAGGGCCACAACGAGGAGGACGTGATGTACAGGTGCAAGTTTGAGGTCGGGGAGGAGTTCGGGGAAGTCGGCGCGATCTTCGTGGAGAATGAGCACCACAAGGAGATGTACCTCAAGGACATCGTCCTCGATGGGTTCACAGGCGGTCCTCTTAACATCGCATGCAACTCATGGGTTCACTCCAAGTACGATAACCCAAAAAAGAGGATCTTCTTCACCAATCAGGTTAGATTACACATAGCTACATAGCTTCCTACCTAGGGTTTTTTGTCATTTTTCACGAGCTTATCACATATACTAAATAATCAAGACCATTTAGAGTTATGACTTATATAGTTCGAAAATTAGGTTTTTTACACACACACACACACATATATATATATACTTGAGATGCAAGTTTAATCGCAATTAATTAGCTATAATCACCAAACATTGTACAAATTTTGGGTGATATTGATTCTTGAATTGACCCAAAGGCGACCGGTTAAACTAAGGTACAATGCATGTGAATGAAAAGCATTTAAGTTCAATCAAATTTATTGACTCTCTCGCCCTCACAGTGTCCTTTTCAAAAAGAATCAGAAACAGCACGTGAAATCGGTGCCCTATCGTCTGCCGGTCATGGATTGCGCATCGATTTCATGGGACTTGATTTTCGCGCCATAACCTCAAAAGCAAATTCAGTTTAATTGACTAGAGAGAGAGTCGATCATCACTGTTTGAATTGAGTATTACTTGGATGGGTTTTATTTGGAGCTTGATCGCTTTCGTCGCACGCTATTGCGCTGCAGTGCTATTTACCGGGCGAAACGCCAAGCGGGCTGAAGAGACTGAGAGAGGAGGAGCTGGCGATCCTGCGAGGGAACGGCCAAGGCGAGAGAAAGTCAGACGAGAGGATATACGATTACGATGTGTACAATGACCTCGGGAATCCGGACAGCGACGCGGATAAGAAGAGGCCGGTGCTTGGTGGCAAAGAGCTACCGTACCCTAGACGATGCCGGACTGGGCGCCCTCGGAGCAAGACTGGTGAGTCAAGAAATTATTGTTATTACTTCATAATAATGATTAACGCAACAAAACTTTAGATTAACCATTCCTCCCAATGAACGAATTACATATTCACTCATAATATCAAGCAGATCCACAGTCGGAATCGAAGAGCGGGAGCATATATGTGCCTCGAGATGAACAGTTCTCGACAATAAAGGAATTGACGTTCTCGGCGAAGACGGTGTACTCGGTGGCGCACGCGTTGGTGCCGTCGCTAGAGACGGCAATAGTCGACTCTGACCTGGGGTTCCCCTTTTTCACCGCCATCGACGAGCTCTTCAACCAAGGCGTCAACTTGCCCCCGTTGAAGAAACAAGGCTTCCTCAAGGACCTCTTCCCCCGGCTCGTCAAAACCGTCACCGATTCCTCCGAGGATGTCTTGCGCTTCGAAACCCCCGAAACCATGATCCGTAAGCAAACTCCTTTTCCCTCTCCCTCTCTCATTCTCTCTTTATCGGTAGAAGTAATTTGTTCGGAGGAAAATACATTATTAGTCAATCATACATGGAAAATTTGATGTAATATTTATTACATATCTCCAAGATTTTTCATGCATAATAATTAGCTGTGTTTTTGCACTCTGCAGGAGACAGATTTTTTTGGTTTAGCGACGAAGAGTTTGCTCGTCAAACTCTAGCAGGAATTAATCCTTATGCAATCCAGTTGGTCACGGTAATAATTATATGTATTTGTACACATTTCAACTATATAACTGGCTCACATACACTTGATTTGGTTTAATAAAGACCAAAATTATTTGACAACATCATGTTGGGTGTATGCTTTCTATACTTAAATGGCATTAAAATATGTATTCAGGAATGGCCATTGATGAGCGAGCTCGATCCTAAGATCTACGGTCCACCCGAATCGGCCATCACGACAGATATTATTGAAAGGCAAATCAAAGGCTTCATGACAGTAAATGAGGTACGAGGATATTTCCTTGATGAAGTATCATCTAATACAACCTCTCTGCACTCTAGGGCCGAGCGTAAACCTAAATCCGACGGCCCCAATTAATGAAATTTGACCTGAGCCCCACCTTTTCGGTTCGGTTCAATTCGATTTTGTGCAGGCTATACAGCAAAAGAAGCTGTTCATGCTAGACTACCACGACTTGTTCTTACCGTACGTGAACAAAGTGAGGCAGCTCAAGGGAACAACCTTGTATGGGTCGAGGACGCTCTTCTTCTTGACCCCAGATGAGACGTTGAAGCCGCTCGCCATCGAGCTGACGCGGCCGCCGACTGACGATGGGAAGCCGCAATGGAAGCAGGTGTTCATCCCGTCGTGCCACTCCACCAGCATGTGGCTCTGGCGTCTCGCCAAGGCCCATGTCCTCGCCCACGACTCTGGGCACCACCAGCTCATCAGCCACTGGTAACAAAATAAGTTGATCATTACTTTTCGACAAGCAAAATAAAAAAAAAATAAAAAATCATAGATCTATTGAGTAGAAGTATAATAGTGATGAAACAGGCAAATAAAATTTTCAAGAGAGAAGAATATAACTTTAAGAATTGTTTTCCACACATGGAGACACACATCGCATTGTGAGATCTAAGTATGTTGATAATTTTGTAATTGCTATATGATTTGCATCTAAAACGTGATGTTATTACGAGAAGTACCTATTTGCATAAACGCTGATGGTGTAATTGATGTTTCCATGGTTTCAACTTTTGCAGGTTGCGGACTCATTGTGCCACGGAGCCTTACATAATAGCGACAAATCGGCAACTGAGCGAGATGCACCCGATCTACAAGTTGCTACACCCACACTTCCGGTACACGATGGAGATCAATGCGCTGGCTCGCGGGAATCTGATCAATGGAGACGGCATCATTGAGACCACCTTCTCTCCCGGCAAGTATTCCATGGAGCTCAGCGCCGTCGCCTATGACAAGCAGTGGCAATTCGACTTGCAAGGCTTGCCCAATGACTTGATTAGCAGGTATTGCACATCAATTAATCAATTGGCACACCTCTTTTTCCCATTCTTAAATATTAGGGAAAGAGAAAAATACAACAATAGTTGACACATGGATTGTTTAAAAAATTGCTTTTCTGATTGGGTCAATGCTTGCCAGGGGGTTGGCAGTAAAGGACCCGATGGCACCGCATGGCCTCAAGCTAGCGATCGAGGACTACCCCTTCGCCAACGATGGCCTCCTCCTGTGGGACACCATCAAGGAGTGGGTCACCAACTACGTCAATCACTACTACCCCGACCCAAGCCGCATCGCCTGGGACAGGGAGCTCCAATCCTGGTGGACTGAGATCCGGACTGTCGGCCACGGCGACAAGAAAGACTCCCCTGGGTGGCCTGACCTCAAGACCTCGTCCGACCTCATCCACATTATCACAACCATGGTCTGGGTCGCCTCCGGCCACCATGCTGCCGTCAACTTCGGCCAGTACACCTATGGCGGCTACTTCCCAAATCGGCCCACCATTGCCCGAACCAAGATGCCCGTCGAGGACCCGACGGAAGGAGAGCTCAAGATGTTTTGGGACAAGCCTGAGGTCACGCTCCTCACATGCTTCCCATCGCAGATACAGGCGACCAAGGTGATGGCAGTCCTCGACGTGTTGTCAAACCACTCGCCGGATGAGGAGTACCTGGGGCAAGATCCGGAACCGGCATGGAAGGAGGAGCCGGTGATAAACGCGGCGTTCGAGAGGTTCCATGGGAGGCTGAAGGAGCTTGAGGGCGTCATGGACGCGAGGAACACTGACCAAAGGTTTAAGAATCGGAATGGAGCCGGGATTGTGCCGTATGAGCTCTTGAAGCCGTTTTCGGAGCCTGGCGTGACCGGGAGGGGAGTTCCGTACAGCATTTCCATTTGAGGAAACCACATTTGGCGGCGGTGGCCATGGTGGTTCCTGATAAAAACACCTTTCTTTTCATTTTGTATAATAAGAGAAGTGCGGCATATGCCGATGATAATGTGATCATCCTAATTTGTAGCAGCATTAATTCAATTCCTTGATCTATTTTTTCATTTGTTACCAATATCAAAGTAATTATGAATAAAAGATTAATTTCAGTTCTAGTCCCCTATGAATTGCCCCCAAAAAAAAAAAAAAAAATAGTAAGGAACGATGTGCAAAAAACCTAATGTTCACCACACGTATATCTTCTTCATAGATACCATCTTCCACTACTGTTGCATACCAATTCAGAATCTAAAAACTTGGGCAAACGGCCAGCTCGATAGGTTTGCTAAACATGCTACTTACCCACTAATGACAGATTAGGGCATGCACTTTCTGCAATCAAATCAATGAAGGCAAAAAAATAAAGACGGAGTTATCATTGCTAGTATCACAAGCACGTAAGTCCAGCTCACACGTGCTCTTGGATCAAGTCAGTTGCACGCGGTGCTCATCTCGTCGTGAACTGAGCTCACATGCTCCAGATTTACCTAACATGTATTTTTGGGCTAGAAGGGCTATAAATGAACAACTTTGTATCGGTCTAAAATGCCCAAATCAAGTTTTATTTTTGATCAAAGAGTACTGTAGTCTACTCCTTTTAGGAGATTTAAGCAAAGGGCAAACTTGATCCGAACCTAAGAGGAACTTCATAAATTCAACTGAGTCGGCACCGGCCTTGCCATATAGGATGGTTAGCGTCCATGTTAGCGATTTCTGCCCTAAATTGGCCGGATGGATTGAATTGATACCAATGTGAAAAATATTTAGGACTAAATCAGTCCAATTGAAAGGTTTATGACTGAATTGGTAGTAATACAATAGGTTTAGGACTTTTTTGATACTCTTCCCGAGACAAGGGGCATGCACAGCCTTCAAGCAAATTGATGATGGTAAAATTAAATGGATTATATGGAATTGTTAACGCCTACATCACACAAGTCCAATTCCCATGCACTTTTACATTAGGTGGGTTCCCGTCATCGTATCCGATTACGGGCCAATTAAGATATATTAATTATTTCACACAATATCAATTCTTTGACGTGAGACTCCTCTAATATGATTTACATGTACATCTCAATAAAAGGTGATTGGCTAGAGTTTGACCACTACAAATGGAAAGGTGAGGACTAAAATCAGGCAAATCATCCAAAACCAAATAGCTAGGAGTTTCTTGCCTAAACAATTTTCTCTCGTTTTTTCTCGAACACTTACTTTTTGTGCACAATGATACAATGTAGAAGAAGATCAATCTAGTTTGAAGCTCATCAACATAAATCCTTTTCTGGTACTTTTACATGAAACACAATCGATAAAACCAATTTCTTTCCACAAGTAGACTTGAGATTATACCATGAGTGTGCTTAATAAGGTTCTATTTTTTTTTTTTTTTTTTTTTTTTGCGAAAATCCTTTTATTGGAAAACATTTTTTGATGTTTGGATCTTTTAAAAAAAAAAACGAATTCATAAGAGATACTTTCAAAGTCAATGAAAAACCTATACTTGGATTCAAGAAAATGACTTCCTCTTTAAAAATCAAAAATCAATGTCCATAATACGAGTAGATACCGACGTTTGCACCAGAGTTTTCACACTCGGGCATGAAAACCCCAATGCCTATGCCACAGGACATCGGTGCCTATGCCTAGGTCCTCGACGACCATGCTGGAGTACTTAGTTACTACGCCCAAGTCACGGCACATGGGCCTAAGTTGGTTGAGGCCGAGCTAGGTTACTTAGTAGTGACGCCCAAGTCTACAAAGGCTAGGCTCAAAACCATAATGCCCATTCTTGGATACTCAATTTCTGCGTTCATGTAACCGACACTAGGACCAATGTCTCTTGAGGCCAACTTAGTACACTAGTGCCCATGCTTAGGTCTCCAATACCATGCACAAGAGTTTGATGCCTATGCCCAAATCCCCGACAGACATTTCTCGGTATTATGGCTAAATATGCAATGCAGAGAGAGGTGAATAGGTTAATAATCAAAACTTGATGTATTCTTGTAGAATTATCAAGGTGAAGTTTGATATGTGAAAATTTAACAAATATAAATATATATATATATATATATATATATATATATATATATATATATATATATATATATATCAAGTAAACTGATGATATTGGAGACCTAAGCATGGGCACTAGTAAATTGATGTTATATATATCAAAGTAAACCAATGATATTGAGTGCAGCATGTTAGTATTAGATAGATATGGAAACAAGTAAAGAGATAGAAGATAGTGCATGCATATCGTATCATCTTTATAGTGGTTTGGCTTAGACCAAGTCTATATCTATTCTCACACACTAATAACGGCCACCAACTGATTAAAATCCACAATTAATATTATGAGAGGTTCTAGTATAGCCTATGCTACTTCCATTTGAAACTAGTAAATCACACTACCAAATCCCAAGCACTACTAAAACTCCTTCAATTCTCTAAAGAGATTAAAATCAATAAAAAAAAAAAAAAAAAACAACACTTTTTGTAAATGAAATTCTCACTCAATAAGTCAACAAGAGTATATTTATATCAAATAGTAAAGCTTTCTTAGTTCATAGTTGCTCTCTTAATTCGTGTCTTCTTTACCATACGTTTACCTTATTACATAGTCTTCAATATCCAAACTAATCGGTGGATAATCTTCGAGATAGTCAATTTAACCATTAAAGATAAATAACATAATCACTAGGAGATCTAGTCATCCACAAAATTAAATATTTGTCGTGACCTACCCTCGAGGGGAGGGAGCAGGTTTAGGGGTATTGCCTAAAGGACAGGCCTAAGGCTCATGATTAAGCGTGAGCTCTCCCAAGCCCATACCCCACGTGACATTGGGATATTCTTGAAAATTTCGCAAAAAGCAGTTGCCACTAGCCTATTGTGGTCGGCTATAAACCAAGTGAGGCATGTGAGTGTACCTCGCTTCCTACGCAACTAGAGAATCTAGGGTCGAGGACTTGATTACATTAATTGACTAATTAGTGCCCTTTCGGTACCTAATCTTGTTCATTTTAACAAAATGATTTTTTTTTGTAGGTAGTTTGGATTGATTTTATACCTATCCACTAACATGTGAGGTGATCATGCGGGTGCACAATCATTAAAGTAACAATCATAGTTACTAATTAAACACGTGCAATTAAACATAATTAGATATGCAAACTAAACGTGTCATATAATCAATATACGAGTAAATAAAGACCTAGTTACACTAAAATGCAATATATAGCAAGTCCTAACTGAACCCCATTATTTTTGGATTTTCAAATTTTTTTTTAAACTTTTAATTTTTTTAAAATTTTTTAATATTTTAAATAATAACAAAATAATATTTTTTTTCGGGCCCGACCAGGTCGGGTTCGGCGACCGGACCCGAGTTCAATCCGGCAAGCCCAAGTGGGCCCGAAGCTTGGGCCCAGCCCAAGAGGTCTTCCTCTCTTTTTAAAACAAACCAGGTCCACAAGCCCACACTACACCAGCCTAAGCCCACAAGCAAAAATAGCCCAAACCCGACCCGATTCACCTAAAACCCTACCTGTTTCTTTGACCCAGCTTGTACCTCCTCTTTAGGGCTCCTTCGTGGGGGTGGCGTGGCGAGGCACAGCGACTCAGTGCCGAAGGTCGATCACGGCGGCGCGGCAGGGCGGTTTAGGTGTGGTGGCCAACGTGGGTTGCTAGTGTCGAGTAGAGATGGTGGTAGCGGTGGCGGCGTCGCAGTGGGCGAGGTGGGCTGCTGCGGTGGCGAAGCCATAGGTGAGGCGCTGGATGGAGATCAGCGGAGCTAAAACAGGGGTGGCCGGCTCGGAGGATGGCAAGCTTAGCTGCTGGCGTGGCGGTCATCGCTGCGTGGCGGTCATCGCTGCTACAAGTGGAGGTGAGGCAGAGGCAAAGCAGGTTGCGAGCTTAAGGGCGTGGTGAAGGTAGAGAAACAGCATCACAGGGTTGCTGGCAAGGCGAAGCAAATGCGGGTCGGCGCTAGGCCGTCGCGGACGGCTGGCGATCGACAGAGGTCGCGGGCGAGATGGGCTCGCGGTTGAGGGGAGCTCCGGTGGTGGCGCAAGCAGAGGCGTCGAGCGAGTAGGGAGGGCCAGAGGGTGGCAGGAGGAGTGTAGTGGCTCGGCTGGTGTCAGGCAGGTGCGGCGAGGAGGGCAACGGCTTGGACGGCGTCAAGCAGCGCCGTCGCTGCCCTCCTCCCCTTCATTCCTTCTCTCTCTAGCTCTTTCTCTCTCTCTCTCTCTCTCTCTCTCTCTTTCTCGATCTCGGTTCCGAGCTCTCCTTTCTCTTTTGTTCTCCCTCTCCGGCCCTCTCTCCTTGCCCAGCTTCCTCGCAACAGAAAACCCTAGCTATCGAGAGAAGAAGACCAGGGCATGGGTTGGGCCGAATTAGAAAGAAGAGTGGGCTGGCCTTGCGTGAGGGAAAGAAAAAAGAGGGGGTGGCGGGCCAAGCTAAGGCCGGATCTGACCTGATCTGCCCTCTAAGCATTTTTTCATTTTTTCTATTTTGTCATTTTGATTTTCTTTTTTTTATTTGCTGTTTTTTTTTAGCGATTAAATCCTAACTTTTAATGCTACTAAGTCTTAAGTAAAATGGCAAAAATTAGGTGTTAATAATATTCCTGAAAATTTGGATGGAATTTAGATCCCACAAAGTTGTATGAAATGTAGTATGTTCACCAAAAAAGGAGGGAGGACTAGGCCTGCTCGATCTGAAACTCTAGAATAAAGTGTTGATGGGACGCATGCTTTGGAGACTCATCAATCTTTTGTCCTCATCCCTATGGAGTACTTGGGTTCATTATATTAAATGTAGAGGTACTCCCATTATGCAACTCGACATAAAAGGGCAGTATGGCTTGGAGTTGGCAATATATTCTCAAGCTAAGACTTGCTCTAATGCCTATTATCTTGAGCCAAACATATTGTTGCAAAGACATATACAAGAAATTTAGACAAGAGGGATCGGCCGTAGACTAGTATCAATTAATTTGGACCAACGGTATTAGCAAGCATAATTTTATTAGTTGGCTTGTTTGTTGAGATAGGCTACCAACAACAGTAGCCATATCACAATGGTTATCTTTAGTAAATACTAAGTATAACTTTTGTATGATTGATATAGAAGATAGAAACCACTTATTCTTTGAGTGCCTCCGGATAAGTAGTGTATGGCGTAGTATTTTGGCACAAAATGAAATTTGGTGTTAAGTAAGAGGTTGGAACTTAGAACTTCATTAGATGATCGGGGCCACCAAGGGCAAAACCTTGGAGGCGACTCCTCAAGATATTTTTCTTAGTGATAATCTATTGCATTTGGATGGAATGCAATCACAAACAGTTTCAAAACATGTCGATTAAGCCTCATCTTTTATTGGCTAGGATTTGAAAGTTTGTAAGAGGTAGGGTGTCACTTTACTAAAAGTGTAGGCCTTTTTAAGCAAATGTTTTGTTGGCTACTATATGGAGGCTTTCTTCCTCCATCTTTTTGCATACTGAGTTTATGTGAAATGCATTTGTAAGTGATAATTGCTTATAGTGGGCTACAAGTATTCGTGATATTCACTGTAAAGCGGATCAGCTCAAACACAAATTCGCAATGTGCTTAATCAATGTATTAATTGCATGTCTTCTCATCTTTAGTGTTTATTTATCATTTACTTTATGTACATTCGTCTTCTTTGCATTGCATTCTCACTTTAAAAATCCATACACTCCCATATCTAAAATCATCACACAACCCAGTTCCACACAAAAAGCCAAGAACCAACTTTGTGAAGAATTTTTCACCATTTGGGTAAAATTCCACTTTTTGGTGTAACGACAGTAAAGAATGTATGGAGAAGATGATGAATAATAAAGATAAAAAAAAAAGGAAAAGGAAAAAAAAAATCGAAAAAGCTTCCTCTCTACTTGATGACTAATATAGATTCAGAAGATGATATGGTAGAACCTTCTAAAGTCACGTGTGATGAAGTGGATTATAAGCTGACAAAAATGTTTGATGAATTAAGAAAATTTACTCAATGGAATTGTAGCTTAAAAAAGAAATTTCCTTGTTAAGGGAACGAGAAGTTTTGCAGAAAGAAGGGATTTCACACCCTGCAGAAAGAAGTTGAGTCTACTAAAGCAGGACGTGACCTATCGTAGAGGGCTCCTTTTATGTTCAAATTAAAGGAATTTATGGACAGTCGCCTTCTCCATGCTTAACATAAAAAATGAAACTAAGGAAAAAAAGTTCGGTCCTTCAATACTACTAAAGTTCAATTACTAGAACATATTCTATTTAAAAGACCGTGTCATTCATCTAATAGTGATAAAACCGATCTACTGGACGACTTGATCAATTCACTACTCTCATTAGCATTATCCCATGTCTTGCAACACTTTTTATTAAGTTGTCTTTTTGGTGCATAATTTTTACTTTGCATGAAGTGATTAGAAATATTAGGTCTACGAATAGGAATCAGGGATGTTCCATATGATATTTTATGATCAATTGATGGATTTTCTTTCAAAATAAAGATTGTCCCCCTAAAAAAAGTTCATTGCATTGACATTATGCTCAATATAAGAATTGACTCCAAATTCATGCACCTCGTATCAGAATGCCATTGGTAGATGTTCTTGGACCCAACATAGCAACTTTCCTAATTCTTAAATCCATACAAGATCATTCAAAACGACATCATTTCATGTAAATTTGTCTGTTGAATTTGTTGGAAGATATGCTTGAAGATTGGAAATCTGATTTGATTGTAATCATGCATTAAATCAGTTAGGGATTAGATTGAGATATTAAATTGATTTGTAGAATATCTCTTTTCCTTTTATTCATATACCTCTTGTATTATAAATACAAAGCATTGTACATTGAATACAATTGAAGAAATATAGAAAGGGATTTCACCCTAAAATTCCTACGCTTCTTGCTCCTCTACACTTTCTTTCATGGTATCAAAGCTTCAAGCTCTTGATTTCGCTTCCGCTTTCACTTCCGCACTGATTGCCTTTCAAGTCCTCTGATCTGCAAAATAGATCAAAGTTGCAAAGGAATCAATTTCGTTAGAGAAAGAAGAAGCAGACACCAACACTTACCATGACTCGTCTAGAGAACTCGCCATTTGCTGCTGATGTTCCACCCACAGGAGATGCACCACCTACAAGAGATGCTCCACCTACACAAGAGACGCAAAGCACAATTCCTGCGACCCAAGCCCAAGGCGTACAATGGCAAATTTACCCGACTCAATCAAATATGGGGCAGCCCATCTCAAGCCATCCTTACCAGTGGGTACCTTATCCATGGTACGTTGGGCCAGGCCCATATGCATCATTGCCGCGGACTGGGAGTAGCCAGAGTAACCCCTATCCCGACGTGAGTCCACCCCCCATAAGTGGGGCAAGCTCGACCGTCAGTGTAGGAACAAATTGGCAGGTCGGGTGAACCGGGTTTAGGGACGAATCCCTACCCGGGTTTTTTTAATGCGGGCTATGGACCCGGGTCTAGCAGATCGGGTACAGGGACGAATCCCTACCCGATTTTATGCCGTTTTCGATTGCGGCTCTCACCGGCTGACCAGAGCCTAGCGATCCTTTGCATGTTTCAACCGCTGACGGCCTAGAATTGTGACTGCTTACTCTGCAATTGACCGGGTTGGAAAACTACTCCAGATGGTCGCAGGATCTCCGGCGAGCCCTCGTGACAAAGGACAAAGATGGTTTCCTCAATGAAACCGTACCTGTCTCTTCAGACGAGCGACTAGGCAGACATTGGAGAAAGTGCAACCACCTCATCCGAACGTGGATCGGCAATTACGTTTCTCCAGACGTCATAGCCGACCTCCCACCGACGGAGGACTCAAAGAAGATGTGGGACAACATCAAAAAAATGTACAGGAAGTTAGATCGAGCCAGAATTTTCTCTCTTATGCAGGAACTCAGCGAATTAAAACAAGAAAATATGACGGTCACGGCTTGTTACAACAAGCTATCATCACTTTGGAATCAACTCAAAGCCACGAAGGAAAAACTCGAAGACTAGCAAAAACCCTTAAACAATACATATCCATAAAGGAGAGGGAAAAGGCTACTCGATTTCTCTTGATTTTGAACGAAACATACCTAGCCTTACGTTCGCAAATTCTGGTGATGGAACCGGTGCCCCCCCTTGGACGAATCTTTCAGCTAACCGTCCACGAGGAAAGCTAGAGGCTCGTGGCTCCGGAGCATACGCGAGGAAGCAACAACATTGCCCATGCGCTCCGTGGCGTTCGGCGAGATTCGGGCATCAAAACCCTAGCCCGAGAGAGAGAAAGTCGCGAAAGGCTAGGGTTGCTTGCAAATGGGGAAAAATCCCTTAAAAGGGAAGGGATCGATGGCTCAGATCTTCCGCGGCGATCTGACAGTTTGCAAGGTTTTCATCCTACGGCTGAATCAGATGGTGGTTATAACTCCACAGTAAAAGCATCGGACGGTCAGGTTTTTTCCGCTTCTTCAAAGAATTTTGGGCAAAATTCAAAGGGGAGAGGTCAATTATATTGCAAATATTGCAAATGTCCACATCATACGATAGATAATAATTAGAAATCGCAAATGTCCACATCATACGATAGATAATTATTAGAAATTATATGGTAAGCCAGGAGAAAAAGGGAAAAAGAAAGAATATTCTGCAGCTTATCAGTCACTGGAGCTACTAGTCTGAATAATGACCAACCTATTACCTATGGACAATATCAACAGTTGATGTAGGCATTGCAAAAGGTTGACGTTGGGAACAAAGGAGGAAGTTTTTCAGGTATTTCTCATTACCTGATAAATTCTATTTTGATAAAGGCTTGGATAGTTGACTCGGGAGCAAGTGATCATATTATTTGCGATAAGG
Source organism: Eucalyptus sp. ANBG9806169 (assembly GCA_014182395.1). Lineage (NCBI taxonomy): Eukaryota > Viridiplantae > Streptophyta > Magnoliopsida > Myrtales > Myrtaceae > Eucalyptus > Eucalyptus sp. ANBG9806169. The sequence continues at coordinate 11,065,447 of CM024582.1, forward strand.
GATTTTTTTCCACTATGCACGAGAAACTAGACACACCTATTTCTGTGCAACTGCCAAATGGGAATGTCACTCATGTCACATTGACAGGTACTGTCCAACTAAGTCATCAAATTACCCTTCAAAATGTCTTTTATGTTCCACAATTTCAATTCAATCTTATCTCCGTGTCCAAACTCTGCAAGGAAAATTCCTGTCAAGTATTCTTTGATTCTGACACCTGTTTTTTTCAGGTCCATTCAACTAGCAAACTGATGGGCTTGGGTAGTTTTTCTGAAGGACTATATTTTTGGATCTATTTTCCAAGTCATTTTGATTTATCTTCAATTCCCTTGAATAACACATCATTATGTAATGCGACAGCCAATGATAAAAAATTTCTCATACATTCGCGAATGGGTCTTAGTGCTTTTTTCCCCTACTATAAATGTCATATATGCCCACTTGCAAAACAGTCTCGAGCTCCTTTTCCTTCCAGTAACACACGTTCCAGTGACATTTTTTCATTAATTCATATGGATGTTTGGGAACTTTATCACACTTCACATCGTGATAGTTCACGTTATTTTCTCACAATTGTGGACGATTACTCCCGTGCCACATGGGTATTTCTGATGCAGTCAAAAGCTCAAGTTGTCTCTCATATAAACATGTTTATCATTCTGACCAAAAATCAGTTTGGGAAGTCAATTCAGCATGTTCGCATTGACAATGGGAAAGAGTTTTTCAATCATGACTACAATTCACTCATTTTATCCCATGGCATCCTTCATGAAAGCTCCTTCATTTATACTCCACGACATAATGTGGAACATAAACATCGTCATCTCTTGGAAGTCGCTCGAGCATTGAAATTCCAGAGATCTATTCTAGACAATTATTGGGGAGATTGTGTTATTACTGCAGCTTACCTAATCAATCGTATGCCGACTCGAGTACTAGATGGCAAATCGCCTTTCAAATTGCTTTATAGAAAAAAGCTAACATTGGATCATCTAAAGATTTTCGGCTGTTTATGCTATACTACAACAATGGGGCCTCATGACAAAATGAGCCCTCATGCCAGACAATGCATATTCATGGGCTATCCCAATCTATAGAAGGGATCCCGTGTCCTTGATCCTTCAACAAGAGATTTTTTCGTTAATCGGGATGTTATCTTTCACGAAAATATCTTTCCATTTCGTGAAACAACATCTTTTCAAAAAGACTTGGGTGCACCTACCAATTCTCATCATTTCTTGAATGAAGAGAATACTTCTCCTAAATATATACTCACAGCACCTCCAGAACCAGATATTCATCCAGCTTCAACTAACTCTTTTCCAAAAGAGGTTATGGAAAGTATGCCTGTGGACACACCCAACCTGGAGGATGCTTCTGTTGTGTCAGAAACCAATGTCGAAGGAATATCTCCATCTCCACCGCCAACGGCTCATCCACGTTGTTCAGGGCGAGCTACATGACCACCGATATGGACCAAAGATTATATATGCGCTTCACTTAATTCACCAAGTATTCACTATCCAATGTCTTCTTACATATCTTTTGATAAGCTTTCGTCGGAACATAGATGTTGTATTAGTCGCATATCCGATGAGAGGGAACCGTCTAGTTATTATGAGGCATCTAGAGATCCACAATGGCAACAAGCTATGGTAGCAGAATTACAGGCATTGACTGATAATCATACTTGGGAATTAGTCAACCTTCCTCTAAACAGAAAGTCCATAGGATGCAAATGGGTATATAAAGTCAAATATAGAGTTGATGGATCCATTGAGCATTATAAAGCTCAGTTGGTGGCTAAGGGATATACTCAACGAGAAGGTTTCGACTATCACGAGACTTTTTCTCCGATTGCCAAAGCTGTCACCGTTCGTTCATTCTTGTCAGTTGCAGCTATCCATGATTGGTCGTTACACCAGATGGACGTCCACAATGCTTTTCTTCATGGTGATTTGGATGAAGAGATTTACATGGATATTCCTTAGGGGTTACGGAGACAGGGGGAGAATAGAGTATGTCGTCTTCGCAAATCCCTTTATGGACTGAAACAAGCTGCAAGGCAATGGTATGCCAAGTTTGCTAATGCTCTCACAGTTGCAGGCTTTAAGCAATCCAAGTATGATTACGCCTTGTTCACATGGACTAAAGGTATGTCATCTATCTATTTAATGATATATGTTGATGACATTCTCATCATGGGAAATGATGAAACTGCAATAGGGAGCCTTAAGAAATATTTGCATACCACTTTTCATATAAAAGATCTGGGAGCACCGTAATTCTTTCTTGGGATTAAGATTGTCCGATCCAACCAAGGAATTTCTCTTAGTTAGCGGAAATTGGTATTGGAGATCATCTCAGAAGCCAGATTATCAAGATGCAAGCTAGCAGTTATTCCAATCAAGCAAAATATCAAATTAATTGCAGCGGGGCAATATCTCAGAATGATGATCCTATACTCAAAGATCCAACAAGTTATTAGAAGCTTGTTGGAAAACTCATATATCTTACTATAACCAGACTTGATATTTTATATGCCACGCAAACTCTCAGTCAGTTTATGCACAGCCCGAAGGAGTCTCACATGAATGTTGCCTTGAAAGTCGTGAAGTATTTGAAAAAGTGCCCAGGACTTGGAATACTTCTATCTAGAAGATGTAACAAATGGAAATGATGGCATACTGTGATGTAGATTATGCGACTTGTCCCATGAGTCGAAGATCGATCACTAGTTTTGCATTAAACTTGGATAATCTCTTCTTTCATGGAAAACCAAGAAACGGGCAACATTTTCTTTATCTTCAGCCGAAGTAGAATATCAAGTCATGGAAAAAACTACATGTGAGATTGTATGGATACGAGGTTCGCTTGGGGATCTTGGAATACAACTAAAAGGGCCAACGAAGCTGTTTTGTGACAATGATGCGGCTCTCGAGCTTGTAGCAAATCCTGTAATGCATGAAAGAACAAAGCATATAAAAGTGGACTGCCACTTCACTCGAGAGAAGATTCATGAAGGAACTATCAAGACAAGAGGAATTGGAACCGCAGAACAACCTGCAGACATTTTGACCAAACCTCTATGTCAAAGACAACATGCATATCTACTAAGTAAGCTAGCAGTCTTGGTATCTACAAGCCATCGGCTTGAGGGGGAGTGTTGGAAGATATGCTTGAAGATTGGAAATCTGATTTGATTGTAATCATGCATTAAATCAATTAGGGATTAGATTGAGATATTAAATTGATTTGTAGAATATCTCTTTTCCTTTTATTCATATACCACTTGTATTATAAATACAAAGCATTGGACATTGAATACAATTGAAGTAATATAGAAAGGGATTTCACCCTAAAATTCCTACGCTTCTTGCTCCTCTACACTTTCTTTTAGAATTATTGGTGTCCCGTATAGATAATCGCTGATAACTACGCTGCTATATTAGCAATTGCAGGTAAAAATTGACAAGAATAATTACGCTAAAATTCCATGCAAAAATTTAAAATTATATTAGAACAATTTGAAGATTTAGCACTAATGCTCTGAAGCGGAGCTAAATGCAAAGCCCACAATGAAATAATTGAACGTTGAAAGATGCCCTGTGTGCGTTTGGCGTTGTCCTTAATCTAAAACGTGGTAGCATGCCTCTAATTTTGACCTTGGGTTTCTAAATTATGTCGCGTATTGGGTGGGGGACCGACAAAACTTGCGCAAATGGTTCTGAGATTGCCATATTTTCGCATTGATGTAAATTCTTGCCTCTTTCGAGACTTCTAGCCAAGCACGGAGGTACTACAGTAAAAAAAAATTAAAAAAAAAATGGCGTGGCAGTGACTCCTTTATGTACAAATTTTTAAAATATTTTTAAAAAAAATAATCACATAAAAATTACAAAAATAAATAGATAAAAAATTGAAATATAAATTATTAGTGGAAATAAAAGCATGTTTAACCGACTAATTATTTTAAATAATACAAGTGATCATTTTTAAGAAAAATATTATTAAATCATTTAATTTTCGCGAAATAAGCATAACCGAAATTTTCACTAAATTTCTTATCAAAAGATGTGACGATTTTCCAATTGAGTAATTAAAAAATGAAAGTCGCCACATCGCCTAATAAGTAAATTGTAATAGAATTACTTCTTATGTTTAACATTTTCCGAACCGCTTTCAATGAGAATGATAGCTTTCACAGTTAGTATGCCGATTTTTTTTTTTTTTTTTGCTCCTAGTTGAAGTTACTTGTCTCATAAGGGGCGAGGGTACTGTTCTTGTAGACAACACCCCATATTGTCCCCCTGGCCACGAGGCCCCTTCCTCCTCCTCCTCCGTTCAATTATCTAATAATGTTGTCGACGAGCTAATAACCGAGGGCGAGGTGCCAACGAGTCAAAATCTAAGCTCGAATCTTGAGCCATAGCCCCGGACCTCAGATCTGGGTCGATCCAAGGTTGAGCGGGGTCGGCGGTGGTGGCAATAGCTCGATTTTCGGAGGTAGATGTTCGACATTGACACCTTACGTGAGAGTTGCAAATCTAAGCTGGCTGCGGAAGAGAGGGACGAGGCCTAGGGGTTCCACGAGCAAGAAGCAGGTTCGATGGCGGCATCGTTGAGCTTGGAGGGGCGCTGCTAGGGTAGCTAGTGGCATCATGGGGCGCATACAGTGGTAGGGCTGGGTCGGCCAAGTGGGTTGGAGCAACCGGTGGTGGCAAGGTGGGCGGGCATGGTGGTGGTGGCAATGCATGAGCATGACCTTTCGCAAAGCTAGAGGTGAAGAGGTTGCTGAAAATTATAAAGGGTTTTGCTAACATAATAGCTTTTAGAGTACTCTAAGAGTAATGGTATATTATGAGTCATAAATTCTTGAAGTAGTAGATTCCATAATAACTATAATTATTTGTTATTTATTTTTTTGTTGCTCAAAATAAGTTATTAATATCATAGTAAATTAAAGATACTTTTCTCCATTACTAAAGAAAGGAAAAAAAATAAAATTCGATGGTGAGAAAATATAAAAGACACGTGTCTTTCGTTGATGCGAGATAGCATAAGAGACTCATTGGAGTCGAGTTCTTAGAAAAATAATGAGAATTTAAGTTCTTGTATAGTTATATCACTTTTTAATTTATTTAAGGAGAGAGCGAGAAGAGATGGGTGGGTGGCTATGCCGTCATGGCTATGGTTTTGGCGAAAGGACAAGTGCAATGGCAGTATTGGGCTGCTGTAGAAGAATTAATGAATGAGGGGAGGAACATAGAGAAAAGAACAAGAGGCATGTGAAGATCCGGCTATCTAAAAGTTCATGTAATATTCTGTGAATTAGTCAATTTCAGATCTATGTCATAAGTAAGTAGTTCTCACTTAGTGTAGTTTGCACAGAGCTGATAAGATTCGAGCGACATATTTTTAGGCATTGAATTGAATATGTTCCAAAACTTGAACTACTGCATCAATCACGGAGTTTTGAGGTGTGTTCATGTTGAAATTAGGGTTTTGAATTAAGGTTTGAATGTTTCTTCGGCGTGTCATAATTCTTAAGGTAGTTTTACACGTGGTCGGTGCATGGAGGAAACCCAAAAACCAACGTTTCACTGAGTAAAGGTTTCATAGAACCGCCCACATGCAACTCGTGCATTTATAGAGCCTCCCGATTCCCAAGCACACGTTGAGATTTTGGCCAACTAATTTTCACCATTTCCATCTTTTGGTCTGCCGACAAAGCAGTCAGCCCAAATCTACAAAAAAGAAAAATAAAAAATAATAATAATAATTGTAAAACCGTATTCATATCTTATGCAAACCACCTTGCCTAACGCACTAATTGGAAATTAATGCGGTTTATTCTTATTATGGGTTTCTCAGTCACAATTTTCTTTTCAAGTCAGAAATCTTTTGAGTCAGCCACAAAAGCACAAGGGCAAATTCCTGTACACATTCAAGAATCCGTGCACCCATCGGCCAGATCCCAATGAATACCATCGATTTTTTTGACTATCTGCATCGATCTTCTTCCTAAACTCTTAGCAATTGATCAACCTCCCTCAAACAGTCCTCTCCAAAGGTCGAAAGCTTCCGAGCAACTATCATGCAAAGAATGATTTGTCTCAACAGGCCCACAAAGGCTAGGTTGAATCTCAGCCGAAGCATACAGACCTAGTAACCAGCCAATACTAGTTTTGATCTTGTATAGCATCAGGAACTTTGGAATAGAAAGCAGAATCATATAACACGCTGCTATGGAACCTACATAATTGTATATAAATAGCTTATAGATGTCATAATAAGGTAATGAGGGATATCTCAATATCCTCTATCTCGTGCAAGTCCAATTAGAAATGACACATGGAATTAAACACATAGAGTGGATGCATGCGTGAAATATTACAAAAATCCCTCAATTGAAGTATGGACAAAAACCATATCATAGAATGGGCTTGAAATTGAAGAATGAGGAGCCACATGTGTGAAAGAATGTGTGGCGTGAAGGTTGCGAAATCCTGATCTTAAAAAAAAAAAACAAATCATCAGATAAAATATCAATACATGAATACAAGAACAATTGAAACTTGAAACTTGATACTCAAGCCACAATAACATTTTGCCAACTGCAATAATCTCCCACTCTCTCTCCATATGTACATTTATGTATGTATTCATGTGCGTATATACATAGTGTAACTATTTCTTCCTCTATTTTTTTCTTCTCTTTGTTACTTACGGAATTTACTTTCAAGTAACTTTTCTCTCTTTTTCACCATTTTATTATTGAAAAGTTTTCATATCAATACTCATGCCTGTAGGATTAAATATGTGAAAGATGAGATTTACACGATTCCACAAGATCAAAAGGCAAAAAAACTTGATTGTACATATTTAGAAAGTCGAGGTTGAATTGGAAGAGTTGGAACGGTCTTGAACTTTCTCCTCAGATTGTCCACCGTGATGTCGCAAGTAGTGGATATGCATTACATTGGATACGCATTACATTTGAATGTGTCGTACTATGAAAATCAAATGATGGATATGCACGAGTTCATACTTAATTCAACCTTTCGCTTTCATTCTCAATCAAAAGACACTTCATCTGAAATTTCATTCGCAGTCTACTTCTAAAATTCTCAACCACTAGTCTTATTCTCTACCACACGTATAGCCAGCCAATTAGTTTGACCTTTATATAGATGGAAGCCCTATCAATATCACGACCCAAACGATACATAAAAATGGTCTACATTCATGCCGAGAAGCAAAAAAAAAAAAAAAAAAAAAAAAAAAAAAGAAAGGTTTGTGCAAAAGAAACCTAACTTTGTCATCATGAGATGACAAAGCTTTACATGAAATGTGGTAAATTATAACATATACTTAAAAATTTTACTAAGCAAGTTAAGAGCGATGATCCTCATTGAACTAGCTCGCGAGTCCCACAATGAATGCATGACATGTTTAATAAGTGCAAGAACGCATATTGTGTCAATATAACCATTAGTCGAAGACAAACAATGATTCAAGAAAAATGTGAGGTACGACCTCAACTAAGGTAATGAGCTGATTAGTGCTCTTCCAAACGTAAGAACAAGACATATGCACAGTTTAAGGGAACAAGAAGTTTTGCAAACAGAAGGATTTCATGCTCTGCAGAATGAAGTTGAGTCTACTAAAGGAATACGTGACCTACTGTAGAGGGCTCCTTTATGTTCAGATTAAGGGAATTTATGGAGAATGCCCATCCCGACGATAATTTTTTTAATAATATTTTATTTTTCGATTTATTCTATTAATTTTTATCTTTTTATCATTTTTTTTATAACCTTTTTCTTCTCCTCCCTCCTCCTCCCTCCTTCCTTTGGCTCCGGAGATAGGCTAGAGGGGAGGGTTGGCCAGTTGCCTGACTGAGGTGGTCAAGTGAGCTCGCATTGCCGTCGTTGGGTGAGGGTGAGCTTGCCTAGCCACTAGCTAGGTGAGGCCTCGCCAGATTTTCCCAGCGACGGCAAGGCGTCACCATCGTTGGGCGAGGACGAGCTCGCCTAGCCACGGGCAACCTCGCCAAACCAAACGATGGCGAGTCCCCCCTTGCCAATGGCTGGGCGAGCTCGCCTAGCCACCTCGGTTGGCAATCGGCTAGCTCTCTTGTTTGGCTAGTTGCCGGAGCCATAGGAGGGAGAAGGAGTGAGGAGAAAAAAAAAAGATAAAAAAGATAAACAAAATTAATAAAATTAATAAAATAATTCAAAAAAAAATATTATTAAAATGCTGACAGCCACGTCAGCACCAGTCAAGTAATTTTGGCTGGATGGATTGAAATGATATAATTGTAAAAGGTTTAGGACTTAATTAGTCAAAAAAAAAGTTAGGACTGAATTGGCACAATTATAATATACTTAAAACTTTTTTGGTAATTTTTCCTTGCTTAACAAGAAAATGATACTAAAAAAAGAAAAAAAAATTCAATCCTTTAATACCACGAAAGTTCAATCACTGGTACATAATCCATTTGCATGACATGCCATTTAACTATTAGTGATTGAACCGGCCTATAGAATGATTTGATCAATTCACAATCTCATTAGCATTACCCTCAGGTCTTGCGACACTCATTATTAAGGCGTCCTTTAGGTACCTATTTTTTACTTTGCGTGAAGTGGTTAGAAATAATATTTCCACAAGTAGGAAAAAGGGTTGTCCCATACGATTTATATGATAAACTCATTCGTTTTCTTTCAAACTAAAGATCGTATCCCACAGAAAGTTCATTACATTGGCATTATGCTCCATATAAGAATTCCTTTAATTAATGACTCCAAATGCATGCACCTCATATCAAAATGCCACTGATAGATATTCCTCGACCCAGTACTTCATCTTCCTTAAATCTTAAACCCATTCACAAAATCAGTCAAAGTATCCTCATTTCGAGTAAATGTATCGGTCGGATCGCCGGCGTACCATGTAGATGACTAGTGATAACCGGACCGCTATGTTAGCAATTTCAAACAAAAACTAACTGAAATGACTACAATAGAATTTTACATTAAAGTTTAAAACTACATTAGAACAATTAACAAGTTTAGCACCATGAGAGTTTTGAATTGATAATGTTCCCCGCAAAGCACACACCTCTCTAAAGCCAAGCAAAATGCAAAGCTCACCATGAAATATTTGAAGGTCGAAAGATGGCCTGTGCGTGTTTGGCGCCGTCCTTCATGTAGAACGTGACAATTTGCCCGAATTTCACATTGGTTTTCTCATTTATGTCGAGGATTGAGTAATAGGCCAACAAAATTTGCATAAATATTTGTGTCAAGTTTCGTTTATTTTGTGAAAAATAAATAATTTATAAAATATTTTCCTAAAAATAATCATTTAAATTGCTCACGAAGATGAATGAATGAAAATGTTTTCATCATTCGCGAAAATATTTCGGTATAAATTATTATTGATAATAAAAATATATTATGCATAATGTATAGAAACTTAATCGTTTTTTTCTTCTTTATCTTTAGGGTTAATATCTTGAAAAATCCCAAACTAGTACATATATGACAAATTTACCAAAAACTAATTTTTTTACCATGAAAAACTTCAAACTAATAAACCTGTGACAAATTTACCCCAACTGACAAGAAAAAACCTAAACTGGTATACTTGTGATAAATTTACCCCAAACTAATTTATTCAATTGTCAAAAACCCTAAACTAGTACATTTGTGGTAAATATACCCTCCGTTAAATTGGATTAATATCACAAAAAATCGCCAAAATTATATAATTGTGACAAATGAAGAGTAAAATCCCATATCGGTATATTGGTCAACTGTCACGTGTCATTCGCCTTAGTAATTTGACATTAAAATTTAACAGAAATTAATATAGGGTAAATTTGTCATAAGTGTACTAGTTGGTGGTATGGGGTTTTTAATTGTCAAAAAATTAGTTGGGAATAAATTTGTCACATGTGTATTAGTTAAGAATTTTTCAGGATATTAACCTTTATTTTTATGGGTATCTCTGTTTTTAGGGCTCAAAATTATGGTAAATATGTCCATAGATGAAGGCATAATTCATTTTTATCTTTTCATTTATTTATTTTGCTTTCGGGAATTTTCACTGGAAAATGAGCTGATGGTCAACAAACGACACCCAGCACGCAATTAGGCCAGTCAAAAAAATAAGAAAGGCGTGGCTTTTGACTTGCAAACACTGTAAGGAAAAGATTCCATGTGGACGGTACTATGAAGTGATGGGGAATGCCTTTTTCTTGGCGAAACCGAATAAGTTCTCCCACACGTCGCATGTTGTTGACCAATTCCGTGCATGTTAAAAGTTAAGGTAAAAGCCTAAAAAAGTCCCCAACTATATTCATCATAACATACACATATTTATCTCAAACTTTGTTGTATCCTAGACTTGTAAACTTCTAAACTTGTATCAAATCCCAAACAAGTATGGGGGAAATTTTATTATCAAATTATTAATGTGAAAATTAATAGATATACTAGTTTGAGTTTTGTCATAGATATATCAGTTTGCATTTTTGATGGTATTAATCCAATTAATAAAAACTAACGGAAAGTAAATTTATTACATTTATACTAGTTTGGATCATTTATACCAATTTTGGGTTCTTGGTGATAACAAAATTAATTTAGAGTAAATATGTCACAAGTGCAGTAGTTTAAAATTTTTCATGATATTAATCCTAAAAAGTTCATGTTCTTGTTAAATGATGCAATGATTTTCTAATTGAGCATTTAACATATTGAAAGAGCCACATTGCTTAATAAGTAAATTTTAATAGAATTACTCAGTACGTCTAGCATTTTCCATATCAATTTTAACAGAACTTACAGCTTTCACCGTTGATATGCAAAAAAATAGCTCTTAGTTGAACTTACTTGTCATATAAGGGACAAGCGAAGGCGGCGGGGCGAGCCGCGGTGGCGGCTTTGCATGAGCATGAGGTTTCATTGCTGGAGATAATGAGTTTGCCAAAAATAATGAGAGAGAGGAAAAGCAAAATCCAACGGTGAGAAAATCTTGGATACATGTCTCCAAATCCTCCTAATAAGGGCAAGGGATCGTTTGCCAAATTCAAATTATTGAGGACAATTAGAAAACCATCATAACGAGCAACATTTTTGCATTTTTGATAGAGAGATCTTGAAGTTTATCAAGAACCAATAATTCAAAGATTAATGAATGATTCTCATCTCTCACCAAAGTCCGTATCTTATTATACTCACAAAATCCTTATGACAATATTAGTTCTCATACTGTTATATCATTTTTTGATTTATTGAGAGAGGATGGGCAGGTGGTCATGCCGTCATGGCTATGGTTGTGGCGAAAGACCAACTGCGATGGTAGTATCGGACCGCTGTAGAAGAAGTGACAAATGAGGGTGAGCCACATAGAGAGAAGAGAGAGGGAGTCGTGCGAAGATCCTGCAACCTGGAGGTTCGGAACATCCTCTAAATCTCATAAACTGATTAACTACAGAACTTTGACACCATAACTAGCCCTCATTCGAAGTAGTTTACACAGAATTAGTAAGATTCAAACGGGTGATCTTCAATCCTTAAGCTAGAAATGTCCCAAAGCTTGAAACTGTGCCAACCATATAATAGCTTAATATTTGTGAATGATTTTCATTGCTTTTCATTTACAGATTAGAGAGAAAAGATACAATCTTTGGCGGAGCAAAAATTAAGAAATGCCAACTCATCTATAGTTGGTAATCCCTTTAAATAAGCTAATTTGAAATTCAAAAAGATATCAAAACAATTTCATATCTTAACATGCCCCGCAAGATGGTGGTTCCATTGGAAATGCCCTTTTGTGAGAATGTTGGCAAGTTGATTATGGGTGGAAATATGGGAGACTCGCATCTTGCCAGCTTGAACAAGTTCTCGAAGGAAATGGTAATCTATCTCAACGTGTTTCATTCGGGAATGGAGAAAAGGATTTGCACAAATATAGGTGGCACCTATGTTGTTGAAATATAAGCTTGGTGCCGTGTCCATGTGAATGCCAAGTTCTTGAAGCAAAGATTTCACCCAAATGAGTTCGTTGAGGCCATGGCAATGGCGTAGTATTCTGCTTCGGTAGATGTCCGTGCAAACGATTGTTGCTTCGGGGAACTTTAGGAGATAGGATTTGCCCCAATATACATGACAAAACCCAAAGTAGATGTGCAATCATCAATGTTTCCTACCTAATTTGTTTTAGTGTAGGCATGAAGTATAGGCTTTGTGTCGCGTCTTAAGGGCAACCCATGGAGTAATGTTCCCTTAAGATAGTGTAAGAGCCATTTTTGCGGCTGTCCAATGGGTTGTGGTAGGCTTATGCATGAATTGAGATAGGTTGTTTACCGCAAAACCAATGTCCGGGCAAGTAATGTTGAGGTATTGAAGCGTGCCAATGAGGCTTCAAAATTCTGTAGGATCGGCTGGTGGTTCTTTGTCATGGACCGAAAGAAACTGACCCGTGACTAATGATGTCCCTACCTCTTTTATATCTCCCATTTTGAAACGTTCAAGTAGCTCTCTCTTATGTATATATGTTGAGAAAGAAGTAAGCCGGTCTTTGTAGGAATCACTTCAGTTCCCAAAAAAAAATCCAGTGGCCCCAAGTCTTTAGTTAAGAATCGGTGATGAAGTCCGAAACAAAATTATGGCAGCGGAGAGCTTGAATGGCAATTGGATGGCTGCCGAGATTGAAATCAGGCCATTACGTGCGGCTGTCTCGATGGAACTGGAGCCAGAATATGAGGTGTCTGCCATGACCGGAGGATGTAGAAGGTTGCTGAAAAAAAAATGCAGGATGGTCAGATAACAAAACTCTTAGGAGTAGAAGGCTTTGATACCATATAATAGCTCAATATTTGTGAATCATTTTCATTGCCTTTCATTTACAAATTGTACATTTTTATAAAGAGAAGGCACAGCAAAAATCAAGGAATGCCAGCTCATTTATAAGCTAATATGAAATTCAAAAAGATATTTAAAAGATTTCATATCTTAACAAATCACAAGGTTTCGAGGTGGGTGCATATTGAAATTAGGATTTGAATCTTTTTACGGTGGATGATAATTCTCAAGTTTAACATGCGGTTGGTAGATAGAGCCTCCCACATGCAACTCGTGCTACCCATGTTCAATGCATGTATCCAGCCCCCCAATTCGCAGGCACGCGTTGAGATTTTGGCCAACTATTTTTCATCACTTCCATCTTTTGATCTGCCAATAAAGCTGTCGTTCCAAATTATGACGTCATGACCATCCCATTGCATTACTCTTACCCTGCAAAAATGGCGAAGCCGTATTCAGATCTGGTGCAAACGACCTTGCCTAATACACTAATCGGAAACTAATGTTACACTAATCGGAAACTAATGTGTTTTATACTCATCTGATTGCCTATCCTTTTCTATAGTTTCTCTATCATAATTTTCCCTTCTTCTTTTTTCAGAACTCATTTGAATTAGCAACAAAAGCACAAGAGCAAATTCTTATACATACTCAAGATTGGGACAATTACAAAAATATTCCCAAACCCATTACACTTATTCTAATTTGGTCTTGAGCATTTTGTGCGAATTTAATTATAAATCCTTTTACATTTGGCTGATTGAGTATATCTAATTAATTTTGGTTAGAAATCGCTGATGTGGATACTAGCTATTCTACGTGACATGACCGGCACCAACATAAACATTTTAATAATACTTTGAATCTTTAAAGAATTTTTTTTTTTTTTAGTTTTCTTTTCTCTAGGAGTGGATGCATAGGTGAAATAAACTCCGGTAGAATTGGTTTTGATATTATGTTAGAAAGTCCAATCCAAAGACTTAAGTTAATTTGTTGAGAGAGATTACATGCATATAGAGAGTATATCAACTCAAAATTAAGTAATGTAACATATTTCTTCTTGTCTATCTTTTTTTAATCTTTGTTACTTATGAAATCGTACTTTCAAGTAACTTTTATCTCATATATACACTTTTATTATTGAAAAGTTGTCATGTCAGAAATCATGTCCGCATGACTAAATAAATTAAAGATGAAGTTTAAATCAAAAGGCGAAAAAACTTGATTTTAAATTCTAGAAAGTCAAAAGGTTACATTGCATGAGTTTGGAACGGTTTTGACATATCTGCTGAGATTGTCCACCATGATGTCGCAAGTAGTGGATATGCGTTACGCTGGATATGCATTACGTTTGAACTTGTCGTCGGACTGTCAACATCAAATATGCAGGAGTTCATTCTTAATTCAACCTTTTACTTCATTCCTAGTCAAAAGAGAATTTATCTGAAATTTCATTGCCAGTACACTTCTAAAATTCTCAACCACTAGTCTTATTCTCAACCACACGTTGAGCCAGCCAATTAGTTTGACCCTTATATAGATGGAAACGCAATCAATGTCACCATCCAAAAGACACATAAAATTGATCTGCATGAGACGCAAATAAAATAAAATAAAAAACAAAGTTTGTGCAAAAGAAACCTAGCTTTGTCAGGGTGAGATGACAAAGCTTTACATGAAATGTGGTAAATTATAACATATACCTAAAAATTGCACTTAGCAACTTGAGAGTGATGATCCTTACTAATCCGCCCCTAGTCCGGTAATGAATGCATGACATGTTTGATAAGCGTAAGGACACAAAGTATGTTAAGATAACCAATATTCGAAGAAAAGCAATGATTTGAGGAAAACATGAGGTGCGAACTCAACCAAGATAATGAGCCAATTAATACTCTTCCAATCATAAGAACAAGGCATACGCCATGATGATTTAAGTGGTGGACTAGTGGTTGGGTCAGGTCAAGTCTAATTGAAGTATTCAGGAGAACACGACATAAGCCTTGATGATTTAAGTGGTGGACTAGTGGTTGGGTCAGGTCAAGTCTAATTGAACTTTTCCGGATGGATCCAATACGAACTCCTCCTTCACATAAAATTTTTGAATTTTTCAAAGCCTTTGAAATATCTTTGCCCGAACGCCGTACGGTCATCTAATGTCAAATTTCAAACGAATACAAGTCTAGTCCACCGCCTTCTTTCCTCCTCTCTTCGCATTTTCCACATTGTTTTCACGTGCCATGTCCATGCATTCAGGGCAAAATAAAGCCCATGCCCAACCACGTGTGCAACTACCTTAAGAATTATGACACGCCGAAGAAACATTCAAACCTTAATTCAAAACCCTAATTTCAACATGCACACACCTCAAAACTCCATGATTGGCGCAGTAGTTCAAGTTTTGGGACATATTCAATTCAATGCCTGAAAATCTGTCACTCGAATCTTATCAGCTCTGTGCAAACTACACTAAGTGAGAACTACTTACATATGACATAGATCTAAAATGACCAATTCATAGAATATTACGTGAACTTTTAGATAGTCGGATCTTCACATGCCTCTTGTTCTTTTCTCTATGTTCCTCCCCCTCATTCATTAATTCTTCTACAGCAACCCAATACTGCCATTGCACTTGTCCTTTCGCCAAAACCATAGCCATGACGGCATAGCCACCCACCCATCTCTTCTCGCTCTCTCCTTAAATAAATTAAAAAGTGATATAACTATACAAGAACTTAAATTCTCATTATTTTCTAAGAATTCGACTCCAATGAGTCTCTTATGCTATCTCGCATCAACGAAAGACATGTGTCTATTATATTTTCTCACCATTGAATTTTATTTTTTTTCCTTTCTTTAGCAATGGAGAAAAGTATCTTTAATTTACTATGATATTAATAACTTATTCTGAGCAACAAAAAAATAAATAAAAAATAATTATAGTTATTATGGAATCTACTACTTCAAGAATTTATGACTCATAATATACTATTACTCTTACAATACTCTAAAAGCTATTATGTTAGCAAAACCCTTTGTAATTTTTGGCAAGCTCTTCACCTCTAGCTTTGTGAAAGGTCATGCTCATGCATTGCCACCACCACCATGCCCGCCCACCTTGCCACCACCGGTTGCTCCAACCCACTTGGCCGACCCAGCCCTACCACTGTATGCGCCCCATGATGCCACTAGCTACCCTAGCAGTTGATAAGATTGATAATATTATTGGTAAATCATCGGAAGATTAGATTAGAATATGATTTGATTATGATTTGATTATGCCATCAAAAGATTAGATTAGATTTGATTCTACTATCGAAATATTAGATTAGAGTGGTAGATATGATTTGATTTCAGTCAATCTATCAGATTAGATATTCAGAATATAGAATAGGAGATATTTTTTTCTTCTTAATATAAATAGCATTATGTATTGTAGAATAATATAATGGATGATGGCTTTCAGTGAAGAACATTCTTCTCCAGGGAAATTTATCTTTGAATCGTTGTTTTCTTGAATCCTCTTATTTTCTTCATGGTATCAGAGCTTTATACTAAGAGCCAGTTTTATTATATTTGTCTTCATCCTTTTCCTTGAGTTCATCTATTCTTCATCTACACAATCATGGCTGAAAACCCAAAATCGAGATACCCATACCCGATACACGTAAATCTCTCAAACTTTGTGACTATCAAACTTTCTGAAGGAAATTTCCTTCTATGGCAAACGCAATTTCTTCGTTTCATTAGAAGCCAGGAACTATTGGGTTTCATCAATGGTCAAATTCAACCTCCACCGTTTAGAATCTTACGCACGGAAGGGGAAAATTCTGAAGATGTCCTTAATCCGGAGTATCAGCAATGGTATCGTACGGACCAACTTGTGTCATCGTGGATTACTGGATCTGTGTCTAAGGATGTGTTGGGACTCATAATCGGTATTGAATCGGCTTTTGAGGTATGGAATACATTATGTAATCGTTTTACTCAGAGATCTGTGGCCAAAGAATTCGAATTAAGGGGTAAGCTTCAATCTTGTCAAAAGCGTAATAGGCCCTTAACCGAGTATTTACGTGAGTTCAAATTGATTTGTGACCAGTTAAACGCGATCGGGAAACCGGTCGATGAAATCACAAAGGTTTTCGGTGTTTTAGAGGGTCTCGGAAGTGACTATGAGACGTTTAAGACAACTATGTATTGTCTCAAACCCGAGCCGAGCTACGAAGACGTTATTGCTCAGCTCGAGAGATATGAAGCGCGACATCAAAATTATTTGTCGAATCAAATAAACCCTAATTTGGCATTTACTGGTGAAAAGATTGATCAGTCGAAACTGAGTAGTGATGCTGATTCGGGTTCATTTAATTCAACATTTGCTTTTGCTGGCCAAAGAAATTTTAACAGAGGTTTTGAAGGAAGGAATGACAGGTTTAACAATAGAGGAAGAGGCTATGGTTTTCGTGGAAGGAGGTTTGGAAATTATCCCGGATCTCATAATTATGGATCCTCAGTAATTTTTGGTGATTCATCTGGTGGTTATCAATCTAGTGGAAATTACAGACCAAATTCACAGAATCAAGGCTTTCAACCCTATACAAACACTCCAACCAAGGTTGCTGATTCAAAGGAGTATTTGCCTGTGGGTGGTAATTCTGCTTCGAACAATCAGTTTTATGTGAATAATACGAAGCTTCAATGTCAAATATGCAAGAGGCCAGGACATGACGCTCTTAATTCTTATCAAAGTGAGATGATACCAAATGCCTTAGCTGCTCTTCACTTGGAGGATGATCAAGGAGGAGATTGGTTCCCGGATTCTGGGGCAACAAACCATATCACATCATTGACTGGTAATCTCAATTCTTTCTCTCCTTACTATGGTTCAGACAAGGTAATGGTAGGGAATGGAGTTTGTTTGCCCTTTACTCATATTGGCTCAACTTCTTTATCTACTGAACTACATTCACTTCCTTTAAATGAGGTTTTGGTGGTCCCGGAGATTAAGAAAAACTTGATTTTGGTGTCTAAGTTAACTGACGATTATCCCTGCTCACTAATCTTTGATAAACTTGGTGTATCTATTAAGGACCATCTGACGGATTCAGTAATCAATTTGGGAAAGAAATGCGGGGGCCTTTACAAGGTAAATCAGGCACAAATACAGGTGTGGTACTCTCAAAGACAGCAGATTGCCAGTAGTGAAGTTTGGCACCTTCGGCTTGGGCACTCAAACTTTCAGATAATAAAGTTTCTGGAGAACAACAATCAGATCAAATCTACAAAGGTGACAAAGAGAATATGTGAAAGTTGCCAGGTTGGAAAAAGTAGCAAGTTGCCTTTCAATATCTCGGAATCTCTAGCTAGTAAACCACTTGAAAAAATCTATTGTGATGTGTGGGGGCCTGCCCCAGTAGAATCTTTTCAGCAGTTTAAATTCTATGTAGTCTTCATAGACAGTTTTTCACGATTCTCATGAGTATATCCAATGAAGAGAAAGTCTGAGTTCTTTTCCATCTTTATCATGTTCCAAAATCTTGTTGAGAACCAATTTGAAAGTCGAATTAAATCTTTCCAATGTGATGGTGGAGGTGAATTTAATAGCAGCCAGTTTATTAATCATTTGAATGAGAAATGAATTAAAATGTTGGTCTCCTGCCCATATACGCCGGAACAAAATGGAAATGCCGAAAGGAAACATCAACACATCGTTGAGTTAGGTCTTTCTATGCTCTATCATGCACGAGTACCGTTGATTTATTGGGTCGATGCGTTTCTAACTGCCACATTTCTCATCAATCAGCTGCCATCACCAGTGTTAGGAATGAGTAGTCCATTTGGTAAGCTCTTTGGTAAAAAGCCTAACTATGGGTTTCTTCGAGTCTTTGGGTGCAAGTGCTATCCACACCTTAGACCGTATGGTGCAACAAAGTTTGATCCACGCTCATTACCCTGTGTTTTTCTTGGGTATAGTCAAAGACATAAAGGTTATCGATGTCTTTATCCACCAACAGGAAGGGTATATGTAAGTCGTCACGTGATATTTGATGAGACGAGATTCCCATTTTCTGATAAATTGGGGACTGTTTTTCCTGGGCATTCACAGTTGTATCAGACTTGGTTACAGGGAATTAAATTCTTTACTAGACGATCTGGAAGAACAATGAGTGAAGGGCAAATATCACAACACTCGAGCGTGGGATTTCTATTTGATGATAATAGCTCTGGACAGCAACATTATGAGCCACCTAATGAGACAAACGTGCAGCAACCACAGTTGGATTCACAAGAACCATGCATAGACTGTGAAACACACGAAGAAGCAATAGTCTCTGTCTCAAGTGATTTATCAGTTCCATCCACTCAACAGTAGTCTACTCACCCAATGCAAACAATGTTGAAATTGGGAATAAGGAAGCCCAATCCAAAGTATGTTCTCTCCATAGCTTGTGAGATTCCAAAGGAGCCGAAAACAGTTAAAGGAGCACTAAGTCATCCAGGTTGGAGGAAAGCTATGATAGATAAATTGGAGGCTCTCGAATTAAATCAAACATGGGAGCTAGTACCAAGATCTTCAAATATGAATATCGTCGGATGTAAGTGGGTGTTCAAAACCAAATTGGATGCTGAAGGAAACCTTGATAAACTGAAAGCACGATTAGTGGCAAAGGGGTACCATCAAGAGGAAGGTGTTGATTTCGTCGAAACTTTTAGTCCTGTGGTTAAACAGGCAACCGTGAGAATTGTTCTCTCCATGGCAATTGTTAAAGGATGGTTTATCCATCAACTAGATGTGAAGAACGCATTTCTTCATGGGTCATTAAATGAGACAGTGTTTATGGAACAACCACCGGGCTTTGTGAGTTCTACGATGCCTAACTCGGTTTGTTTACTCAAGAAGGCATTATATGGCTTAAAACAAGCTCCGCGAGCTTGGTTTGAAAAATTCAGCAACTTTTTGTTGGAATGGGGATTTCATTGCAGCTCTACCGATCCATCGTTATTTCTTTTTCACACGGGTCAGCACACCTTGGTATTATTATTATACATTGATGATATTATTTTGACCGGCAGTTCGTCATCTCTACTTCGGGAATTAATAGAAGCTTTAAGCATAAATTTTTATATGAAAGATCTCGGCCAACTTCACTATTTTCTCGGTATTGAAGCCAAGTTTACTGGTCTGGATCTATTTTTAATACAATCTAAATATGCTGGTGATTTGTTGCAGGAAAGCAGAAATGCAAGATAGTAAGCCGATTGAGACCCCATTGCCTATCAAAACTCATCCAACGGTACAAGACATGGAACCTTTTCATGATCCTCACTCTTTTCGAAGTCTTGTGGGTGGATTACAATATCTCACAATTACAAGACCGGACATCTCTTATTCAGTAAATCAAATCTGTTAGAAAATGCAATCTCCTACGAACAATGATTTCAAACTGTTAAAACGGGTGTTGCGGTATGTAAAAGGAACTTAGCAACTGGGGCTTTATCTTCACTCTCAAAGCGCGCTAAATTTATATGGGTATGCGGACTTTGATTGGGCTAGCTGTTCTGAGACTCGGAGGTCAACAACCGGGTTTTGCACTTTATTGGGATCAAATATCATTTCATGGTCCGCAAAAAGACAAGCGACAGTGTCAAGATCATCAACGGAGGCTGAATATAGGGACTTGGCTTCTGCCACAGCAGATCTTACATGGGTCTCTTTTGTGTTGAGAGATTTGGGTATTTCGCTCAAGGGGCCGACTTTGCTTTATAGTGATAATCGCTTAGCCATTTCATCGACAGCGAATCCAGTCCTTCATGCAATGACAAAGCACGTGGAGATTGATTTTCATTTCGTTCGGGAGAGAGTCGCTCTCAAGTTACTTGAAGTTTGCTATGTTCCTGCTACTCATCAACTTGCTGACATATTTACAAAAGCTTTACCACGCTTTGATCATTGCAGGCTACGATACAAACTGGGACTAGGTTTTCCACCTAATCCCAGTTTGAGGGAGGCTGATAAGATTGATAATATTATTGGTAAATCATCGGAAGATTATATTAGAATATGATTTGATTATGCCATCAGAAGATTAGATTAGAATATGATTTGATTCTACTATCGAAATATTATATTAGAGTGGTAGATATGATTTGATTTCAGTCAATCTATCAGATTAGATATTCAGAATATAGAATAGGAGATCTTGTTGTCTTCTTAATATAAATAGCATCATGTATTCTAGAATAATATAATGGATGATGGCTTTCAGTGAAGAACATTTTTCTCCTGGGAAATTTATCTTTGAATCATTGTTTTCTTGAATCCTCTTATTTTCTTCAGCAGTGCCCCTCCAAGCTCAACGATGCCGCCATCGAACCTGCTTCTTGCTCGTGGAACCCCTAGGCCTCGTCCCTCTCTTCCGCAGCCACCTTAGATTTGCAACTCTCACGTAAGGTGTCAATGTCAAATATCTACCTCCGAAAATCGAGCTATTGCCACCACCGCCGACCCCGCTCAACCTTGGATCGACCCAGATCTGAGGTCCGGGGCTATGGCTCAAGATTCGAGCTTAGATTTTGGCTCGTTGGCACCTCGTCCTCGTTTATTAGCTTGTCGACAACATGATTAGATAATTGAACGGAGGAGGAGGAGGAAGGGGCCTCGTGGCCACGGGGACAATATGGGGTGTTGTATACAAGAACAGTACCCTCGCCCCTTATGAGACAAGTAACTTCAACTAGGAGCAAAAAAAAAAAATTCCGCATACTAACTGTGAAAGCTATCATTCTCATTGAAAGCGGTTTGGAAAATGTTAAACATAAGAAGTAATTCTATTACAATTTACTTATTAGGCGATGTGGCAACTTTCATTTTTTAAATACTCAATTGGAAAATCATCACATCTTTTGATAAGGAATTTAGTGAAAATTTCGGTTATGCTTATTTCGCGAAAATTAAATGATTTAAAAATATTTTTCTTAAAAATGATCACTTGTATTATTTAAAATAATTAGTCGGTTAAATGTGCTTTTATTTCCAATAATAATTTATATTACAATTTTTTATCTATTTATTTTTGTAAGGTTTATGAGTGATTATTTTTAAAAAATATATATATTTTTTTAAATTTGTACATAAAGGAGTCAATGCCACGCCATTTTTTATTTTATTTTTTACTGTAGTACCTCCGTGCTTGGCTAGAAGTCTCGAAAGAGGCAAAAATTTACATCAATGCGAAAAGATGGCAATCTCAGAACCATTTGCGCAAGTTTTGTCGGTCCCCCACCCAATACGCGACATAATTTAGAAACCCAAGGTCAAAATTAGAGGCATGCTACCACGTTTTAGATTAAGGACAACGCCAAACGCACACAGGGCATCTTTCAACGTTCAATTATTTCATTGTGGGCTTTGCATTTAGCTCCGCTTCAGAGCATTAGTGCTAAATCTTCAAATTGTTCTAATATAATTTTAAATTTTTGCATGAAATTTTAGCATAATTATTCTAGTCAAATTTTACCTGCAATTGCTAATATAGCAGTGTAGTTATCGGCGATTATCTATATGGGACACCAATAATTCAATAGACAAATTTACATGAAATGATGTCGTTTTGAATGATTTTGTAAATGGATTTAAGAATTAGGAAAGTTGCTATGTTGGGTCCAAGAATATCTACCAATGGCATTCTGATACGAGGTGCATGCATTTGGAGTCAATTCTTATATTGAGCATAATGTCAATGCAATGAACCTTTCTTACAATCTTTAGCTTGAAAGAAAATCCATCAATTGATCATAAAATATCATATGGGACATCCCTGATTCCTATTTGTGGAACTAATATTTCTAACCACTTCATACAAAGTAAAAATTCTGCACCAAAAAGACAACTTAATAAAAAGTGTTACAAGACATGGGATAATGCTAATGAGAGTAGTGAATTGATCAAGTCGTCCGGTAGATCGGTTCGATCGTTGTTAGATGAATGACATGTCTTGTAAATAGAATATGTTCTAGTAATTGAACTTTAGTACTATCGAAGGACCGAACTTTTTTTCCTTAGTTTCATTTCTTATGTTAAGCAAGGAGAAGGCGACTGTCCATAAATTCCCTTAATTTGAACATAAAGGAGCCCTCTACGGTAGGTCACGTCCTGCTTTAGTAGACTCAACTTCTTTCTGCAGGGTGTGAAATCCCTTCTTTCTGCAAAACTTCTCGTTCCCTTAACAGGGAACTTTCTTTTTTAAGCTCACAATTCCATTGAGTAAATTTTCTTAATTCATCAGACATTTTTGTCAACTTATAATCCACTTCATCACAAGTGACTTTAGAAGGTTCTACCATATCATCTTCTGAATCTATATCAGTCATCAAGTAGAGAGGAAGCTTTTTCGATTTTTCTTTTCTTTTCCTTTCTTTTTTTATCTTTAATATTCATCATCTTCTTCATACATTATTTACTGTCGTTACACCAAAAAGTGGAATTTTACCCAAATGGTGAAAAATTCTTCACAAAGTTGGTTCTTGGCTTTTTGTGTGGAACTGGGTTGTGTGATGATTTTGGATATGGGAGTGTATGGATTTTAAAGTGAGAATGCAATGCAAAGAAGACGAATGTACATAAAGTAAATGATAAATAAACACTGAAGATTAAAAGACATGCAATTAATACATTGATTAAGCACATTGCAAATTTGTGCTTGAGCTGATCCGCTTTACAATGGAAATCACGAATACTTGTAGCCCACTATAAGCAATTATCGCTTACA
Organism: Eucalyptus sp. ANBG9806169; assembly: GCA_014182395.1. NCBI lineage: Eukaryota > Viridiplantae > Streptophyta > Magnoliopsida > Myrtales > Myrtaceae > Eucalyptus > Eucalyptus sp. ANBG9806169. The sequence goes on from CM024582.1 coordinate 11,089,094, forward strand.
AACGCATTTCACATAAACTCAGCATGCAAAAAGATTGAGGAAGAAAGCCTCCGTATAGTAGCCAATAAAACATTTGCTTAGAAAGGCCTGCACTTTTAGTAAAGTGACACCCTACCTCTTACAACCTTTCAAATCCTAGCCAACAAAAGATGAGGCTTAATCGACATGTTTTGAAACCGTTTGCAATTGCGTTCCATCCAGATGCAATAGATTATCGCTAAGAAAAATAGCTTGAGGAGTCTCGCCTCCAAGGTTTTGCCCTTGGTGGCCCCGATCATCTAATGAGGTATTAAGTTCCAACCTCTTACTTAACACCAAATTTCATTTTGTGCCATACACTACTTATCCAGAGGCACTCAAAGAATAAGTGATTTCTATCTTCTATATTAGTCATACAAAAGTTATACTTAGTATTTACTAAAGATAACCAATGTGATATGGCTACTGTTGTTGGTAGCCTATCTCAACAAACAAGCCAACCAATAAAATTATGCTTGCTAATACCGTTGGTCCAAATTAATTGATACTAGTCTATGGCTGATCCCTCTTGTCTAAATTTCTTGTATATGTCTTTGCAACAATATGTTTGGCTCAAGATAATAGGCATTAGAGCAGACTGTGGGACACTTGGAGTGCCATAACTTGGCACGGAGGGACACTTAAGTGCCATAACTTCAAAATGGTACACTTGAGTGCCACTCCGGCGAAAATCCGGCCAAATGGTGACGTGGCAACTTTCCGGCGAGTTTGGTCTAAAACGGCGGCGTTTTGCACGCTGACGTGGCGGAGAAAATGCAAAAACGACGCCGTTTCGTGTCTTATGTATAAATAATTAATATAAAAATTAATTAAATTAAATTAAAACTTAATTTTACTTAAAATATTCTAAAAAATTAAAAAATTAAAAAATTTAAAATTTAAAAAACTTAAAATTTAAAAAATTTAAATTTAAAAAATTTAAATTTAAAAAATTAAAAATTAAAAAACTTAAAATTTTAAAAATTAAAATTGAAAAAACGAAAATTTAAAAAAACTTAAAATTAAAAAACTTAAAATTAAAAAAAATTAAAAATTAAAAATTTAATATTTTAAGAAAATTAATATTAAAAAAATTAAAATTTTAAAAACTTAAAAATTAAAAAATTAAAATTAAAAAACTTAAAATTTAAAAAAAAAACTTAAAATTAAAAAAATTAAAATTAAAAAACTTAAAATTTAAAAAACTTTAAAAAAAAAAAAAACTTAAAATTTTAAAAACCTTAAAATTAAAAAAAAAAAAAAATTAAAATTGCCACCTCAGCCGCCCCCTTCGACCCCCCTTTTAAAAAAAAAAAAAAATTAAATTTTTATAAATTTTAAGTTTTTTTTTTTTAATTTTAAGTTTTTTAAGTTTTTAATTTTAAGTTATTTTAATTTATTTTTTAAAAATTTTAAGTTTTTAAGTTTTTAATTTAATTTTTTTTTAATTTTAAGTTTTGTAAATTTTAAGTTTTTTTAATTTTAATTTTTTAAATTTTAAGTTTTTTAATTTTAAGTTTTGTAAATTGTAAATTTTAAGTTTTTTAAATTTTAATTTTTTTTTAAATTTTAAGTTTTTTAATTTTAAGTTTTGTAAATTTTAAATTTTAAGTTTTTTAAATTTTACGTTTTTTTTAATTTTGATTTTTTTAATTTTGAGTTTTTTTAATTTTAAGTTTTTTAATTTTTTTTAATATTTTAAATAAATTAAACTTTAATTTTAATTTAATTAATTTTTATATTAATTATTTACACATCGGACGCGAAACGGCGTCGTTTTTGTATTCTCTCCGCCACGTCAGCGTGCAAAACGACGCCGTTTTAGACCAAACTCGCCGGAAAGTTGCCACGTCAGCCATTTGGCCGGATTTTCGCCGGAGTGGCACTTAAGTGTTCCATTTAAGTTCGAAACTGGCACTCAAATGTACCATTTTGAAGTTATGGCACTTAAGTGTCCCTCCGTGCCAAGTTATGGCACTTGGGCTGTTCTTCTGCCCATTAGAGCAAGTCTTAGCTTGAGAATATATCGCCAACTCCAAGCCATACTGCCCTTTTATGTCGAGTTGCATAATGGGAGTACCTCTACATTTAATATAATGAACCCAAGTACTCCACAGGGATGAGGACGAAAGATTGATGAGGCTCCAAAGCATGCATCCCATCAACACTTTATTCTAGAGTTTCAGATCGAGCAGGCCTAGTCCTCCCTCCTTTTTTCGCGAACATACTACATTCCATACAATTTTGTGGGATCTGAATTCCATCCAAAATTTCAGGAATATTTAATTGTGTGGATGACTAGATATCCCAGTGATTATGTTGTTTATCTTTGATGGCTAAATTGACTATCTTGAAGATTATCCACCGATTAGTTTGGATATTGAAGACTATGTAATAAAGTCAACATATGGTAAAGAAGACACGAATTACGAGAGCAACTATGAACTGAGAAAGCTTTACTATTTGATATAAATATACTCTTGTTGACTTATGAAGCGAGAATTTCATTTACAAAGAGTGTTTTTTTTATTGATTTTAATCTCTTTAGATAATTGAAGGATTTGTAGTAGTGCTTGGGATTTGGTAGTGTGATTTACCAGTTTCGAATGGAAGTAGCATAGGCTATACTAGAACCTCTCATAATATTAATTGTGGATTTTAATAAGTTGGTGGCCGTTATTAGTGTGTGAGAATAGACATAGACTTGGTATAAGCCAAACCACTATAAAGATAATACGATATGCATGCACTATCTTCTATCTCTTTACTTGTTTCCATATCTATCTAATACTAATATGCTGCACTCAATATCATCAATTTGCTCTAATATATATATAATCAGTTTACTAGTGCCCACGGTTAGGTCTCCAATATCATCAGTTTACTTGGATATATATTTGTTAAATTTTCATATATCAAACTTCACCTTGATAATTCTGCAAGAATACATCAAGTTATGATTATTAACCTATTCACCTCCCTCTGCATTGCATATTTAACCATAATACCGAGAAATGTCTCTCGGGGATTTGGGCATAGGCATCAAACTCTTGTGCATGGTATTCGAGACCTAAGCATGGGCACTGGTGTACTAAGTTGGCCTCAAGAGACATGGGTCCTAGTGTCGGTTACATGGCCGCGGAAGTTGAGTATCTAGGCATGGGCATTATGGTTTTGAACCTAGCCTTTGTAGGGCAGAAGGACAATTCAAGTGCCATAACTTGGCACAAAGGGACACTTAAGTGCCATAACTTACGAAAGGTACACTTAAGTGCCAAAATCGGAGCAAAATGGATCACTTGAGTGCCAATCCGGCCAAAACGCGACGTGTCAATTTTCCGGCGAAGTGAGCACAAAACGGCGTCGTTTTGATGCCGACGTGGTAAAAATTTAATATAAAATTAATTTAATTTAATTTAAAACTAAATTTATTGAAATCATTTTAAAAAATAAAAAAATATTTAAGATATCTAAAAATTTTAAATTTTAAAAAATTGTAAAAAAATTTTAAATTAAAAAAATTAAAAAAATTAAAAAATTTTAAAAATAAATAAAAATTTCAAAAAATTTAAAAATTTTAAAAATTTTAAAAAATTTTAAAAAATTTTAAAAAATTTTAAAAAATTTTAAAAATTTTAAAAATTTTAAAAAATTTTAAAAATTTTAAAAATTTTAAAAATTTTAAAAATTTAAAAAAATTTTAAAATTTTAAAAATTTTAAAAATTTTAAAAAAATTTCAAAAATTTTCAAAAATTTTCGAAAAATTTCAAAAATTTCAAAAAAATTTCAAAAATTTCAAAAAATTTAGAAAATTTAAAAATTTTAGAAAAAAGGGAGGCGGCCCCGCCGACCCTCCCCCACCTTCCGGCGACGGCGGCGAGGGCTCTGCCCTTAGCCGTTGGCTACCTTCCTCCTCCTCCTCCTCCTTTTTTCAAAAATAAATATAAATTATACTATTATTATTATTATTATTTTGTTTTAAATTTAATTTAATTAATTTTTATATTATATTAAAATTCAACTTATGCCAAAACAACGTCGTTTTGGCCGATTTAAGGGCTCTATTCTGGCCAACACCCGAAACGACGTCGTTTTGGTGCTGATGTGGTAAAAAATTTAATATAAAAATTAATTAAATTAAATTTAAAAATAATTTTATTTAAAAATTTTAAAATTAAATTTTAAAAATTAAAAAACTTACGAAATTTTTTAAAAAAAAATTCAGAAAGGAGTCAGCTAAGGGCTGAAACTTTTTGTAAATTTTTAAAATTTTTTAAATTTTTAAAATTTTTGTAAATTTTTAAAATTTTTTGTAAATTTTTAATTTTTTGTAAATTTTTAATTTTTTTTTTTTAACTTTTTTAATTTTTTTTTTTTAAATTTTTATAATTTTTTTTTAAATTTTTATAAATTTTTTGTAAATTTTTAAAATTTTTTGTAAATTTTTAAAATTTTTTAAAATTTTTTAAAATTTTTTAGATTTATTTTTTTAAATGTTTTAAATAAATTTATTTTAGATTTAATTTAAATAATTTTTATATTATATTAAAATTCAAATTATTCCAAAACGACGTCGTTTTGGCTGATTTAAGAGTTCTATTTTGGCCAACACTCGAGACGACGTCGTTTTGGCTGAATTCGAGCTGACTCAACTTTCCGGCGAGACACATCGGCGAGAAATATTAATATTTTAATGCCACGTATGATTTCCGGCCAACTTCGCCGGAGATAGCACTCAGGTGTCCCACTTTTCTTAAAATGTGGCACTTAAGTGTACCTTTCGTAAGTTATGGCACTTAAGTGTCCCTTTGTGCCAAGTTGTGGCACTTGAAGTGTTCTTTTGCCCCTTTGTAGACTTGGGCGTCACTACTAAGTAACCTAGCTATGTTGATGAGCTTCAAACTAGATTGATCTTCTTCTACATTGTATCATTGTGCACCAAAAACAAGAAAGTCCCCTGGGATTTTCTTGATAGGACTGTCCAATGCTTAAGTGAGTAAGTGTTCGAGAAAAACGAGAGAAAAATGTTGAGGCAAGAAACTCCTAGCTATTTGGTTATGGATGACTTGCCTGATTTTAGTCCTCACCTTTCTATTTGTAGTGGTCAAACTCTAGCCAATCACCTTTTATTCAGATGTAAATGTAAATCATATTAGAGGAGTCTCACGTTAAAGAATTGATATTGTGTGAAATAGTTAATATATCTTAATTGGCCCATAATCGGACATTGTTGACACCTAATTTTGGAAAAATAAAATTGCATTTTGAACAAAAGGAAAATAAGGGGAAGATCAATATGATTTGGTTATGAATGGAATGTGGAAATTCTAATTAGCAATCTTTGCTCCGGCGAATTTTCAAATCATAATAAATGTGGAAGGAAATTCTCGATTAGAGAAATCAGGTGAATAAAAAGGCAGGGATTTTGATAAAATGGAAGGAATCAAAACATTCGAGGAAAAATCAAACCGATTGCAAGATTTTGCTCCAATTTGCAGACCATAAATTGAGGCAACGAAAAAAGAAAGCTCAAAAATTGCCATGGAAGATGGTGCTCGGAACCACTATAAAAAGGAGACCAAATTTTGTGAAAAAGGGGGGAGGAGAGCGGAGCTCAAGAGGCGATTTTCAAAAAATTCAGAGCAAATGTGAGGAAGGTTTTCTCCTTCGTTTCTTTCGAGTTCAAATTTCTTTAAGGGAGTCAACGATCTCGAGAATTCTTCAATTGGTCTATTGGATGGTGCAGTCCTCTTGACGATGCCCCATGTTCATCATGCTTCATGGATATTGACGACAAGCATAAAGCTAAGTCGAGCTTCTTTTTTTTTTTTTAAGTTTGATTGTGTGCAATTCCAATTTGCTATTCGCACTAAGGTGATTTTATTTTTCTTGCCTAGATTAAACTCCTACATCTCCGACGATAATTCCAGCAGCGAGACATCGAAGTGGCCAACGTACCTAAGCGGATTGCCATCCAAAGTGATTTCACCGTGATAAGACCAGGTTGTTTCTCTCCCTATTAAAGTTGTTCACCCCATATTTTCACCTAATTTACTTTGTTTTGTTTTGATGTTGTGGTCACAGGCAATTCAATGCCGAACAAAAGGCCACACAATTTCATATTCCACCATAATTGACAAGAGAGAGACGGCAAGAGAAGGGGGCGTCCACTCAAAAAGTTTTCGGAGGAGACTAACAAATGATCAAATCAAGAACTAGCCATATGCCCACCAACGCTGCTGCAATTCCCCTCCTTTAGTTTTATTTTTATTTCTTTCTTTTGCTTATTTTATGTTATATTATTGTGTTTTAAATTTTGTTATTATTGTTTAAGTTAGAATATGGTTTGTCAATGTTAATATTTGTGCATTTTGTATGCATTGTCCGTAGGGATTTTGTCCGAAATTAATGTAATTATTAATTTGATCCGAGAGACATCGGATCATTTTTTTATTATATTAATTTTTGGACTTTTTTTGGTGAAATTTTAATTGTTAAATCACAATAATGATTTAATTTGGTCCATAGGACTTTGGATCAGATTTGCAATTGTTTTGATCTCCTTGTTGTGATAATTAGGGGTAGAATAACCATTAATTTGACCTGTGAGACAATAGGTTATATTTTCGATTATTTTAATCATTTCTTGCTTTATTTTGTTGATAGTTTAGATTTAATATTTATTTAATAATTAATTATTTTAAAAAAATCAAAATTATGCCTGAGCATATAGGTTTAGTAAATCGACATGTAGGATTAGGTTTATGAAATTTTCGTCATCTAGTGATTGTTGCTAAGTTCATTGCTCGTCATTAGAACTAGGTCATTTGATTAAATTGCATATTTAATTGTTGCATTTCTTTAATTTCGAATTTCATGGAAAATACAAAAAATTAGAATAAATTCATTTCATGCTTTAAGATGGATTGCATGCTTATTCATGTTATATAGTTTAGGTCATATTGCCACGTCATATCATTTCATGTTAAATTAGTAGCATGCATTGTACGACTTTCATTAAATAAAGTGAAAACAAAAAATTGAGTGATTGCTTATTAATTAGAAATCATATCTAGGATTATTGATATGATTTCGACCTAACAACGCAGTTGCTTTCGTTGCTTTGAGGTAAGTCCTGCATTATTTTATTCGCTTTCTCGGGTGTTAAATTGGTGGTTTGTGCACTCGCATGATCGCCTCACACGTTAGGATAATGAATTAAAATCAAATCAAGCTGCCTGCAAAACATTTTTGAAAATTAAAAAGAAATGGTACCGAAAGAGCACTAGGATAGTCTAGTGTAACCAAGTCCCCGTACCATTAGTCTCTGGTTAGTAGGAGTAAAATAATTCTCCCATTATTTTGCTTAGGTGTCTAATTGACCTACCAAAAACAGATTAGTGGCGACTCCTAGATAGTATTTTGCATGTTTAAAAAGTTTAGATTCAAGTCGCGATTTGGTATGGGCTTGGGAGAGCCCGAGCTAAGTTTAAAAAACTTAGCAGTCCATTAACCTAGTTTTAGGCGGTGAACCTGAAAAAATTAGGTCGCGACAGACATGATGACGGGAACCCACCTAATGTAAAAGTGCATGGGAATTGGACTTGTGTGATGTAAGTGTTAATAATTCCATATAATCCACTTAATTTTTACCATCATCAATTCGCTTGAAGGCAGTGCATGCCCTTTGTCTCGGGAAAAGTATCAAAAAAGTCCTAAACTTATTGTATTATTACCAATTCAATCATAAACCTTTCAATTGGACCGATTTAATTCTAAACCTTTCACATTTGTATCAATTCAGTCTATTCGGCCAATTTAGGGCAGAAATCGCTAAGATGGATGCTAACCGTCCTATATGGCAATGCTAGTGCTAACTCAATTGAATTTACGAAGTTCCTCTTAGGTTCAGATCAAGTTTGCCCTTTGCTTAAATCTCCAGAAAGGAGTAGACTGCAGTACTCTCTGATCAAAATAAAAATTGATTTGGGCATTTCAGACCGATACAAAGTTGTTCATTTATAGCCCTTCTAGCCCAAAAATACATGTTAGGTAAATCTGGAGCATGTGAGCTCAGTTCACGACGAGATGAGCACCACGTGCAACTGACTTGATCCAAGAGCACATGTGAGCTGGACTTACGTGCTTGTGATACTAGCAATGATAACTCCGTCTTTATTTTTTTGCCTTCATTGATTTGATTGCAGGAAGTGCATGCCCTAGTCTGTCATTAGTGGGTAAGTAGCATGTTTAGCAAATCTATCGAGCTGGCCGTTTGCCCAAGTTTTTAGATTCTGAATTGGTATGCAACAGTAGTGGAAGATGGTATCTATGAAGAAGATATACGTGTGGTGAACATTAGGTTTTTTGCACATCGTCCCTTACTATTTTTTTTTTTTTTTTTTTGGGGGCAATTCATAGGGGACTAGAACTGAAATTAATCTTTTATTCATAATTACTTTGATATTGGTAACAAATGAAAAAATAGATCAAGGAATTGAATTAATGCTGCTACAAATTAGGATGATCACATTATCATCGGCATATGCCGCACTTCTCTTATTCTACAAAATGAAAAGAAATGTGTTTTTATCAGGAACCACCATGGCCACCGCCGCCAAATGTGGTTTCCTCAAATGGAAATGCTGTACGGAACTCCCCTCCCGGTCACGCCAGGCTCCGAAAACGGCTTCAAGAGCTCATACGGCACAATCCCGGCTCCATTCCGATTCTTAAACCTTTGGTCATTGTTCCTCGCGTCCATGACGCCCTCAAGCTCCTTCAGCCTCCCATGGAACCTCTCGAACGCCGCGTTTATCACCGGCTCCTCCTTCCATGCCGGTTCCGGATCTTGCCCCAGGTACTCCTCATCCGGCGAGTGGTTTGACAACACGTCGAGGACTGCCATCACCTTGGTCGCCTGTATCTGCGATGGGAAGCATGTGAGGAGCGTGACCTCAGGCTTGTCCCAAAACATCTTGAGCTCTCCTTCCGTCGGGTCCTCGACGGGCATCTTGGTTCGGGCAATGGTGGGCCGGTTTGGGAAGTAGCCGCCATAGGTGTACTGGCCGAAGTTGACGGCAGCATGGTGACCGGAGGCGACCCAGACCATGGTTGTGATAATGTGGATGAGGTCGGACGAGGTCTTGAGGTCAGGCCACCCGGGGGAGTCTTTCTTGTCGCTGTGGCCGACAGTCCGGATCTCAGTCCACCAGGATTGGAGCTCCCTGTCCCAGGCGATGCGACTTGGGTCGGGGTAGTAGTGATTGACGTAGTTGGTGACCCACTCCTTGATGGTGTCCCACAGGAGGAGGCCATCGTTGGCGAATGGGTAGTCCTCGATCGCTAGCTTGAGGCCATGAGGTGCCGTCGGGTCCTCTACTGCCAACCCCCTGGCAAGCATTGACCCAATCAGAAAAGCGATTTTCTAAACAATCCATGTGTCAACTATTGTTATATTTTTCTCTTTCCCTAATATTTAAGAATGGGAAAAAGAGGTGTGCCAATTGATTAATTGATGTGCAATACCTGCTAATCAAGTCATTGGGCAAGCCTTGCAAGTCGAATTGCCACTGCTTGTCATAGGCGACGGCGCTGAGCTCCATGGAATACTTGCCGGGAGAGAAGGTGGTCTCAATGATGCCGTCCCCATTGATCAGATTCCCGCGAGCCAGCGCATTGATCTCCATCGTGTACCGGAAGTGTGGGTGTAGCAACTTGTAGATCGGGTGCATCTCGCTCAGTTGCCGATTTGTCGCTATTATGTAAGGCTCCGTGGCACAATGAGTCCGCAACCTGCAAAAGTCGAAACCATGGAAACATCAATTACACCATCAGCGTTTATGCAAATAGGTACTTCTCGTAATAACATCACGTTTTAGATGCAAATCATATAACAATTACAAAATTATCAACATACTTAGATCTCACAATGCGATGTGTGTCTCCATGTGTGGAAAACAATTCTTAAAGTTATATTCTTCACTCTTGAAAATTTAATTTGCCTGTTTCATCAATATTATACTTCTACTCAATAGATTTATGATTTTTTTTTCTTTTTTTAATTTTGCTTGTCGAAAAGTAATGATCAACTTATTTTGTTACCAGTGGCTGACGAGCTGGTGGTGCCCAGAGTCGTGGGCGAGGACATGGGCCTTGGCGAGCCGCCAGAGCCACATGCTGGTGGAGTGGCACGACGGGATGAACACCTGCTTCCATTGCGGCTTCCCATCGTCAGTCGGCGGCCGCGTCAGCTCGATGGCGAGCGGCTTCAACGTCTCATCTGGGGTCAAGAAGAAGAGCGTCCTCGACCCATACAAGGTTGTTCCCTTGAGCTGCCTCACTTTGTTCACGTACGGTAAGAACAAGTCGTGGTAGTCTAGCATGAACAGCTTCTTTTGCTGTATAGCCTGCAAAAAATCGAATTGAACCGAACCGAAAAGGTGGGGTTCAGGTCAAATTTCATTAATTGGGGCCGTCGGGGATTTAGGTTTATGCTCGGCCCTAGAGTGCAGATAGGTTGTATTAGATGATACTTCGTCAAGGAAATATTCTCGCACCTCATTTACTGTCATGAAGCCCTTGATTTCTCTTTCGATAATATCTGTCGTGATGGCCGATTCGGGCGGACCGTAGATCTTAGGATCGAGCTCGCTCATCAAGGGCCATTCCTGAATACATATTTTAATGCCATTTAAGTATAGAAGCATATACCCAACATGATGTTGTCAAATAATTTTGGTCTTCATTAAACTAAATCGAGTGTATGTGAGCCAATTATATAGTTGAAATGTGTACAAATACATATAATTATTACCGTGACCAACTGGATCGCATAAGGATTAATTCCTGCTAGAGTTTGACGAGCAAACTCTTCGTCACTAAACCAAAAAAATCTGTCTCCTGCAGAGTGCAAAAACACAGCTAATTATTATGCATGAAAAATCTTGGAGATATGTAATAAATATTACATCAAATTTTCCATGTATGATTGACTAATAATGTATTTTCCTCCGAACAAATTACTTCTACCGATAAAGAGAGAATGAGAGAGGGAGAGGGAAAAGGAGTTTGCTTACGGATCATGGTTTCGGGGGTTTCGAAGCGCAAGACATCCTCGGAGGCATCGGTGACGGTTTTGACGAGCCGGGGGAAGAGGTCCTTGAGGAAGCCTTGTTTCTTCAACGGGGGCAAGTTGACGCCTTCGTTGAAGAGCTCGTCGATGGCGGTGAAGTAGGGGAACCCCAGGTCAGAGTCGACTATTGCCGTCTCTAGCGACGGCACCAAAGCGTGCGCCACCGAGTACACCGTCTTCGCCGAGAACGTCAATTCCTTTATTGTCGAGAACTGTTCATCTCGAGGCACATATATGCTCCCGCTCTTCGATTCCGACTGTGGATCTGCTTGATATTATGAGTGAATATGTAATTCGTTCATTGGGAGGAATGGTTAATCTAAAGTTTTGTTGCGTTAATCATTATTATGAAGTAATAACAATAATTTCTTGACTCACCAGTCTTGCTCCGAGGGCGCCCAGTCCGGCATCGTCTAGGTACGGTAGCTCTTTGCCACCAAGCACCGGCCTCTTCTTATCCGCGTCGCTGTCCGGATTCCCGAGGTCATTGTACACATCGTAATCGTATATCCTCTCGTCTGACTTTCTCTCGCCTTGGCCGTTCCCTCGCAGGATCGCCAGCTCCTCCTCTCTCAGTCTCTTCAGCCCGCTTGGCGTTTCGCCCGGTAAATAGCACTGCAGCGCAATAGCGTGCGACGAAAGCGATCAAGCTCCAAATAAAACCCATCTAAGTAATACTCAATTCAAACAGTGATGATCGACTCTCTCTCTAGTCAATTAAACTGAATTTGCTTTTGAGGTTTTGGCGCGAAAATCAAGTCCCATGAAATCGATGCGCAATCCATGACCGGCAGACGATAGGGCACCGATTTCACGTGCTGTTTCTGATTCTTTTTGAAAAGGACACTGTGAGGGCGAGTGAGTCAGATTTGATTGAACTTAAATGCTTTTCATCACATGCATTGTATCTTAGTTTAACCGGTCGCCTTTGGGTCAATTCAAGAATCAATATCACCCAAAATTTGTACAATGTTTGGTGATTATAGCTAATTAATTACGATTAAACTTGCATCTCAAGTATATATATGTGTGTGTGTAAAAAACCTAATTTTCAATCTATATAAGTCATAACTCTAAATGGTGTTGATTATATAGTATATGTAATAACCTCATGAAAAATGACAAAAAAACCCTAGGTAGGAAGCTATTTAGCTATTTGTATGATCTAACCTTATTGGTGAAGAATATCCTCTTTTTTGGGTTATCGTACTTGGAGTGAACCCATGAGTTGCATGCGATGTTAAGAGGACCGCCTGCGAACCCATCGAGGACGATGTCCTTGAGGTACATCTCCTTGTGGTGCTCATTCTCCACGAAGATCGCGCCGACTTCCCCGAACTCCTCCCCGACCTCAAACTTGCACCTGTACATCACGTCCTCCTCGTTGTGGCCCTTCTTGTGCGCATACCCTTTGATTGTCCCCTTCTCTTGTCCCGTCTCTGTAATTAAAATTCAGGACCGTGTTTAAATCTTCACTATCGTGGATACAAGAGATCGATAGTTTGAATATCATAGCAGGAACGAAATTACAGTTGGCTAGGATTTGGTGTTGGGAAGCTGAAATGAAGCCATGAACAGTAAATACGGCGAATCTAACAAAAGATCGTCGAATTGCGGGTTTGGAGCTGAATAAGTCTGGCAATCTCTCTCTCTCTCTCTCTCTCTCTCTCTCTCTCTCCCAAAATAAAATGTTAAGAGCTCAATTGACGAACAATGAAAATGTTAATGACTAATTTCGCACCTATTCCCAAACCTCATGTTATATCATAGATTGAAAATTTTATGTACATATAGTAAATCAATTTGGCTTGATATTTAGAAAAGCTTCTCTAAGTCAAAGATTAGTCGTTGATCAAGATTTCTAGACACGTGCATATATATATATATATATATATATATATATATATATAATCTTGTGATGTGGCTTAGTAACAGGACAAGAAAATTACACATCCATTAACATGTTATCTCTCACATATAATCGGCTAACATGCATCAGAACTTTTAGTACAAACCTACTTCCATGGAGAATTTATTGAGGGAATGCTTATGAAATAAACAATCAAACATCATTGTTTGTTGCAAGTCATAAACAACTTGTGTACTTCTGTGACTTTTTCTCCAAACCTAGAAATAGCTATTTTACTCTTTAAAAAATTGGTAAAAATTCATATATAATTCTGAATATCGCTCTTTTTAAACTTTGCAAAACTTCAAATGTTTCACTTCAAATAAAAGTCAAATTGTGATCAACGCAAAATTTTCAAAAAGCAGAAGAATACGTTTCAATCAAATTCAGCCTATTTCACTCCTTCCTTTCTGTTTCAAGCTGTGTTAAAAATTTCGAGTTCAAAACTGAATGCTCAATACTTACTAGGGTCAAGCTCTGCACTAACAAGCTCCAAGAGGAGCGTCTTCCCCATCAAATCAGTAATCGTATCGAGCCCTCCGCTTATCCCGAGTTCCGAGAAGATTCCGCCGGCGCTGTGTTTCACGGTCACTACGGCTTTAACCGACAGAGACTTCTCAATGGTGCTCGGGCTGGCAATCGCTTCAATCGTACTCGATGCAAGCCCCGCTCGAGCATTTCTAGGGCTCTTCTGGAGAGCAGGTTCAGCGTGCACTGGTAAAATTGCGATCCCGCCGTTGGCTTGGCTAGGTGGCTTTCTTAATGGGATCAAGGTTGGGGAGACAGGTGGGGATTGATGAAGCTGTGTCTTCAACATGACGATGGTGGTGATGATCGTTTCTGGTGTGTTCTTGAAAGAGAGAATGGTGTATGTAGACAATAATTGCTTAAGACAATGGTTATTGAGACTTGGGTTGATGGGGGTTTTGGAGAGTTGGTCTAGTGGTTTTTATAGACGGAGAAAAGGAAGAAAAGTTGGGCATGGGTTTTATTTTGCCCTGAATGCATGGACATGGCACGTGAAAACAATGTGGAAAATGCGAAGAGAGGAGGAAAGAAGGCGGTGGACTAGACTTGTATTCGTTTGAAATTTGACATTAGATGACCGTACGGCGTTCGGCAAAGATATTTCAAAGGCTTTGAAAAATTCAAAAAATTTATGTGAAGGAAGAGTTCGTATTGGATCCATCCGGAAAAGTTCAATTAGACTTGACCTGACCCAACCACTAGTCCACCACTTAAATCATCAAGGCGTATGCCGTGTTCTCCTGGAAACTTCAATTATACTTGACCTGACCCAACCACTAGTCCACCACTTAAATCATCATGGCGTATGTCTTGTTATTATGATTGGAAGAGTATTAATTGGCTCATTATCTTGGTTGAGTTCGCACCTCATGTTTTCCTCAAATCATTGCTTGTCTTCGAATATTGGTTATCTTAACACAATTTGTGTCCTTACGCTTATTAAACATGTCATGCATTCATTACCGAACTAGAGGCGGATTAATAAGGATCATTACTCTCAAGTTGCTCAGTGCAATTTTTAGGTATATGTTATAATTTACCACATTTCATGTAAAGCTTTGTCATCTCACCCTGACAAAGCTAGGTTTCTTTTGCACAAACTTTATTTTTTTATTTTTTTTGCGTCTCATGCAGATCAATTTTATGTATCTTTTGGATCGTGACATTGATAGCGTTTCCATCTATATAAGGGTCAAACTAATTGACTGGCTCAACGTGTGGTTGAGACTAAGACTAGTGGTTGAGAATTTTAGAAGTGTACTGGCAATGAAATTTCAGATAAATTCTCTTTTGACTAGGAATCAAGTAAAAGGTTGAATTAAGAATGAACTCCTGCATATTTGATGTTGACAGTCCGACGACAAGTTCAAACGTAATGCATATCCAGCGTAATGCATATCCACTACTTGCGACATCATGGTAGACAATCTCAGCAGATATGTCAAAACCGTTCCAAACTCATGCGATGTAACCTTTTGACTTTCTAGAATTTAAAATCAAGTTTTTTCGCCTTTTGATTTTGTGGAATCATGTAAACTTCATCTTTAACATATTTAGTCATGCGGACATGATTTCTGACATGACAACTTTTCAATAATAAAAGTGTATATATGAGATAAAAGTTACTTGAAAGTACGATTTCATAAGTAACAAAGATTAAAAAAAGATAGACAAGAAGAAATATGTTACATTACTTAATTTTGAGTTGATATACTCTCTATATGCATGTGATCTCTCTCAACAAATTAACTTAAGTCTTTGGATTGGACTTTCTAACATAATATCAAAACCAATTCTACCGGAGTTTATTTCACCTATGCATCCACTCCTAGAGAAAAGAAAACTAAAAAAAAAAAAAAAAAAAAATCTTTAAAGATTCAAAGTATTATTAAAATGTTTATGTTGGTGCCGGTCATGTCACGTATTGGGGGGCTGGATACATGCATTGAACATGGGTAGCACAAGTTGCATGTGGGAGGCTCTATCTACCAACCGCATGTTAAACTTGAGAATTATCATCCACCGTAAAAAGATTCAAATCCTAATTTCAATATGCACCCACCTCGAAACCTCGTGATTTGTTAAGATATGAAATCTTTTAAATATCTTTTTGAATTTCATATTAGCTTATAAATGAGCTGGCATTCCTTGATTTTTGTTGTGCCTTCTCTTTATAAACTTCAAGATCTCTCTATCAAAAATGCAAAAATGTTGCTCGTTATGATGGTTTTCTAATTGTCCTCAATAATTTGAATTTGGCAAACGATCCCTTGCCCTTATTAGGAGGATTTGGAGACATGTATCCAATATTTTCTCACCGTTGGATTTTGCTTTTCCTCTCTCTCATTATTTTTGGCAAACTCATTATCTCCAGCAATGAAACCTCATGCTCATGCAAAGCCACTGCCGCGGCTCGCCCCGCCGCCTTCGCTTGTCCCTTATATGACAAGTAAGTTCAACTAAGAGCCCAAGAACCCCAAATTGGTATAAATGATCCAAACTAGTATAAATGTAATAAATTTACTTTCCGTTAGTTTTTATTAATTGGATTAATACCATCAAAAATGCAAACTGATATATCTATGACAAAACTCAAACTAGTATATCTATTAATTTTCACATTAATAATTTGATAATAAAATTTCCCCCATACTTGTTTGGGTTTTGATACAAGTTTAGAAGTTTACAAGTCTAGGATACAACAAAGTTTGAGATAAATATGTGTATGTTATGATGAAAATAGTTGGGGACTTTTTTAGGCTTTTACCTTAACTTTTAACACGCACGGAATTGGTCAACAACATGCGACGTGTGGGAGAACTTATTCGGTTTCGCCAAGAAAAAGGCATTCCCCATCACTTCATAGTACCGTCCACATGGAATCTTTTCCTTACAGTGTTTGCAAGTCAAAAGCCACGCCTTTCTTATTTTTTTGACTGGCCTAATTGCGTGCTGGGTGTCGTTTGTTGACCATCAGCTCATTTTCCAGTGAAAATTCCCGAAAGCAAAATAAATAAATGAAAAGATAAAAATGAATTATGCCTTCATCTGTGGACGTATTTACCATAATTTCGAGCCCTAAAAACAAAGATACCCATAAAAATAAGGGTTAATATCCTAAAAAATTCTTCACTAATACACATGTGACAAATTTATTCCAAATTAATTTTTTGACCATTAAAAACCCCTTACCACCAACTAGTACACTTATGACAAATTTACCCTACATTAGTTTCTGTTAAATTTTACTGTCAAATTACTAAGGCGAATGACACGTGACAGTTGACCAGTTTACTGATATGGGATTTTACTCTCCATTTGTCACAATTATATAATTTTTGTGATTTTTTGTGATATTAATCCAATTTAACGGAGGGTATATTTATCACAAATGTACTAATTTAGGGTTTTTGACAATTGAATAAATTAGTTTGGGGTAAATTTATCACAAGTATACCAGTTTAGGTTTTTTCTTGTCAGTTGAGGTAAATTTGTCACAAGTTTATTAGTTTGAAGTTTTTCATGGTAAAAAAATTAGTTTTTGGTAAATTTGTCATATATATACTAGTTTGGGATTTTTCAAGATATTAACCCTTAAGATAAAGAAGAAAGAAATGATTAAGTTTATATACATTTTACATAATATATTTTTATTATCAATAATAATTTATACCAAAATATTTTCGCGAATGATGAAAACATTTTCGTTCATTCATCTTCGTGAGCAATTTAAATGATTATTTTTAGGAAAATATTTTATAAAATATTTATTTTTCACAAAATAAACGAAACTTGACACAAATATTTATGCAAATTTTGTTGGCCTATTACTCAATCCTCGACATAAATGAGAAAACCAATGTGAAATTCGGGCAAATTGTCACGTTCTACATGAAGGACGGCGCCAAACACGCACAGGCCATCTTTCGACCTTCAAATATTTCATGGTGAGCTTTGCATTTTGCTTGGCTTTAGAGAGGTGTGTGCTTTGAGGGGAGCGTTATCAATTCAATACTCTCATGGTGCTAAACTTGTTAATTGTTCTAATGTAGTTTTAAACTTTAATGTAAAATTCTATTGTAGTCATTTTAGTTAGTTTTTGTTTGAAATTGCTAACATAGCGGTCCAGTTATCACTAGTCATCTACATGGTATGCCGGCAATCCGACCGATACATTTACTCGAAATGAGGATACTTTGACTGATTTTGTGAATGGGTTTAAGATTTAAGGAAGATGATGTATTGGGTCTAGGAATATCTATCAGTGGCATTTTGATATGAGGTGCATGCATTTGGAGTCATTAATTAAAGGAATTCTTATATGGAGCATAATGCCAATGTAATGAACTTTCTGTGTGATACGATCTTTAGTTTCAAAGAAAACGAATGAATTTATCATATAAATCATATGGGACAACCCTTTTTCCTACTTGTGGAAATATTATTTCTAACCACTTCATGCAAAGTAAAAAATAGGTAACTAAAGGACGCCTTAATAATGAGTGTCGCAAGACCTGAGGGTAATGCTAATGAGATTGTGAATTGATCGAATCATTCTATAGGCCGGTTCAATCACTAATAGATAAATGGCATGTCATGCAAATGGATTATGTACCGGTGATTGAACTTTCGTGGTATTAAAGGATTGAATTTTTTTTTCTTTTTTTAGTATCATTTTCTTGTTAAGCAAGGAAAAATTACCAAAAAAGTTTTAAATATATTATAATTGTGCCAATTCAGTCCTAACCTTCTTTTTTTTGCCAATTAAATCCTAAACCTTTTACAATTATATCATTTCAATCCATCCAGCCAAAATTACTTGACCGGTGCTGACGTGGCTGCTGGCATTTTAATAATTTTTTATTTTTTTGAATTATTTTATTAATTTTATTTATCTTTTTTATCTTCTTTTTTTCTCCTCACTCCTTCTCCCTCCTATGGCTCCGGCAACTAGCCAAACAAGAGAGCTAGCCGATTGCCAAACTGAGGTGGCTAGGCGAGCTCGCCCAGCCATTGGCAAGGGGGGACTCGCCATCGTTGGGTTTGGCGAGGTTGCCCGTGGCTAGGCGAGCTCGTCCTCACCCAACGATGGTGAGGCCTTGCCGTCACTGGGCAAACCTGGCGAGGCCTCACCTCGCTAGTGGCTAGGCAAGCTCACCCTCACCCAACGACGGCAATGCAAGCTCACTTGACCACCTCAGTCAGGCAACTGGCCAACCCTCCCCTCTAGCCTATCTCCGGAGCCAAAGGAAGGAGGGAGGACGAGGGAGGAGAAGAAAAAGGTTATTAAAAAAAAAAGATAAAAAAAAGATAAAAAGATAAAAATTAATAAAATAAATCAAAAAATAAAATATTATTAAAAAATTATCGTCGGGATGGGCATTCTCCATAAA
The DNA here is from genome assembly GCA_014182395.1 of Eucalyptus sp. ANBG9806169. NCBI lineage: Eukaryota > Viridiplantae > Streptophyta > Magnoliopsida > Myrtales > Myrtaceae > Eucalyptus > Eucalyptus sp. ANBG9806169. The sequence continues at coordinate 11,108,077 of CM024582.1, forward strand.
TTCCCTTAATCTGAACATAAAGAAGCCCTCTACAGTAGGTCACGTATTCCTTTAGTAGACTCAACTTCATTCTGCAGAGCATGAAATCCTTCTTTTTGCAAAATTTCTTGTTCCCTTAAGCTGTGCATATGTCTTGTTCTTACGTTTGGAAGAGCACTAATCAGCTCATTACCTTAGTTGAGGTCGTACCTCACATTTTTCTTGAATCATTGTTTGTCTTCGACTAATGGTTATATTGACACAATATGCGTTCTTGCACTTATTAAACATGTCATGCATTCATTGTGGGACTCGCGAGCTAGTTCAATGAGGATCATCGCTCTTAACTTGCTTAGTAAAATTTTTAAGTATATGTTATAATTTATCACATTTCATGTAAAGCTTTGTCATCTCATCCTGACAAAGTTAGGTTTCTTTTGCACAAACCTTTTTTTTTTTTTTTTTTTTTTTGCTTTTTGCGTCTCGGCATGAATGTAGACCATTTTTATGTATCGTTTGGGTCGTGATATTGATAGGGCTTCCATCTATATAAAGGTCAAACTAATTGGCTGGCTATACGTGTGGTAGAGAATAAGACTAGTGGTTGAGAATTTTAGAAGTAGACTGCGAATGAAATTTCAGATGAAGTGTCTTTTGATTGAGAATGAAAGCGAAAGGTTGAATTAAGTATGAACTCGTGCATATCCATCATTTGATGTTCATAGTACGACACATTCAAATGTAATGCGTATCCAATGTAATGCATATCCACTACTTGCGACATCACGGTGGACAATCTGAGGAGAAAGTTCAAGACCGTTCCAACTCTTCCAATTCAACCTCGACTTTCTAAATATGTACAATCAAGTTTTTTTTGCCTTTGGATCTTGTGGAATCGTGTAAATCTCATCTTTAACATATTTAATCCTACAGGCATGAGTATTGGTATGAAAACTTTTCAATAATAAAATGGTGAAAAAGAGAGAAAAGTTACTCGAAAGTAAATTCCGTAAGTAACAAAGAGATGAAAAAAATAGAGGAAGAAATAGTTACACTACGTATATACGCACATGAATACATACATAAATGTACATATGGAGAGAGAGTGGGAGATTATTGCAGTTGGCAAAATGTTATTGTGGCTTGAGTATCAAGTTTCAAGTTTCAATTGTTCTTGTATTAATGTAGTGATATTTTATCTGATAATTTGTTTTTTTTTTAAGATCAGGATTTCGCAACCTTCACGCCACACATTTCTTACACACATGTGGCTCCTCGTTCTTCAATTTCAAGCCCATTCTATGATATGGTTTTTGTCCATACTTCAATTTTGGGATTTTTGTAATATGTCACGCATGCATCCACTCTGTGTGTTTAACTCCATGTGTCATTTCTAATTGGACTTGCACGAGATAGAGGATATTGAGATATCCCTCATTACCTTATTATGACATTTATAAGCTATTTATATACAATTCTGTAGGTTCCATAGCAGCGTGTTACATGATTCTGCTTTCTATTCCAAAGTTCCTGATGCTATACAAGATCACAACTAGTATTGGCTGGTTACTAGGTCTGTATGCTTCGGCTGAGATTCAACCTAGCCTTTGTGGGCCTGTTGAGACAAATCATTCTTTGCATGATAGTTGCTCGGAAGCTTTCGACCTTTGGAGAGGACTGTTTGAGGGAGGTTGATCAATTGCTAAGAGTTTAGGAAGAAGATCGATGCAGATAGTCAAAAAAATCGTCGGTATTCATCGGGATCTGGCCGATGGGTGCACGGATTCTTGAATGTGTACAGGAATTTGCCCTTGTGCTTTTGTGGCTGACTCAAAAGATTTCTGACTTGAAAAGAAAATTATGACTGAGAAACCCATAATAAGAATAACCCGCATTAATTTCCAATTAGAAGAAGATCAATCTAGTTTGAAGCTCATCAACATAAATCCTTTTCTGGTACTTTTACATGAAACACAATCGATAAAACCAATTTCTTTCCACAAGTAGACTTGAGATTATACCATGAGTGTGCTTAATAAGGTGCTATTTTTTTTTTCGCGAAAATCCTTTTATTGGAAAACATTTTTTGATGTCTGGATCTTAAAAAAAAAAAAATGAATTCATAAGAGATACTTTCAAAGTCAATGAAAAACCTATACGTGGATTCAAGAAAATGACTTCCTCTTTAAAAATAAAAAATCAATGTCCATAATACGAGTAGATACCGACGTTTGCACCAGAGTTTTCACACTCGAGCATGAAAACCCCGATGCCTATGCCACAGGACATCGGTGCCTATGCCTAGGTCATCGACGACCATGCTAGAGTACTTAGTTACTACGCCCAAGTCACGGCACGTGGGCCTAAGTTGGTTGAGGCCGAGCTAGGTTACTTAGTAGTGACGCCCAAGTCTACAAAGGCTAGGCTCAAAACCATAATGCCCATGCTTGGATACTCAATTTCCGCGGCCATGTAACCGACACTAGGACCCATGTCTCTTGAGGCCAACTTAGTACGCTAGTGCCCATGCTTGGATACTCAATTTCCGTGGCCATGTAACCGACACTAGGACCCATGTCTCTTGAGGCCAACTTAGTACGCTAGTGCCCATGCTTAGGTCTCCAATACCATGCACAAGAGTTTGATGCCTATGCCCAAATCCCCAACAGACATTGCTTGGTATTATGGCTAAATATGCAATGCAGAGGGAGGTGAATAGGTTAATAATCAAAACTTGATTTATTCTTGTAGAATTATTGTCGCGACCTGTTTTTTTCATGTTCACCGCCTAAAACTAGGTTAATGGACTGCTAAGTTTTTTAAACTTAGCTCGGGCTCTCCCAAGCCCATACCAAATCGCGACTTGAGTCTAAACTTTTTAAACATGCAAAATACTATCTAGGAGTCGCCACTAATCTGTTTTTGGTAGGTCGATTAGACACCTAAGCAAAATAATGGGAGAATTATTTTACTCCTACGAACCAGAGACTAAGGGTACGGGGACTTGGTTACACTAGACTATCCTAGTGCCCTTTCGGTACCATTTCTTTTTAATTTTAAAAAATGTTTTGCAAGCAGCTTGATTTGATTTTAATTCATTTCCCTAACGTGTGAGGCGATCATACGAGTGCACAAACTACCAATTTAACACACGAGAAAGCGAATAAAATAATGCAGGACTTACCTCAAAGCAACGAAAGCAACTGCGTTGTTAGGTCAGAATTCATATCAATAATCCTATATATGATTTCTAATTAATAAGCAATCACTCAATTTTTTGTTTTCCCTTTATTTAATGAAAGTCGTACAATGCATGCTACTAATTTAACATGAAATTATATGACGTGGCAATATGACCTAAACTATATAACATGAATAAGCATGCAATCCATCTTAAAGCATGAAATGAATTTATTCTTTTTTTTTTTTTTTTTTTTTGTATTTTCCATGAAATTCGAAATTAAATAAATGCAACAATTAAATATGCAATTTAATCAAATGACCTAGTTCTAATGACAAGCAATGAACTTAGCAACAATCACTAGATGACGAAAATTTCATAAACCTAATCCTACATGTCTGATTTACTAAACCTATATGCTCGGGCAGAATTTTGATTTTTTTAAATAATTAATTATTAAATAAATATTAAATCTAAACTATCAACAAAATAAAGCAAGAAATGATTAAAATAATCGAAAAAATAACCTATTGTCTCACAGGTCAAATTAACGGTTATTCTAACCCTAATTATCACAACAAGGAGATCAAAACAATTACAAATCTGATCCGAATTTAACAATTAAAATTTCACCAAAAAGCCCAAAAATTAATATAATAAAAAAATGATCCGATGTCTCTCAGATCAAATTAATAATTACATTAATTTTGGAAAAAATCCCTACGGATAATGCATACAAAATGCACAAATATTAACATTGACAAACCATATTCTAACTTAAACAATAATAACAAAATTTAAAACACAATAATAAGCAAAAGAAAGAAATAAAAATAAAACTAAAGGAGGGGAATTGTAGCAGCGTTGGTGGGCATATGGCTAGTTCTTGATTTGATCATTTCCTAGTCTCCTCCGAGAACTTTTTGAGTGGACGCCCCCCTTCTCTTGCCGTCTCTCTCTTGTCAATTATGGTGGAATATGGAATTGTGTGGCCTTTTGTTCGGCATTGAATTGCCCGTGACCACAACTTCAAAACAAAGTAAATTAGGTGAAAATATGGGGTGAACAACTTTAATAGGGAGAGAAACAACCCGGTTTTATCACAAGAATGTCACCGGATGGCACGCGCTTAGGTACGTTGGCCACTTCGATGTCTCGCTGCTGGAATTATCGTCGGAGATGTAGGAGTTTAATCTAGGCAAGAAAAATAAAATTACCTTAGTGCGAATAGCAAATTGGAATTGCACATAATCAAACTTAAAAAAGAAGAAGCTCGACTTAGCTTTATGCTTGTCGTCAATATCCATGAAGCATGATGAACATGGGGCATCGTCAAGAGGACTGCACCATCCAATAGACCAATCGAAGAATTCTCGAGATCGTCGACTCCCCTAAAAAAATTTGAACTCGAAAGAAATGAAGGAGAAAACCTTCCTCACGTTTGCTCTGAATTTTTTGAAAATCGCCTCCTCTCTGAGAGATTGTCTATCCAACCTCTCTACGTTTTCTCACCATTTTTTCCCTTGTGAGCTCCACTCTCCTCCTCCTGTCATGAAAAGTGAGCCTCTCTTTTATAGTGATTCGAAACGGTCTCTTTACATGGCATTTCCCGAGTTGCCATTTCTTGTTGCATTAAATCAAGCATGCAAATCGGAACGTGATTTCGCAATCAGCTCGATTTTACTCGATTCCTTCCATTTTACAAAAATTCTTGCCCCTTATTCAATTGCTTCCACATTTAACAAAATCCGAATACCCATCAGAATTTCAAATTTCCATGCATAATCAATCAAATCAATTGCCCCCATTTTCTTTCATTTTTTCCTTTTATTTGTTCAAAATGCAATTTTATTTTTCCAAAATTAGGTGTCAACAACTATCAAGGTGAAGTTTGATATGTGAAAATTTAACAAATATATATATATATATATATATATATATATATATATATATATATATATATATATCCAAGTAAACTGATGATATTGGAGACCTAACCATGGGCACTAGTAAACTGATGTTATATATATCAAAGTAAACCGATGATATTGAGTGCAGCATGTTAGTATTAGATAGATATGGAAACAAGTAAAGAGATAGAAGATAGTGCATGCATATCGTATCATCTTTATAGTGGTTTGGCTTAGACCAAGTCTATATCTATTCTCACACACTAATAACGGCCACCAACTGATTAAAATCCACAATTAATATTATGAGAGGTTCTACTATAGCCTATGCTACTTCCATTTGAAACTGGTAAATCACACTACCAAATCCCAAGCACTACTACAACTCCTTCAATTCTCTAAAGAGATTAAAATCAATAAAATAAAAAATAAAAATAAAAAAACACTCTTTGTAAATGAAATTCTCACTCAATAAGTCAACAAGAGTATATTTATATCAAATAGTAAAGCTTTCTCAGTTCATAGTTGCTCTCTTAATTTGTGTCTTCTTTACTATATGTTGACCTTATTACATAGTCTTCAATATCCAAACTAATCGGTGGATAATCTTCGAGATAGTCAATTTAGCCATTCAAGATAAACAACATAATCACTGGGAGATCTAGTCATCCACAAAATTAAATATTTGTCGTGACCTACCCTCGGGGGGAGTGAACAGGTTTAGGGGTATTGCTTAAAAGACGGGCCTAAGGCCCATGATTAAGGGTGAGCTCTCCCAAGCCCATACCCCGCGTGACGTTGGGATATTGTCGCGACCTGTTTTTTTTTTTTTTTTATGGGTGAAACACCTAAAACTAGGTTAATGGATTACTAAGTCCGAAGACTTGGCACGGACTCTCCCAAGTCCTACCAATCGCGATTAAGAAATTAACCCATTTAACATGCAATTATATTTCAAAATTGGAGCCGCCACTAACCAAATAGGGTTGATTAGAAACCCAAGTAAAGTATGGGAGAATACTTTACCTATGCGAACCAGAGATTTAATGGATTCGGGGACATGGTTACGCTAAATTAATTTAACGCCCTTTCGGTACCTTTTATTTAAAAAAAACCATTTTTTTTTTTTTTGCAGGCATTCTTGATCAATTTTAACCTAAGATACTAACATGCAAATAGTGGTCATGCGGGTGCACAATCAATTAAACAACATTTAATAAATCAAAATGCTAAGAAATTATAAACTACAACCATATTGAACTCTAAAAGAAAAAACTTCTCAAAAATGTTAAAAATGCATGCCCTAAACATGATTTTCTAAATAACATGACGCCTAATTAAATGCATGACATCTAACTAGATGCAATCTTAGTCTATTTTTTATATGCATGACTTTTACTTTAATGATATGTGAAATGCAATTCATATGGCCTAATATGAACTATATGTATGCAATCTAATTTATATAATTCTAATATGCATGTGTTTCATGACATGGGATGAATGACATATTAATTCTATATGCATATTCTTTTTGTGATTTTTTATGATTCTTTTTTGTAATGTATGCAACCTACACTAAACAATGATGATATAAAATGGGATTAATTATGAACTAACCTATTAATTAACCAAGTAAATGACTTTTGTGTTTTCTCTTTTTATTTTATTTACTTTTTTTTAATTGACCGAATAATTTTTATTAAAAAAAAGTAACATAATGATGCAATACTAATTTTTTGTTTTTTTTTTTTTTTTTATCTTTTATTTTATATTTAAAAGACTACATGATGGGAATACTAAAAAAAAAAAAAACATCAAACTATGACCCACTAATTAAAATGCAACATGTAACGTGCACATTATGAAATCTATATAACCTAGATAACATTTTTTTATTAAGAAAATTAACCTAATTCTACATGAATCTTAAAAAAAAAAACTAAAATGTGTTGCTTAAAATGTGAAATGTGTATAGACCTAAATACCTAATATGATGTATGACATGTGGTGAGCAAATAACAATAACATGCCAAAAAAATCCATTCATAGAAATCAACAGCATATTATTTTGATATGACTTAATGATGCAAAACAAATCATGAATTTTGTCATAAAAAGCCTAAATAATCAAAAATCTAACCCGACGTCTCGCGGCTCAAAATTTTTGATTATTTTGATTTAATATGGCAAATTTCCTAATTAGATAATACTAATAAAAATTAATCACAACAATCAAGTTAAAATAAAACACTATGAACAAAATATTTGATATGAATTTAACCTAAAGAAATTACCTAGTCAAGGCACAGCTTGTTGTTGCTAAAAAAAAAAAAATACATGCACAAGGAAAGATAAAGAAAAACCCCAAGGAAAGGTCACGAGGCAGCAAGGGGCGTCGCTCGGGCGTGCAGGGCTCTGGCGAAAGGTGGCTGACGCGCGGGCTACTGGCGCGGGTGTCGAGGGGTGGAGCGGCGATGTGATGACCGGTGAAAGCCCGAGCTGCAGAGGTGTGGTGGCGTCGAGTTCCGAGCAGGAGGTTGCAGCAGCTCGGTGGCGTCTGGCTTGATCACTGGATCGGAGGCATCGCCAGTGTGGTGGCAGGGAACCGGGCGGACGTCGGGCTCGATGGGCAAGTGGTCGGCGCGGCTCGGGGTGGAGCACCGGTGAGGCGGACTGCGTGCGGTGGTCGCGAACGTGGAGGGCTTCGGGGCGGCTGGGTGAAGAAGAAGCACAGTAATTTACTTTTTACTTTGCTTCTCTCTCCTCTACTGCTTTTTGCTTTTGTTTTTCCCTCTTTGATTGATTTTTTGCTCTTCTGACACTCTCTCACTCTCTTTCTCTGCCTTTTCAATTCTACCGAAGGAAAGAAAACTTTTACTTTCTCCCCATTAGTATTTCCTTTCCACCCAGAGAAAAGAAAAACTCCAAATGACTGAATTTTTGCTCTGAATTTTTCGAATTTTTCCCCCCCTTGGTTACGAAAAATAAAGCTCTCTTTTATACTGATTCCAAACGCTGCTTTGTATGGCATATTTCAAACTTCCATCTTTTGTTGCATTAAATCAAGCCTGCAAATCGAAACATGATTTCGTAATCAGCTCGATTTTACTTGATTCCTTCCATTTTATCAAAATCTCTGCCCTTTGTTTACCTGATTTTTAATTGTTTATGCATTTATCAAAATTTGAATATTCATCAGAATTTCAAATTTCCATACATAATCAATCAAATCAATTTCCTCCATTTTTTTTTATTTTTCCTTTTATTTGTACAAAATGCAATTTTATTTTTCTAAAATTAGGTGTCAACAGATATTCTTGAAAATTTCGCAAAAAGGAGTCGCCACTAGCCTATTGTGGTCCGCTAGAAACCAAGTGAGGCATGGGTGTGTATCTCACTTCCTACGCAACTAGAGAATCTAGGGTCGGGGACTTGATTACACTAATTGACTAATTAGTGTCCTTTCGGTACATAATCTTGTTCATTTTAACAAAATGATTTTTTTTATAGGCAGTTTGAATTGATTTTATACCTATCCACTAACATGTGAGGTGATCATGCGGGTGTGCAATCATTAAAGTAACAATCATAGCTACTAATTAAACACGTGCAATTAAACATAATTAGATATGCAAACTAAACATGCCATATAATCAATAAACGAGTAAATAAAGACCTAGTTACACTAAAAGGCAAAAAATGGCAAGTCCTAACCAAACCCCATCATTTTTGGATTTTCGAATTTTCTTTTTAAAATTTTAATTTTTTTTTTCAATTTTTAAAATTTCTAAATAATAATAAAATGATTTTTTTTTTCGGGCCGGACTAGGTCGGGTCCGGTTTGACCCGACCCGGGTTCAGCGACCGGACCCAGGTTTGATCCGGCAGGCCCAAGTGGGCCCGAAGCTTAGGCCCAGCCCAAGAGGTCCTCCTCTCTTTTTAAAACAAACCAAGCCCACAAGCCCACACTACACCAACCCAAGCCCACAAGCAAAAACAGCCCAAACCCAACCCGATTCACCTAAAACCCTAACTGTTTCTTTGACCCGACTTGTACCTCCTCTCTAAGGCTCCTTCGTGGAGGTGGCATGGCGAGGCATAGCAACTCGGTGCCAGAGGTCGGTCACGGCAGCGCGGCAGGGCGGTTGAGGTGTGGTGGCCAGCGCGGGTTGCTGGTGTCGAGTAAAGATGGTGGTAGCGACAGCGGCGTCGTAGCTGGGTAGAGGTGGGCTGCTGCGGTGGCGAAAGCCATAGGTGAGGCGCTGGATGGAGACCGGCGAAGTGAAAACAGAGGCGGTCGACTTGGAGGACAGCAAGCTCAGCTGCTGGCATGGCGGTCATTGCGCTACTGCAAGTGGAGGTGAGGCAGAGGCGAAACAAGTTGCAAGCTTCAGGACGTGGCGAAGGTAGAGAAGCGGCATCACAAGGTTGCTGGCAAGGCGGAGCAAATGCGGGTCAACCCTGGGCGGTCGCGGACGGCTGGCGGCTGGCAGAGGTCGTGGGCGAGATGGGCTCGCGGTTGAGGGGAGCTCCAGTGGTGGCGCAAGCAGAGGCGTCGGTGAGCGGGGGGCCGAGGGCGGCGGGAGGAGTGCGGGGCTCGGTTGGCGTTAGGCAGGTGCGGCGAGGAGGGCAGCGGCTCGAACGACAACAAGCAGCGCCGTCGCTGCCCTCCTCCCCTCCGTTCCTTCTCTCTCTAGCTCTCTCTATCTCTCTCTCTTTCTCGGTCTCAGTTCCGAGCTCTCCCTTTCTCTTCTATTCTCCCTCTTCGACCTTCTCTCCTTGCCAGATTCCTCGCAATAGAAAACCTTAGCTATCGAGAGAAGAAGACCAGGGCACGAGTTAGGCCAAATTAGAAAGAAGAGTGGGCCGGCCCTACGTGAGGGAAAGAAAAAAGAGGGGGCGGCGGGCCGAGCTAAGGTCGGATTCTGCCTGATCCGCCCTCTAAGCATTTTTTCATTTTTTCTGTTTTTCTGTATTTTGTCATTTTCTTTTTCTTTTTTTTTTTTTTGTTTTGCTGTTTTTTTTTAGCGATTAAATCCTAACTTTTAATGCTATTAAGTCTTAAGTAAAATGGCAAAACTTAGGTGTCAATAATATTCCTGAAAATTTGGATGGAATTTAGATCCCACAAAGTTGTATGAAATGTAGTATGTTCGCCAAAAAAGGAGAGAGGACTAGGCCTGCTCGATCTAAAACTCTAGAATAAAGTGTTGATGGGATGCATGCTTTGGAGCCTCATCAATCATTCGTCCTCATCCCTGTGGAGTACTTGGGTTCATTATATTAAATGTAGAGGTACTCCCATTATGCAACTCGACATAAAAGGGCAGTATGGCTTGGAGTTGGCGATATATTCTCAAGCTAAGACTTGCTCTAATGCCTATTATCTTGAGCCAAACATATTGTTGCAAAGACATATACAAGAAATTTAGAAGAGGGACCAGCCGTAGACTAGTATCAATTAATTTGGACCAACGGTATTAGCAACCATAATTTTATTAGTATACTTGTTTGTTGAGATAGGCTACCAACAACAGTAGCCATATCACAATGGTTATCTTTAGTAAATACTAAGTATAAGTTTTGTATGACTGATATAGAAGATAGAAACCACTTATTCTTTGAGTGCCTCCGGATAAGTAGTGTATGGCGTAGTATTTTGGCACAAAATGAAATTTGGTGTTCAGTAAGAGGTTGGAACTTAGAACTTCATTAGATGATCGGGGCCGCCAAGGGCAAAACCTTGGAGGCGACTCCTCAAGATATTTTTCTTAGCGATAATCTATTGCATTTGGATGGAACGCAATTGCAAACGGTTTCAAAACATGTCGATTAAGCCTCATCTTTTATTGGCTAGGATTTGAAAGGTTGTAAGAGGTAGGGTGTCACTTTACTAAAAGTGCAGGCCTTTTTAAGAAAATGTTTTATTGGCTACTATATGGAGGCTTTCTTCCTCCATCTTTTTGCATACTAAGTTTATGTGAAATGCATTTGTAAGTGATAATTGCTTATAGTGGGCTACAAGTATTCGTGATATTCACTGTAAAGCGGATCAGTGCAAACACAAATTCGCAATGTGCTTAATCAATGTATTAATTGCATGTCTTCTCATCTTCAGTGTTTATTTATCATTTACTTTATGTACATTCGTCTTCTTTGCATTGCATTCTCACTTTAAAATCCATACACTTCCATATCCAAAATCATCACTGTTGACACCTAATTTTAACCAAGCCACTCACTTGTTCATCACATAAAAATTACATTAAGTATTTCATAGCATTGCATTTAGGATTAAACTTATCTTTTGAAAAATAAAAATAGAGGATAATAAATAACTTATAAAATAAAAACATTTGGAGGAAGATTTTGAAATTTTTTTTTGAATAATAAAACATTTGGTTTTGAAAATCTTTGTTGTTGAAAATATATCCTCATTTCACAATTCAAAAAAAAAAAAAAAAAATTAGTTGTTGTGTGATTTTGGAGCCATTTATTTGTTAAGTGGTTGAGTGAAAATCTCCACCTACAAAAACAAATTCGAGTTTTCCTATATAAATAGAGAAAGCGAGGCTTCTGTTTAAGGGGGCGAATTCAAAAAAAATTCAGAACAAATAAAAATTATGTCGTTTTGGGGGGCTTCTCTACGTCTTTCGTCGAAGGAAAATATAGAAAAGTGTGGGGAGGTTTTCTTTTCTCGAGGGTGAAGTCAGAAAATTGTCCTCCTTTGACCGAGAACAAGTCAAAAGAAGTTTTCTGCTGAAAGTGGGTCAGAGAAAAAGCAGAGAAGTGACGTGAGAGAGACAAGAAAAGAAAGAAGGAAAAAATAAAAGGAAAAAGAAGGGGAGTCTTCTTCTTCAGCAAACCGTGCTCGACGTCCACGCCCCTGCGGATCATGCCTTTGCAGCCGAGAGCACCGTCGTGCTCGACGTCCGGAACCACACTTCAAACCGCCCATCGTTCGCCGATGTCTTCCGCTCCTCCGTAGTTGCCCGCAAGAGCTTCGCCCGACGCTGCTGCAAATAGGCGACCGACACCTCCTCCTCCACGCTCGTGACCACCGCACGCCATCCGCCCCGTCCACCTCGTATGAGCCTCCACCTCCGCCTTCACACGCCACTCGCCCTCCCGAGCGAAACCCGACGCGCGACGCCTCCAGCCCCCTCCGCCCGGCATTCGACATGCCTCAACGTTGCCCGTCACCCACGTCACCGCCGCGCGGCTCGACGCCTGCCGCCGCATCACTCCTACTCGCCATCCTTTGTCACTGTTGTGTTGCTGCCGTTCATCGCCATTCCCCACTGCAGTTCGTTGTCTTTCATTGCTGCTACTCGTGGTCAATTTGCTGGCCAATTTTGTGTCAACTCGGTGGTTTTGTTGACTGGCTTTTGTCACTTTTGTTACTAGACGAACCAGCGTTGCTTCAAGCTTGACGTGGTTGCTCCGATATTGGTTCTCTGCTGTCGTTCACATTCGGCCATACACCCCCCACATCGAGACGTGATTTTTCCTTGGGGGTTGTTCTCTAATTACTCTTTGTGCAGGTGCTCTTATTAGCGACAAAAAGCCGTACCCTTAACTAGGTAATTTCTTTAGACTAAATTCATATTAAATATTCTGTTTTGTAGTTTGTAATTTTAACTTCATTTGTTGTGATTGATTTTTATTATTATTATCTGATTAGAAAATTTCTCATATTAAGTCAAAATAATCAAAAATATTGAGCCGCGAGACGTGGGGTTAGATTTTTGATTATTTAGACTTCTCATGGCAAATTCTTGAATTGCTTTGCATTATTGATGCCCATTAAAATAATATGTCGTTGATTTACATTGATGATTTTTTAAATAGGATACATATTTTGGTGCATTATGGTTATTTGTTTATCACATATCATGCATTATATGTCATATTTAGAACTTAGATATTTAGGTCCATATGCATTTTACATTTTAAGCAACACATTTTATTTTTTTAGATTTATATAGGATTAGGTTAATTTTCCTTTAATAAACTTAAAAAAAAAATAAAAAATGTTATTTAGGTTATATAGATTTCATAATGTGCACATTACATGTTGCATTTTAATTAGTGGGTTATAGTTTAATTTTTTTTTAGCATTCCCATCATGTAGTCTTTTTAAATATAAAATAAAAGATAAAAAAAATTAGCATTACATCATTACATTAATTTTTTTAATAAAAATTATTCGGTCATTTAAAAAAAATAAAGAAAACACAAAGGTCATTTACTTGGTTAATTAATAGGTTAGTTGATAATTAATCCCATTTCATATCATCATTGTTTAGTGTAGGTTGCATACATTAAAAAAAAATCATTAAAAAAAATCACAAAAAGAACATGCATATAGAATTATTTTGTCATTCATCCCATATCATGAAACACATGCATATTTAGGATTATATACATTAGATTGCATACATATAGTTCAAATTAGGCCATATGAATTGCATTTCACATATCATTAGAGTAAAATTCATGCATATTAAGTTTAGATTAAGATTGCATAATAATAAAAAAATAGGTGTCATGTCATTTAGAAATCATGTTTAGGGCATGCATTTTTATTAGCATTTTTTAAAATGTTTTTAGAGAATAGACTTCAATAAGGTTGTTCTTTATAATTTCTTAGCATTTTGATTTATTGAATGTTATTTAATTCTTTGTGCACCCGCATGACCGCCATTTGTATGTTAGTATCTTAGGTTAAAATTGATCAAGACTGCCTGCAAATTTTTTTTTTAATTAAAAATAAAAGGTACCAAAAGGGCGTTAGATTAATCTAGCGTAACCATATCCCCGAATCTATTAAATCTTTGGTTCGCAAAAGGTAAAGTATTCTCCCATACTTTACCTGGGTTTCTAATCAACCCTAATTAGTTAGTGGCGGCTCCGATTTGAAAGATAATTGCATGTTTAAATGGGTTAATTAGTATCAAGTCGCGATTGGTAAGACTTGGGAGGGTCCGCGCAGTCTTCGGACTTAGTAAACCATTAACCTAGTTTTAGGTGATTCACCCTTAAAAAATATAGGTCGCAACAGCTTGGCGACTCCGCTAGGGACCGAGTTAAAACTCATAGTGGATATAGGCATGTTTCTTTTTAAAAAAATATTTTGTTTGGCAGCAAGGACACCAAGTATGTTACTAACATTCCTAAGGTGTTAAATGTTCTTGCAGATGGGAGGTATAAGGGGAGTAGTCTTTGCTAATCCTTGTCTTGCAGGAGGGTGTAAAGATGAATGATTTATTTTTCTTTATAATGAAGTGTTGTTTGTATTATAAATTGTTGTGCATGATTTTCAAATTGTTTTAGCACTACACATTGTACACACAACCTGCCGTCGGACCTGGACTGCATTTAAGGATTCTAGGATGGTGTTGAGAAATGGGCCAACCTCGAACACAAGACCGCGATGTAGAGGTTGCCTTTCTCAACCCCAAAAATTTTCTTGATATCAAAACGTTTATCCTTGTTCACGAAACTGCGTGACCATGGGATTTTCTTTTGACTAAGCCAGAGCTAAGAGGACCCGACATTTGTACACGAGATTGCGACTAGTCGACCCATCCTTTTAGTTCTAACTTGCTAAGCCTTATAGTTTAGGAGTTCAGCCTCACATCTCATGCGCCTGTCTATGTGGTTGCCATTTTTCTTTGTGAAGTAAGTATTCTTACCTTAAACTATGCAATCTATTTACTTTATTGCGCTTTCTTTTGGTCCATGACACTAGGTCGATCGTAAGCCTTAATCTATATACAATGGGGAGATCCGATGTTCAATTCATTCCAACTCCTAAGATCGAGCTCAAAGGGTGGTGGAATAAATTAAGTAAGGAAGGCCAAGACTATGTGGAGTCAATATTGGCACGACCCATCCCCATTTTGGATATTGGAGTCCATAGTGGTGTTTTGCAAGCTATCTCAAAGTTTTGGTGTCCCGAGACGGCTACCTTTATTTTTGGTAAGAATGAACTAACTCGACGCTGGAAGAATATAGCGTTATCATAGGAATGCCCCTTGAGATTGAACTTGTTAGGCCACCTCTTGGTATGGAGCCCACATCGATTTTATCTCAATTTCTAAGAATTAAAACTGATGAGGTTAAGAAAGTTTTGAAAGCTAACTGTAATGCATACCCATTCTCCTTTTTGGCCGATCATTTTTTAAATCAATCTTCAATGCATCAAAAGGGTAGGATATTCATCTTAGCATTCTTTGGATTTATAATCTTCCCTCGTCGACAAAATGCCATTAATCCTTCAATTGCATGGGTGGTCAAACAAGCATGCGTCAGCATGAACTTTGTAAACATGATTTTGGCCGAGACATTTTTGTCCCTCAACCGTTTTAAACAAAATGGAGGAAAAATCATGAATGCCTCTCCTGAACTTTTACAAATTTGGTTTCTTTCTCACATGAAGGAGCTTGGTCGTTTCATGCGTCGAGGAGAAATTAATGATTCTAATCATCCAATAAAGAGATTTTGAATCTTAGAGAAAAAGTATACCGGAAAGTCATTTTCCCATTGGATAACTTTTCTAAAAGATCCAGATCTCGAGGGCTTCCTATAGTATGCTAAATGGTTCCATGTTAGTGTGGCTCGTTTTTCTCACAAGACAGATAATTCAATTCCACCAATAGGAATCACTGGTGCAACATCTTACTATCCTTATAGAGTGGCCTGCCAGTATCGAGTGCTCCAAGATATCCCGCCTCCTCTCCGAATGGACTTGTTTCAAGCTCGCTTCGTGCGCAAGGATCACAAGTACCTCGATGAGATCGAACGCCTTGAAAATGCATGGAAGGAATGCCATCCGGAAAAGATAATGGTGCCTAGAAGGTTGAAGGGAAAAGAGAAGATTTTTCATCCCTCGGATTATTATATCCACCATCACGAGATCCCTCAAGCTTTACTTCCCGTGATACCTGAAGTGACCATGAAGCCCACTCGTAAAGCACAAATTGAAAATCTTGAAGAAACGGTGGAAAAGAAGGAAGCTCGTATTTCCGAGTTGGTTCGACAGAACAAGAAGCTTCGAAAGACTGTGATCTCCCAATTGTATATAGAAAAGAGTCGCTAGATTTAGGAGTTTAATTCTGGCTTTAGAATGTTATTTCAATTTCTTAGATTGATGTTTTAGGAATTTAATTTCCTAGGGAGTTATTTTAACATTTTAAGTTGATGTCTTTGGAATTTGATTTCACTTAATAAAATAAATGATTGACCGTTGTCATGGACTAATCTCATTTGTTATGATGCTTATTGTATTATTTTACATTGACAGGTAACAACACGGCTCACCCAAGATCGCCAATGACCGATGACGCCGAACAAATGCGTGTTCCTAAACAAACTCGTATCGTCGCCCTCGAAACGGAAATGAAGCAAGTCCTGAATGTCCTTGAGCAGCTCTCTAAACAAATCGATTCTCTCCAAGCAAACACTGCCCCACCACCTCCGCAAGTTGAAGTGGTGTTACCATAACATGCTCCCATGGCTTATTCGAGAGATAAAGGCAAGAATATATCCACAAGTGGCCCATCAAGCTCTAATGATGTCTCCAGGGAGAAAATTACTGACACGCCTCAAATTGTTATTGATGAGGAGATACAAGTGATACAGCCGGCTGTACCGAAGACTGAGCAAGAAAAACGCTTGGCGAAAATCAAGGAGAAACTTAAGCAGCTGCAGGGTGCATTTAGCCAAGACCCAACTAATCTCTCCCATTATGCAAAGATCAAGATACCAAAGAAGTTCAAAATGCCAGACTTTGAAAAGTATGATGGCACCTCTTGCCCGAAGATCCATCTGCAGACTTATGTGGTCAGGATGACCCAATATGTTGATAACATTCCCTTGATGATTCAACAATTTCAAGCAAGCCTGACAGGACTGGCACTACAGTGGTATATTATGAAGAAAATTAATCTCTTACAGACATGGGAGGATTTGACTGATGCCTTCTTCAAGCAATATAAGTATAATATTGATGTCACTCCATCTCGAGAGGATTTACTTCGCACCGAGAAGAAGAGGACGGAATCTTTCAAGGCATATGTCACGAGATGGAGGACCGTAGCTGCTCAGATTACTCCTGAGCCGACAGAAAAGGAGCTGATGGATTTGTTCATGAAGACACTCCCGCCTGAATATCGAAATCGGATGTTAGGATTGACTGCCGAGTCGTTCAATCAGCTAATCCCTGTTGGCGAGCAAATTGAAGTAGCATTGCGTGATGGATGGGCATCTGATCAAACTAGCTCCTATAGGAGCATCTCAACCAAGAAGGATAAGGAACCTGTAGCGGAGGTTAATGCAGCTTATGTTTAGCCACCTCGCCCAACTTCGAACACTCAACAGGGAGGAGCACGACCATTCTTTGGCTAGCAGAAGAACTCTTCTAGGCGTCAATTTACGCCTCTTCCTAAGCCATTGTCCAAGATCTTGCCGACTCTTCAGAAAAAAAGGATTACTCGCTAAGGAGCCTAAGCGACCTAATCCCAAGCATTTCCCCAACTATGATCCGTCCAAGACATGTGCTTATCATATAGGGGAGGTAGGGCATTCTGTTGACGATTGTTATACGCTGCAACACAAAATCCAAAATCTTTTGGATGCCAAGGTGGTCTCATTCCGCGATGCACAGCTGAACATCCAGAATAACCCACTCCTTGACCACCCAGAAGCTGTGAATGACATTTTCAGTTTTGATGCTGAGCCCACCATGTTTCAGATGATGCATGAGGAAGCAGAAGTGATGAACACCCTGGGGTAACCAAGTGGCAAGTTCGATTACTATGTAAAGTATTCAGCTCCTCCTAGCTCCTATATCAACCCACGGGATATCACCCCAGATGGATGGGGTGGCATAGATGATCCCGCACCTCCAAAGATTGAGAGCTCTAATGACACACTCGAAGGAATGACCGAATTGTTTAGTGTTTGTCATCGACGAAGCTCGAGAGTAGGAGAATTTTAATTATTTGCACACTCCTTTGCGCAGGAGTCTTTATCGCTTTCCGTATTTGCATATTTGCATTTTCAATTCTAAGATTTTCCTCATTTTAATAATGTAATTTGCTTTTCATCCAATAAAATACATGGAGATTTTCATGTTTTAAGGGCATGTTGAAGTACACCAAACTAGCCCTATGATGAAATCCTACTAAAAGAAAACGGCAAGGAGCTAATTCTGAAGGCTAGGCTTCTTCATGTTCCCTTTAAAAAAATTTCAAAATAAAATAATTTTCAGCATGCATTTAATTTACCTTGTTTGTTTCTTTTAATTATTTACTCCATGTTTTAGGTGCTTTGATCTTAGCAGAAATGGATGGGCGTGAATTCATGAATCATGTAAACTCTGATGCAGGGGTAAAGAATGGATGTGAACGATGGTGTCTTATTTTTGTAAGGAATCTCTATGAGCTCCCTTACAAAGAGAGGGCAAGACATGGACACCTAATAGTTTTGGCTTTATGAGCATGCCCTCTTTATCATTATAGAATGCTTTCCCATGATATTGTGCAATTCGTCAATTCCACTTGAAATTTGTCAAAATGGATAATTCAGTGAAAGATGTCCAGTTACTTGAACATGCTAAATAAGATGTGAATGGCAAGCCTAATCCCATACACAGTCCTTTGTCTATACATTGTGAGGTGAGTATGGAAACATTTTGTATTTCAAGGTGAAGAATTTTCTTGCGAAAAGCACGACAGCTGAAATGATGAGAGGCGGTTAATTTCTCTATCCCAAACACATACAGGTAATCCATTGCTTAAACCCTTTTGAGCCCATACACTTATGGATATTTTTTTCAAATTACCCCTATCAAGAATCACCCCACATTGGGGCAACTGGGAAATAAAAATGACATCATGAAGTGAGGAAAATGAATTGAAATTTTCTTGCTCTCACTTGCATCAATCTTCAAGTCGTGCTATTACATTGAATCCATATGCTAATTTTGTTAGAAATAATCTCTTAAGGTATTTTGAAGTTGACAAAACATTTCCATTAGTTTAGTCTGAAGACTTGCAGACTCTACTGGCAAAGTCTGAAGACCAAAGTCTGAAGACATCAAGACTCAAGTTTCAAAGTCTAACTCTCATGGACAGATTCCAGAACGATAAAGTTAAAACTTTAATTCTGATTACTTTAAGTGTGGTTTTGACTCCAACGGTTATGGAATATCTCACAACTGGAATTAGCACTTCAAGATCTTTTGTTCGTATTCGAATAATCCAGATTCTCTAGATTCGCAACTTATATTTGGAAGGTTCTACTTATGGAAACCAAGATCCTGATTGTATGGGCAAGCAGGATTGATGGGCTATCAACATTTTTCTTGAGAAGCTCGAGATCTCTCTAAATTAATTATGTCCAACGGGTTGATTGGAAGAACTTCTTTGGAAAGTGCCAACGGTAGTAAAGGCATGAAGAAGTATTTAAAGGGAGACGCTCCAGATTGTTCAAGAGTGAAAGATAGAAGAATTCCAAAGTCTGAATCTCTTTGTTATTTTGTGATCTTATCCTTTGAGTTATACTTGTAATCAAAAGAGAGACTGAAGTGTGGTGAGACCTTGAGGAAGTGTAGTAGAGTCTCTACACTGTGGAATCAAGGGCATGAGACTGTAAATTCTCTTTTTGATTCTTAGTGAAATCCAGCCAGTGGGCTATCTATGCGGGAGAGTGGACGTAGGCTTGGTCTAAGCCGAACCACTATAAATCTGGAGTATTGATTCTCTATCCCTAATTATTTTACTTTACATTGCTTTCACTTACATCGGTTATTGTTTTTAATCCCTTAGTCCGTTTTCAAATAAATTGTCTATACATTCTGTTATGGTTTATAAAAACATCTTAATCACCTATTCACCCCCCTCTAGGTGCTCGTACTAATTCTAACAAATTTAAGTGCATGAGGATGACGAAGAGCGTTTCTTTCACTATCCTACACACTTATATCCTTTGCATAGCCCATGTGAGCCTGTGATTTCGTTTCTTTTAAACCCAGTTGATAATCATCCCCCACACTGGGTCAAGGCAAGAGACAGATGAAGACCCTTGAAAGTTCAAGTGTCATTTAAAGTATACTTGACACACGTATTGTGCGCAAGAACTGAAATCAAAATAGAACTAAGGGGCATGAAAAAGCAGTATGCCTGGTAAAAGCAAGGCCAATGCCCGTGAAAAGAAGAGATAAATGACTGATGAATTGGGGGGCATAAAAAAAAAGAGTGTGCTTGATCGATGCCCATCATCAAAGAAAAAATGTTGAGAAAAGATCTCCAGTTGAATAATCATTGGCTATCAAGTGATAAACTCTTTAGCCAATAAAGAAATCTATCAAGAAGACAATCCGTGGCAAAGAAAACCGGTGGCAATGTCAAGATGATCACCAACTTTGACCCTTATACACATCTTTGAGCCTAACGATCCTTTTGTTTCTCAACCTATAAACCCAGCCTATGTTTCGTCCCTTACAAAATCTCTTCAGATTAGGGCACTTGAATTAACATAGGAATTCACATGTTTTAAGCATTGCTCGAAGAAGTGCGAGCAAGATTATTTCTTTCTCATTTTGCAGGGTTCTTGACTTGTAAACCCAGAGATGATTACAAAATTGTTCTTTCAATTGCTTTGACTCGAAGAGTCCCTTTGTTAAGCCATTGACCAAGCCTGCATTATAGTCCTTGTCAAAGACCTCTCAGATTGGTAAGATCGTACTGCTTGCAAGAAAATTCGAACTCTTGTCGACAAGATGATGATAAGATTGAGTGTTATATTCCCGCATCAATGGTCTGGACAAATAAGCTTTTTTAAATGAGAGCGAGTGAAAAAACATTTTCACACCAAAAGTGTCTCATTTAGCATGTCCAAGAGACTCACGTTATACTTGAAAATTGTCCTAGTGATAATTTTTCCAATGAAAGCTTGATAAAGCCGTCATGCATGGACCTTCATCGATTTTTCTCTCAAAGACCAAAAAATTGTCTTTGAAACGCTGAGTTTGTTCAGTCATCTTTGTACTTGATGAGAATTCAAAGTACCCATTTATAAAAAAATTTCAAATGTCCAGCGTGAATTCCAGATATTTGAACCTTTAAACGCTTGATACTTCCAAGTGTTTGTTTTTTCAAACATCTAATGTGATTTCCAAGTGTTTAGTAAAATTTCGAATGAATTTTTCCTCAAAGACCAAAAGATTTGTCTTTGAAGCCCTGAGTATGTTCAATCATCTTTGAATACTTGATGAGAATTCCAAGTACCCATTTATAAAGTGTTTTCAAATATCTAGTGTGAGTTCCAGATGTTTGAACCTGTAAACGCTTGATGTGATTTCCAATTGTTTGTCTTTCCAAACATCTTATGTGATTTCCAGATGTTTAGTAAATGTTTTCAAATGTCTGATATAAGAATCAGATTTTTGAAATTTCAAGTACTTGATGCAATTTTCAGGTGCTTAGAATCTAATAAGAATTCCAGATCCCTAAAAACTTTGAGCCTTTTAATTATCTGAAGGGAGTTCCAGATGATTATTAGGTCTCATTGGAATCATTTCACACCCAAATCCCTAAACAAGTACGACAGGTACGTGCTCTTCTTTGCATTTGCATTTCATTGGTCATAGACACATAGAGATATATGTTCCTGACCGAATCATTGCATTTACATTGCATCCTTTATTCTTAAAAAAAATCATTGTAATTAACATTTGCATATTCATTTTGCATGGTTTAAAATTTAGGTGTCATTTATCTTTGAAGGAAACCTCTACAAGATTCCCTTCAAAGAGGGGCAGCTGTTGACACCTAATTTTAACCATGCCACTCACTTGTTCATCACAGAAAAATTACATTAAGCATTTCATAGCATTGCATTTAGGATTAAACTTATCTTTTGAAAAATAAAAATAGAGGATAATAAATAACTTATAAAATAAAAACATTTGGAGGAAGATTTTGAAAAAAAAAAATTGAATAATAAAACATTTGGTTTTGAAAATCTTTGTTGTTGAAAATATATCCTCATTTCAAAATTCAAAAAAAGAATAGTTGTTGTGTGATTTTGGAGCCATTTATTTGTTAAGTGGTTGAGTGAAAATCTCCACCTGCAAAAACAAATTCGAGTATTTCCTATATAAATAGAGAAAGCGAGGCTTCGATTTAAGGGAGGGCGAATTCAAAAAAAAATTAGAACAAATAAAAATTTTGTCGTTTGGGGGGGCTTCTCTACATCTTTCGTCGAAGGAAAATATAGAAAAGTGTGGGTAGGTTTTCTTTTCTCAAGGGTGAAGTCAAAAAATTGTCCTCCTTTGATCAAGAACAAGTCAAAAGAAGTTTTCTGCTGAAAGTGGGTCAGAGAAAAAGCAGAAAAGTGACGTGAGAGAGACAAGAAAAGAAAGAAGGAAAATGAAAAGGAAAAAGAAAGGGATTCTTCTTCTTCAGCAAACCAGTGCTCGACGTCCACACCCCCGTGGATCGTGCCTTTGCAGCCGAGAGCACTGTCGCGCTCGACGTCCGGTGACCGCGCCTCAAACCGCCCATCGTTTGCTAGTGTCTTTCGCTCCTCCGCAGTTGCCCGCAAGAGCTTCGCCCGACGCTGTCGCAAATAGGCAACTGACACCTCCTCCTCCACGCTCGCGACCACCGCACGCTGTCCGCCCCATCCACCTTGTCTGAGCCTCCACCTCCGCCTTCGCACGCCACTCGCCCTCCCAAGCGACACCCAGCGCGATGCCTCCAGCCCCCTCCACCCGGCGTTTGACACGCCTCAACGTCGCCCGTCACCCACGTCACCACCGCGTGACTCGACGCCCACCGCCACATCACTCCTACTCGCCATCATTTGTCACCGTTGTGTTGCTGCCGTTCGTCGCCATTCACCACCACAGTTCGTTGTCTTTCATTGTTGCTGCTCGTGGTCAATTTGCTGGCCAATTTTGTGTCAACTCGGTGGTTTTGTTGACTGGCTTTTGTCACTTTTGTTATTGGACGAACCGGCGTTGCTTCAAGCTTGATGTGGCTGCTCCGATATTGGTTCTCTGTTGTCGTTCACATTCGGCCAAATTACACCCCCCACATCGAGACGTGATTTTTCCTTGGGGGTTGTTCTCTAATTTCTCTTTTTGCAGGTGCGCTTATTAGCGACAAAAAGCCATACCCTTAACTAGGTAATTTCTTTAGACTAAATTCATATTAAATATTATGTTTCGTAGTTTGTAATTTTAACTTGATTTGTTGTTTGATTTTTATTATTACTATCTGATTAGAAAATTTGTCATATTAAGTCAAAATAATCAAAAATATTGAGCCGCGAGACGTCGGGTTAGATTTTTGATTATTTAGACTTCTCATGGCAAATTCTTGAATTGCTTTGCATTATTGATGCCCATTAAAATAATATGTCGTTGATTTACCTTGATGATTTTTTAAATAGGATACATATTTTGGTGCATTATGGTTATTTGTTTATCACATATCATGCATTATATGTCATATTTAGAACTTAGATATTTAGGTCCATACGCATTTTACATTTTAAGCAACACGTTTTATTTTTTTAGATTCATATAGGATTAGGTTAATTTTCCTTTAATAAACTAAAAAAGAATAAAAAAATATTATTTAGGTTATATAGATTTCATAATGTGCACATAACATGTTCCATTTTAATTAGTGGGTTATAGGTTAATGTTTTGTTAGCATTCCCATCATGTAGTCTTTTTAAATATAAAATAAAAGATAAAAAAAAAATTAGCATTACATCATTACGTTACTTTTTTTAATAAAAATTATCCGGTCATTTAAAAAAAATAAAGAAAACACAAAGGTCATTTACTTGGTTAATTAATAGGTTAGTTCATAATTAATCCAATTTCATATCATCATTGTTTAGTGTAGGTTGCATACATTAAGAAAAAATCATTAAAAAAAAATCACAAAAAGAACATGCATATAGAATTATTATGTCATTCATCCCATATCATGAAACACATGCATATTTAGGATTATATACATTAGATTGCATACATATAGTTCAAATTAGGCCATATGAATTGCATTTCACATATCATTAGAGTAAAATTCATGCATATTAAGTTTAGATTAAGATTGCATAATAATAAAAAATTAGGTGTCATGTCATTTAGAAATCATGTTTAAGGCATGCATTTTTATTAGCATTTTTTTATAAATGTTTTTTAGAGAATAGACTTCAATAAGGTTGTAGTTTATAATTTCTTAGCATTTTGATTTATTGAATGTTATTTAATTGTTTGTGCACCCGCATGACCGCCATTTGCATGTTAGTATCTTAGGTTAAAATTGATTAAGACTGCCTGCAAAATGTTTTTTTTTATTTTAATAAAAAATAAAAGGTACCGAAAGGGCGTTAGATTAATCTAGTGTAACCATGTCCCCGAATCTAATAAATCTCTAGTTCGCAAAAGGTAAAGTATTCTCCCATACTTTACCTGGATTTATAATCAACCCTAATTGGTTAGTGGCGGTTTCGATTTGAAATATAATTGCATGTTTAAATAGGTTAATTAGTATCAAGTCGCGATTGGTAGGACTTGGGAGGGTCCACGCCAAGTCTTCGGACTTAGTAAGGGTGCGCATGGTAAAATTTCTTGGCTGGGGAAGAGTTTTTTTTTCAGAAATAGTTCTTTTCTATTTCTATTCCGGGGAATAGTTTCTGAGCAAAAGAACCCGTTTGATAACTGCACAAAATTTCTACTCTTGGAATAGAAAAAGAATAGAATGCGTTTGGTAACGCAACGATTCTTTTTTGTATTTATTTATTTTGTATTTGTTCTTTTTATTTATTATTACTTCTTTTTGTATTTATTTGTTTTTTGTATTTGCTTTTTATTATTTTTTGTATTTATTTGTATTTATTTGTTTTTATTCTTTTTTTGTATTTATTTGTTTATTTGTTTTTTATTTGTTTTTGTATTTTTTTGTATTTATTTGTTTTATTTGTATTTTTTTTTAAATATTCTTGCGTTTGTTTTTATTTGTATTTATTTATTTTATTTTTTTTTTTTTTTTTTGTATTTATTTGTTTTTTATTTTTTTTTTGTTTTTTTGTATTTATTTGCTTTATTTGCTTTTTTTTTTTTTTTGCGTTTGTTTTTTATTTCTATTTTTTTTTTTTTATTTATTTTTGTATTTTTTGTATTTTTATTTGTTTATTTATTTTTATTTTTTTATTTGTTTATTTTTTTTGTATTTTTTTGTATTTTTTTTTGTATTTTTTTTTTTGTTTTGTTTTAAAAAATTTTCTCGCGTTTGTTTTTTATTTGTATTTATTTGTTTA
Source organism: Eucalyptus sp. ANBG9806169 (assembly GCA_014182395.1). Lineage (NCBI taxonomy): Eukaryota > Viridiplantae > Streptophyta > Magnoliopsida > Myrtales > Myrtaceae > Eucalyptus > Eucalyptus sp. ANBG9806169. The sequence goes on from CM024582.1 coordinate 11,133,499, forward strand.
TTATTTGTTTTTGTATTTATTTGTATTTTTATTTTGTTTGTATTTATTTGTTTTTTATTTTTGTTTTTTTGTATTTATTTGCTTTATTTTTATTTTTTTTTTTTTTTTGTTTTTTTTAATTTTCTTGCGTTTGTTTTTTATTTGTATTTATTTTTGTATTTTTGATTGAATTTTTATTTTTTGTTTTTTATTCTTGCTCACGGTCGGCGGTGGCCGGCGGCAGCGGCGGTTGGCGGTGGCTCCAGACGGTTGGAGGTGGCCACGGCAAGAGAGAAATAAAACAAAAATAAAAAAAAAAAATTTGCTTATTTCTAGAAATTGTTCCTGAGACAAGAAGCAACTTTTTTTTGTTTCTCGTTTATATTCCCGGGCTAACTTTTCTATTCCGGGGAATAGAAATCAACTTGCCGTTATCAAACGGGTTTCTATTCTTTTTTTGTTCCGAGGAACAAAAGAATAGAAATTTTTGGGCTGGGGAAGGTTACCATGCAGCACCTAAGCCATTAACCTAGTTTTAGGTGATTCACCCTTGAAAAAGATAGGTCGCGACCATCACAGAACCCAGTTCCACACAAGTAGACTTGAGATTATACCATGAGTGTGCTTAATAAGGTGCTATTTTTTTTTTTTTCGAAAATCCCTTTATTGGATAACATTTTTTGATGTTTGGATCTTTAAAAAAAAAATGAATTCATATAAGATACTTTCAAAGTCAATGAAAAACCTATACTTGGATTCAAGAAAATGACTTCCTCTTTAAAAATCAAAAATCAATGTCCATAATACAAGTAGATATCGACGTTTGCACCAGAGTTTTCACACTCGGGCATGAAAACCCGATGCCTATGCCCAAGTCCTCGACGACCATGCTGGAGTACTTAGTTACTACGCCCAAGTCAGGGCATGTGGACCTAAGTTGGTCGAGGCCGAGCTAGGTTACTTAGTAGTGACGCCCAAGTCTACAAAGGCTAGGCTCAAAACCATAATGCCCATGCATGGATACTCAATTTCCGCGGCCATGTAACCGACACTAGGACCCATGTCTCTTGAGGCCAACCTAGTACCCTAGTGGCCATGCTTATGTCTCCAATACCATGCACAAGAGTTTGATTCCTATGCCCAAATCCCCAACAGACATTTCTCGGTATTATGGCTAAATATGCAATGCAGAGTGTCATGCCCCGAACCCCAAGCGCGCGCACATCTCATTGCGGTCGATCAAATATGCGACATCCCGGGATACGTCGCCGACCCATTCATTTTATTACGCATGCAGAAGCGAAACAAATCCCCTGACAACATTTAACTTGGTATAGAAAAACAAGCAATCAATCACAACCAAACACTCCTTTATAAACACATAGGATTAAATACAACACCGGGCTGTCTACAAAATAGGCCGGCTCTACAAAAAGGGGAACCATCCTAAGCCCAACTAGCTGGACACGTTCACCAATCCTTCGACCCCCACCTTTCCAAACTCCATGGCTTTGGCCCACAATGGGGTGAGACATTATCTCAGTAAGTTCACCCATCTTAAACCCCTATTAGAAAGAAAATACACCCAAGGATGTCCTAGCCACACCACACAGAGGACTTATCTCGCATCAGTTCCTCCCTGCAGGTTAGCACAATTCAAATCATTCAGTCATGTTCATATCACTCAACCATAGATAGTAATAAGAACTTAAATAACTGGAACGCCAACTGTATCATTTCAAACGACTACAGGAGTCCGGATTATAAGACCAAACCGTTATGGCACGTCCCATACCATGCCACACGATTCCGTCCCATAATCTGACATGTCAATAACACTCGGCATGCGTTCCAATTATTATTCACTGCCACACAGGGGCATAGCCTACTCGTAGTTCGGCTATCTATTGACATTAATGGTAGGAATCGCCTCCCCACCTTGGAGCGCAGCTTCGTCACTACGTCGACGGCGTTCCCGAATGAGTATAGGCCCATAATCAACTGCGACCCAAGCCCGTTGATGTGGGTCCTCCCATATAGGGGTATTCTATAAAGAGTACGTCCAGCTCAACAGCTCAGGACGGATTCACATTAACCAACACACGATAATTTAAGGTCGGCCTAGGATACCATGCATTTCACTCAAATGCCTCAATTAAAATAGTAATCATGGCCTCTTTCCTTCATATTAAAAACATCCGAGAAAGTAGTTGTGTGTGGATACACGTCAATTCGAACCAGAAAGCCAATATATTCCTTTTTCAAACCCCACTGTTTGACATTATACATAAAATATGTTTTCGGTGTCAAAACCCCACAACTGGGATTTTCTGAATTAAATCCATATTTTCACAATCAACACTCAATTTGCAATATCCACTCATCAAATTCACAATCTGAATACACAGCAACGATCAGCACAAAATTCTGAGAAAATAAGGTCCCGAAATAATTTTCGGAATTTATTAAATAATTAAATTTATTTCGAAAATTAATTAAATAATAATATTTTAATAATTTCGAATAATAATATATTATTATATTATTAAATAATTTCGAAATATTTATTTAATCCAAAAAATATTTCATTAAAGTCAAATCACCGTTATACTAATATAAACATCAATTTAACCTTAACTAAACACAATTTAAATTAAACCCCACCTTAATCTAATCTACACTTAAATAAATTAAACTAACCACCTAATAACACTTAACCTAAGCTAAGCACACCTAAAGCATCATTAACCCTCTAAACGAGATTTAGTGAGCTAAACTCACTCGATTAATGAACCGATTAGACCAAAACGACGGGGACGTCGTGGGGATCGACTTTCCCAAAGGCGGGCCAAGCTTACAAGATCGGGAAGCCAGCCAAAACGGGCCAAACGTCTACTGCCATACCCATTTTTCCAGCTGTTGGTTGAGGCCGAGAAGGGGCAGATCCGGTGACTAGTTGAGGCGAGCAAGGGCGGCAAAGGCTAGGCGAAGCTTCAGCGGCTGAGGTGGGGGCGCACGGTGGCCAGAGGTGGCTGATCTGTGGCCTAAGCTAGCCGAACAGCCTCCCAGAGGCGAAGACGAGCGAGGACAACCGTGAGGGAGGCGGGTTCACGCGACAACAGCGGCGTGCGAAGCGGCGGACGGCGCGCAAGGGGTGCGCGATGGCGGTCCGGCTGGGCTGCTGGTTGCTCTGACGTCTTCTCATATCTGCTAGGTGTCAAGCAACAACCGAAGATGGAGGAAAGAGGACTTTGACGCAGCAGGAGGGAGAGAGGGAGGCAGAGGTGTGCGCGGGCAGGGCAACGACGTCGCGATGGCGTGTGGAGGCTGCGACAACGAGGGAGCTGCTAAGGTCTTCTTCAGCTTGCTAGGCGTGCGAAGAAGAAGAAGATGGAGAGGGGAGGAAACGGTTGCACGGTAGGGAGAGGGAGGAGAGAGGAAGAGAGAGGGACCACTTTTCTCATTTTTTTTTCGTTTTCTTTAATCCCTCAAACATGGCCCACCATGTGAGTTGTCTTCCACCAACATTTCCTAGACCATTTTACTCTCTTCTAGAAGCTTTAATAGGTCCAAAATGTTAGGTCCATGGGGCATACGAATTTGTTACATTTCCCATTTCAATCTCAATCAATTTCATTCAATTCTCAACCAAACAAATCTAATTGAAGCCCAATTAAATCCATTAAGGTGTCCTCGTTCTTCTCATGACTTTTCCCCGTCAATTTATCCAACTTGACGGCCAAAGATGCGATCAAAAGCAGCCCTCTTACTTTCCCGATCAAAAACGACCTTACTTTGCTTTTCTGCCAAAAATATCGGTTTGTAAAAGAAAATCTTCTAAGGATGAGTCGACGTTACTAAAATGAATTGTGACATAACAAAACTCTCAATTTCTAAATCCAGTTCGATTTCACGGTTAATTTCAATCCAGCGCGAATTTAGCGCGTCCTAATTTACCAGGTAGCTTTTAGGAATTTTCGTGCATTTGACTTGTGGTTGATTATTTTCAAGCCATAAAGTACATCTTCGACACATTGGCGACTCTCGATTGTCGTAGAAATCTCAAGATTTCAAATACGGACGCAGGGTACCAAAACGACAGAAGAATCAGTCTAGTGCCAATTGACAAGAATTGTGCAATTAGGTGGAATCACCCACACTTAATCACATATCTTTGTCGAGTTGACCTATCTCTGATTTCTAATCGATCTTAGTGTGTTGTAATGATCTCTTGCGGATTTGCACGGTCGAGAAGTCGTTTCCTAGTCGAATTCTCAAGTCTGTTGTGTTAGAATCCCTCAACAGCTTCACCTGATAGACTAGTTATCCCATGAATGATCAGTTCAGGGAAAAGAACTATAAGCGCGTCGATGAAATGCCCAACTATATCGATCAAAATCAGAACCTAAAATTCAGGATGTCACACAGAGGGAGGTGAATAGGTTAATAATCAAAACTTGATGTATTGTTGTAGAATTATCAAGGTGAAGTTTGATATGTGAAAATTTAACAAATATATATATATATATATATATATATATATATATATATATATATATATATATATATATCCAAGTAAACGGATGATATTGGAGACCTAACCATGGGCACTAGTAAACTGATGTTATATATATCAAAGTAAACCGATGATATTGAGTGCAGCATGTTAGTATTAGATAGATATGGAAACAAGTAAAGAGATAGAAGATAGTGCATGCATATCGTATCATCTTTATAGTGGTTTGGCTTAAATCAAGTCTATGTCTATTCTCACACACTAATAACGGCCACCAACTAATTAAAATCCACAATTAATATTATGAGAGGTTCTAGTATAGCCTATGCTACTTCCATTCGAAACTGGTAAATCACACTACCAAATCCCAAGCACTACTACAACTCCTTCAATTCTCTAAAGAGATTAAAATCAATAATAATAATATATATATAAAAAAAAAACACTCTCTGTAAATGAAATTCTCGCTCAATAAGTCAACAAGAGTATATTTATATCAAATAGTAAAGCTTTCTCAGTTCATAGTTGCTCTCATAATTCGCGTCTTCTTTACCATACGTTGACCTTATTACATAGTCTTCAATATCCAAACTAATCGGTGGATAATCTTCAAGATAGTCAATTTAGCCATTAAAGATAAACAACATAATCACTAGGAGATCTAGTCATCCACACAATTAAATATTCCTGAAAATTTGGATGGAATTCAAATCCCACAAAGTTGTATGGAATGTAGTATGTTCGCCAAAAAAGGAGAGAGGACTAAGCCTGCTCAATCTGAAACTCTAGAATAAAGTGTTGATGGGACACATGCTTTGGAGCCTCATCAATCCTTCGTCCTCATCCCTGTGGAGTACTTGGGTTCATTATATTAAATGTAGAGGTACTCCCATTATGCAACTCGACATAAAAGGGCAGTATGGCTTGGAGTTGGCGATATATTCTCAAGCTAAGACTTGCTTTAATGCCTATTATCTTAAGCCAAACATATTGTTGCAAAGACATATACAAGAAATTTAGACAAGAGGGATCGGCTATAGACTAGTATCAATTAATTTGGACCAACGGTATTAGCAAGCATAATTTTATTGGTTGGCTTGTTTGTTGAGATAGGCCTACCAATAGCAGTAGCCATATCACAATGGTTATCTTTAGTAAATACTAAGTGTAACTTTTGTATGATTGATACAGAAGATAGAAACCACTTATTCTTTGAGTGCCTCCAGATAGGTAGTGTATGGCGTAGTATTTTGGCACAAAATGAAATTTGGTGTTAAATAAGAGGTTGGAACTTAGAACTTCATTAGATGATCGGGGCCACCAAGGGCTTGGAGGCGAGACTCCTTAAGCTGTTTTTCTTAGCGATAATCTATTGCATCTGGATGGAACACAATCACAAACGATTTCAAAACATCTCAATTAAGCCTCATCTTTTGTTGGCTAGGATTTGAAAGGTTGTAAAAGTGCAGGCCTTCCTAAGCAAAATTTTTATTGGCTACTATATGGAGGCTTTCTTCCTCCATCTTTTTGCATACTGAGTTTATGTGAAATGCTAGGGGATTCCCCTAAACTTTTGTACCTCATCTAATTAACGATATCCACATATTTACAAAAAAAAAAAAAAAAATCTTCTCTAAATGGTGTAGTTTCCATAAACAAAGTTGCTTATATTAGGAAATATACATTTCACTGTAGTGATTGATGATTGATTGGATTCTCCTTTGTGTTTCTCTTCTAGAGTTCCAAGCAGTGGCTTGTTGTAAATATTCCAAAAGACTTAGATTAATAGTCAAAGGAATATATGAGTCTTCAAGTCAGAATGTGTCATCATTTGATATGCATGATCTTCTTGGGTCATATAGAGAGTTGCTCATATTAGTGATCCATGAGTCTATGTAAGCTTCCTAATAGTAGTTGACTTATGTATTGTTTTCCATATGATCTTCCTGAGTAAATTGGTGATTAGGGCTCCATAGAATAGTTCACCTCATGGTACCTCCAAGTCTCCTTGAACTTTCTATTTTGCGGACTTGTTTACCCTCCATTAAGGTCCTTCTAGTCTTCACTAGTCTTTCCACTTTGTACTTTGGAACTAATCAATAGTGATAGAACATACTTATATCAACGTTACCTGAAACAAAGACAACATCTACATTTATCGAGTAGTAACACAAATTAAACGGTTTTGTCAATTCAAAATATCATAAGAGGTTTTTTCAATACTAGGTACTTGGCTCCCATAACCTAGTCATTGGTGCTAAGCCCTAGGTCCAATGGACCGAGTTGACTGAGGTTGTGCTCCGGTCCTTTGAGGTAAGGCCCAAGACCCTAGTGCTTGTAATAGGGCCCTCAACGGTCGTGCCCAATAATTTGGCTTCCACTAATGGCTCCAATGTATTGAATATCAGAGTCACACAGCTCTAATAACACTCTCACAAGAGAAGCTCTTAAAGAAGGAGATGAATACACTACTTTACTTGCAGAAAAGTCTTTTCACTCTCCATTGTATGAAATGATTACAATATTCATTTATATGTAGGCTTAAAACATGACTCTTGACATTCCTTAGATATATGAAAAGACATGTCTAAATAAATAGTAATAAAGACACTTTAATATGTGTGTCGAAAAGACTTTTGTCGAAAACTGAACAGTCTTTCAACCAAAACACGAAGAGTCACAAGAGATAGGCGATGATATCTTCAATACTCCCCCTCACCGACTACTCTCTCTAAGGATAGTCCTCGCGACCATACCAAGCTGAGCTCGAAACTCTTCAAACTTTGCAACTCCAAGACCTTTGGTGAAGATATCAGCAACTTGATCACCTATCTTGATGTACTTCATCTTGATCTCACCCTCCAACACTTTCTCTCGCAGAAAGTGTTGGTGGACTTCCACATGCTTAGTACTAGCATGGAAAACTAGATTCTCTGCCAAGCTTATAGTGGATAGATTATCACAATACAATATTGTCAAATAACCTATTGACTGATGAAGATCATCCAATAACTGTACTAGCCACATGCTCTCCTGAGCTGCCATTGCTGCTACTCTGTATTTAGCTTCTGTTGTAGACAAAGACATAGTCGGCTATCTTTTAGCACCAGGATACTACTGTTGATCCAAAATTAAACGAGTATCCAGTAGTTGATCGTCGTGTGTGTTGATCTCCAGCATAATCGATATCACAATGACTAACCAACTCATTTGATGATTCCCTTTTATACAAAAGCCCAAAGTCAAAAGTCTTCTTTATATACCTTAGGATACGCTTGGCTGCATCCAAGTGAGGCTTCCTTGGCTTCTCCATGAATCGACTCACTACTCCCACTGCAAAAGAGATGTCAGACCGAGTTATGGTAAGGTAAATTAGACTGCCTACCAGTTGCCTATACATAGTCGAATCTTCTAGCTCTCGACCTTCTTCAACACATAGCTTTGCATTCCCATCCAATGGAGTAGATATAGGTTTGCAATCAAGCATTCCGAATTTTTTCAAGAGATCTCGTGCATACTTTTGTTGACATAAGAATAATCCTTCCATTGTCCTATCAATCTCGAGCCCCATAAAGTGTTTTAGTTCTCCAAGCTCCTTCATTTGGAACCGCACAGAGAGGTTGGCTCTAATTCGACATATCTCATCTTCATCATCTTCAGTAATGATGAGATCATCCACATAAACCAGCACAGCTGCAACCTTTCCATCTTTTGCTTTCATGAACAGGCTCGAGTTTGCTGGAGCTACAATATAATTCTTCTTCAACAAGAATTCTACAATCTTTCCATACCACGCTCTCGGGGCTTGCTTCAAGCTATACAATGCTTTCTTTAGCCTGCAAACATATTCTAGATGAATTTTGCTCTTAAAGCCATCCGGTTGCTCCATGTATATCTCTCGCTCGAGTTCTCCATGTAGGAAAGCATTCTTCACATCCATCTACCACACACTCCATGACTTGCTTGATGCAAGTGCTAATAGAACTCGAACAGTGGTAACCTTTGCCACCGAGCTAAAAGTCTCTTCATAATCAACCCCATTTATTTGCGAAAATCCTCGAGCCACTAGACATGCTTTATACCTCTCAATTGACCCGTCTAGTCGAGTTTGAAGTTTATAAACCCATTTGCAAGAAATAGGACATACCTCTTTAGGTTTAGGCACCAAGTCTCATGTCTCATTCTTCTTTAATGCGAGGATTTCTTCTTCTATGGCCTTCCTCCATTCTGTACTCTTCGAGGCTTCTTCATATGTCGAAGGCTCGACCATGCCAACATCTTTAGTCAATCCTACATTGGCATACTTGGGATTCGGCTTCCTTTGCCTCATCAATCTCCAAAGTTAAGGCTCCTCCTCTTCAAGTTCTTCGACCTGACTTGGTTGAAGTTCTTCTGTGAACCTTGGATGCTCATTAGATGAACTTGTCGATCCTAGTGATTGTGCTTCGAAATCTTTTTCAACAGGCTGATTCTCATCAAATTCTTTCAGCCTTTCTTCGACCTCTTCATCGAAATGCTATGAATTTGGCAATTCGATAGGTTGAGATGACCACCAAGATGACATTTCGTCGAACACCACATTCCTTGAAGTATAGCACCTCCCTCTTGTAGGGTCGCAGCACTTCCACCCCTTTCGTTGATCATCATATCCCACGAATTTACAGCGGACTGCCTTCTTGTTGAATTTGCTACGAAGATGATCAAGCACAAATGCATAACATACACATCCGAAAACTCTAAAGTGACTTACCACTGGCTTGCAATTCCATAGCTTCTCATATGGTGACATAAAACCAAGCCTTACTTGTGGTAGCTTGTTAGTCACGTGAGCCGCCATCTTCATACATTTAGCCCAAAACCTCAGTGGAACATTCTCACATGCAACATGCTTCTGCATGTCTCAACTAGATGTCAATTCTTTCTTTCGACAACATCATTCTGCTGCGGTGTATATGGACAAGAATACTATCGACGTATCTTGTACTCTTGCAAATACTTCGTAAACTCGTAGAAAGTGTCCTCTCCCCCATTATTGGTGCATAGGCAACGAATTCTACTTCACTTTCAACCTTCTCCTTAAACACCTTAAATTTGATAAATGCCTCAGATTTTTCCTTCATGAAATCAACCCAAACGTACCTAGAGAAGTCGTCGATGAAAGTGACCATATACTTGAATCCGCTAACAGATTGCTCCTTCACCGGACCAAACACATTTGAGTGAACGAGCTCGAGAGGCATCTGAGCTTTGAACGATGATTCCTCATAAGGAAGTTGATGTGCCTTCCTTGTACTGGCACCTGGCACAAACCACATATTCTTGCACTTCCAACTGGGGAAGACCCCTCAGCATGTTATTTTGCATCATCAACTTCAACTTATGATAACTAAGCCGTGCATGCCATAAATCAAGTGTATCATTCCTTCAGGTTTTGTTTACATATACTGTTTGAGCAGACATCACGTAAACGAACTCCAGCCAACATCCCTCCATGATTGGTCGACCAGTGGGCTTCAAACTTCGGTCACACCTTAACATCTCGTGGACTAAACACCATATAATTACTCGAGTCTGTGAGCTGGGACACAGACAATAAATTCTTCTTCATTCCTAGCACGTGATACACACTTTTCAATTCAACTTGCTGTGAATTGAACCATGGAGTTATCATCGTCTCGCCGATATGAGTAATTGGCAACCTCGAGCCGTCTGCAATAATAACGACACATCCTCCGATATAATTATGCATGTTCGACAGCTTGCCTTGATCTCCAGTCATATGACTCAAACACCTTGAATGCCATCGCATTTTCACTTACAGAGATTAATGCCATTGCATCGTTTAACTCGATTGCAGAAGAGGCAGCGAACTCGTCTGACACCACTATTGCAACAGACGTTTGGAAATCCCATTCCTTATCTTCATCGAAATCATTCCTCTTCAATGATGCTGCGACATTTCCTTCAACTTTCTTCGCTCAACAATTTCTGGCAAAGTGGCTGTCATGCCTCGAACCCCGAGACACGTGAGCAACTCGCCATGGCCATACAAATGTGACATTCACAGGTAGTGTCGCCGACCCCATTCATTTATTATACGCATGCGGAACGTATTATAAAACCCCCGACAATACATACAGGATAGGGCAGCAAGAATAACCAACTCATTCAAAAAACAAACATACTTTCATATATACTCACGCCATGGTTCATATACACCAAAAATGGATCAGATTACAAAAAGGGATCGATCCACCAAAAAGAATGAACAATCCTATGACAACTAGTCGGACTTGTTTGTCGATCCCACCTCTGATTGCTCCACCTCCGGAGACGACGGGTCATCCACCCTACCATCTAGAGGATCAGCTACGCCCTCGCCTAGAATAGCTTCCACCATAGTAGGTGGAATATCAAGACCATCAAGAGGACTAATCCTAAAACCATTGGCCCCAAAGCAGAACCAAGCCCTATAACTATGGGGCACCCTGACATTCATTGCCTCTTGGATCCAGACCATGGACTTAATCAGCTCGTAGATCCAATGACTATTAGCATCGAGACAAATGTGGACCTGCTCCATTATCTGCACTGGGAGACCGTATCGCTCCGGGGGTTCAGCCATCTACAGTCTTGTAATTTTGGCCCACAACGGGGTGAGACATTGTCTCAGCAAGTTCATCCCCCTAAACCCCTATTAGAAGAAAATACACCCAGAGGTGGCCTAGCCACACAGCACAAAAGACTTACCTCATCTTATCTCTTTCCTGCAAGTTAGTACAGTTCATATCACTCAATCACAAGTAGCAATAAGAACTTAAACAACTGGAACGCAATCAATTTCACATAATCAACAATCACACTCAGCACACATTCCAATGTTCATTTATTCACTACCACTCATGAACATAGCCTACTCGCAGTTCGGCTATCTACTAACATTTAGCCAGGCATCGTCTCTCCACCTTGGAGCACAGTTTCGTCAGTACGTCGACGGCGTTCCTGAATGAGCATGGGCCCAGAATCTACCGCGACCCATATCCACTACGTGGGGCATCCCATATAGGGGCAAGTCCAACTCAACAGCCCAGGACAAATTCCTCTTAATTATCACACAACCAATTCATACTCGGCCCAGGACACTTTGCCATTCAATTAGTGCCTTCAATTAAAATAGTGATACCGGCCTCTTTTCTTCGTATTAAAAATATTCCAGAAATTAATTACGCAAGTGAGGACACGTCAATTTCAAACCAGAAAGACTAATTTCTTATTTTCTCAACCCCACTATTTAATATAATCCTTAAAAATCTAATTTTGTATCAAAACCCGACACTGGGGATTTTCTGAGTAAAATCCATATTTTTCACAATCAGCACTCAATTTATAATTTCCAATCATCAATTTCAAAATCTGACTACATAGCAGTGATCGCGCGAAATTCTGAGAATTTAGGGTCCCGACAAAATTTTCGAATTTAATAAAATAATTAATTTTATTCCGAAATTAATTAAATAATAATATTTTAATAATTTCGAATAATAATATATGATTAAATTATAAAAATTTTCGAAATATTCATTTATTTAAAAATAACCAATCAAAGCTAATTATTATCCTAACATAACCACCCATTTAGCTTTAATTAAACACACTTTAAATTAAAACTACTTTAATCTAATCTATTCTTAAGTAAATTAAACTAATCACTTAATAACACTTAGCATAATCTAAGCACACCTAAAGCGTAATTAACCCTCTAATCAAGGTTTAGTGAACTAAACTCACAAGAATTGTTTTTCAATGCCGTCGAAGCTAACGATAAGGTGGTTGGAAAACCTCCTCGAGGCGACGCCAACGGAGGACCAGAAAGCACCTAAAACGGGCCTTGAAGGTTCGGTGGAGGGCTGGCCGAAGGTTGCTAATCACGGCCGAAGGAGGGCTGCGCGGTGGTCGTTCGTGCACGGACCGGCGGAGATGGCGGCGGCAGCTCGGGCGAAGGCTGGCGGTGGCTCCGATGGCCAGGCGGGACCTCCGGCGGTGGCTAGCGATGACAAGCAGCGACGAACGAAGATGCAAAAGGCTTGGGGTCGCACGAGTAGGGCTGGCCAACAAGCGGGTGAGCTGGCGCGCATGGACGGGCGACGACAGCGACGCGCAACGGCGAGCGGCCGAGCAGGCGAACGAGCTGGGCATCAGGGTGGTCTCACATGGTGCGGCTCCTCTCTCTCTCCTCCACTTTAAAAAAAAAAAACAAAACCAATGAAGAAGATGATGGAGATTGGTGGAAGTAATGTCCCCACTTTATGAGAGCAAATCCCCACCCTCCACTTGTCAAGATCTCCTTCCCTTGGGCCCCCAACTATGACATCAAATGATGTCATGATCCACTATCTCAAATCCTCCACAACATCTTCCAATGGGTACAATTTCATTTTCCGTCGTGGCATAAAAATCTTGTACATCCAATTCTCAATTCTCTTCTAATTGAACCAAATTGAAATCTATAAAATTAATCCAATGTCACCACACTTAAATTCACATAATCACTTGACCATAGGATTATCTTGGGTCTCAAAAGTACGACCAAAAGTGGGCCTACTAATTTCTCGAGCCAAATTAACCGTAATTTGATTAATTTGTCGAAAAACTCGGTTTGCATGAAAAATCTTCCGAAGATGAGCCATTGTTCCTAAAATGATTTGTGACACACAAGGACTTCCAATTTCTGAATTTGATCTCAATTTCATGGTTAATTTTATTTTGGCACAATACTAGCGCGTCATGATCTACTAGGTAGCTTTTAGAAATTTTTCATACATTTGACCTGTGGTTGATCAATTGAGCCACAATGTACATCTTTGACACATTGGCGACTCTCGGTTGTCATGGTAACTTCAAGGTTTCAAATACGGACATAGGGTACCCAATCAACAGAAAAGTCGGTCCAATGCTAATCGACAAGAATTGTGTAACCTGGTGGAATCGCCCACACTTGATCACATACCTCTGTCGAGTCAACCTATCTCTAGTCTCTAATCAATTTTTAATTGTGCCGTACTAACTCTTGCAGATTAGCTTGGTCAAAAAGTCGCTTCCTAGTCAAATTCTCGAGTCCAATGCATTAGAATCTCTTAATGGCTTCACCTAATAGACTAGTTTTCACATGAGTGGCCGACTCAGGGAAAAGAACTATATACGTGCAGATGAAATGCCAATTTCAATCTACTGAAAATAGAATTGGAAAATTGAGATGTCACAATAGCCCTCCTTGCCATAGACGTAACATCGTCCACTACGTCTTTTGCATCACGTCGCTCGGCTCCCCCCTGGTCGAAGGCTCGACTCTCCTGGACACTTTTGCCATCCTTCACAAGCTGGTTGCTTTTGCCATTCGACATGGCTTTTCCTAGACTTGCCATGTTTATTTTCAACACTGATTCGCCTCTGGCCCTTGAACCCTCTTTTATCACTAAAGAGGGCACTTTCTTCTTCCTTAATTGTAACCTTAGACATTTGACTATCTAAAGTCTCTTGGTTAGCCAGAATATTCTCCAGATCGGTCAACGTCGATTGAGTTGCCCATCCATGAGTAGCCGTAGTAATACCGTTATACTCTGGCTTTAACTCGCAAATAATAATTCTTCTCATTCTTGTTTCTGAGATGGCATTAGCGGGATCCAACTTTGAAATTCCATCACAAATAGATTTAACTTTGGAGAAATACTGACTCGCCGTCATATTTTGTTGTGACATCGACAGTAGTTCGTTCTTCAACCTTTGTAGCTTGGCATCATTCGACCTTACGAATAACGCTGCCAAGTTATCCCACGCCTCCCTAGGAGTCTGCGCACTCCTAATGTGCAGCAATAAATCATCTTTGACAGTTATAGCAAGAGCGTAAAGAGCCTTACCCGCTTTGATCTTCCATCTCATATGTTCATCATTGCCTCTGGGTGCTGTGGTGTTGCTGCCGTCAACAATATCCCACAAATCCTGACCCATCAAATAAAACTGCATCCGGACACTCTAATTATTATAATTGGAGTTGTTGAGCTTCTCAATGCCATTCGTCGGATTTGAAATATCCACCATCTAACTTGAAATAATGCCTAGCACTACTCCAAGAAACCTTGATCCTCGACCAATCGATCACAATCCCTGACTGTACATCGACAGAACTTCGACAAATTCCGATCCTCAACTGCCTACGCACAAACAATGGTCCTTGACCACCGTCTTCACAAACTACGCTCCGAAAGACTTGACTCACGGTCCCTGACAACCGTGCTCTCGGTCCTAGATAACCTTGCTCTGATACCAATTATTGAATATCAGAGTCGCACAGCTGTGATAACACTCTCACAAGAGAATCTCTTAAGGAAGGAGATGAATACACTACTTTACTTGCAGAAAAGTCTTTTCACTCTCCATCGTATGAAACGATTAATAGATTCGTTTATATGTAGGCTTAAAACATGACTCTTGACATCCTTAGATATATGAAAAGACATGCCTAAATAAATAGTAATAAAGACACTTTGATATGTGTGTCGAAAAGACTTTTGTCGGAAACTGAACAATCTTTCAACCAAAACACTAAGAGTCACAAAAGATAGGCAGTGATATATTCAATACAATGAAAGTCAGAAAAAAGTAGAATTGGAACAAGTCTGACTTGGAGTGGACTCCGATTATCTGATGAAGTTCAAGAAGCCAAGGTACAAAAACAAAGAGAATGCAGATATATAAGACATGATGCTATTTGAATCGATAATCAGAGTTGGTAGATCTAAGGCTTGAGCTTGATGTTGTGATGGAGCTCGAGCCCTCCAGATCTGAGGCCTCGAGCTCAACATAGTGGGATAGGTCGAGTACTTCAGATATGGTGCTCAAGCTTAATGTTGCGGTGGAGCTTAAGGTCATCTAGCTCGGTTGATATCTTGCAACCGCCGAGCTTGACGACAAATATAGCAAGGGGAAGGGCATGCGGTGACAATGGCAAATGACAAAGACGTCCTAAACAAAGCGAGGATAAAAAAATTTGAGGAAAAAAAAAAGAAGATGAACGGTTGTTTAGATAAAAAAAAATAGTCAACGTTTTGTAATTGTCAAATAATGAAGTTTGACCAATTTGTCATTAAAAAGACAAGTCAAGCCATTGGGAAATTGACAATTACGTGGCATAGACAATGTCAGCTATATGATATGGTCATTGATAACTAAATAAAATTGATATTGATGAGAAATAAATAATGCTCAACAAGTATCATAACTTAACTATAAAGCCTATAAGTAACAAGTTATTTTGAAATTTGGTGAAGTGTTAGATAAAAAAGAAATTGTACACATTGGTCAAAGATATTGAATAGATGGCCCAACATCGAACGATGTTTAAGCAACTCGATGGCTTTGAAAATTGTAACTTCTTGTTGATAATGATTGCCACAGCATATACAGCACATCAAGATTGTCATGGAATGTGTGCTTGTACCTATACTTGGAGTGGTAACTACTTGTGGTGGGCCATTGATACCCATGAATATTCACTGTAATAGGGATTAGCTCAAACACAAATTAGAAATGTGTTTAATTAATGTATTAATTGCATGTCTTTTCATCTTCAACGTTTATTTATCACATACTTTAAGTACATTTATTTTATTTGCACTGCATTCTCAATTTTATTTTATTTTATTTTTGTCAATTCTACTCTACTCATACTTTAACACTCACTCTCAAACTTTTATCCGGCCTGTATGTAGGGTGTGAGAGTCGAAACCCATACTTAAAACTAAGTCGTTCTCACAAAAGATAGGAATTCAAATCTCCCACCTCCCTCTTCCTATGTAGGAAGGTGGCCATTGTGTCAAACCTCAATAGTTGCATTCTCACTTTAAAAGCCAAACACTTGTTGGGAGTGCGTAGCAAAAGCCTAATACCTTCTTCTAGGGAGATTGTCAAGAGGGAGCCAAAGTCCGAGTCCGTTAATAAATTGAGTTGGACCCATCTTCACTTAAAGGCTTAAGCCAATAAATTATGGGACAATAAGATATATTAACTGCTTCATACCATATCAATTCTCCAATGTGAGATTTTTCTAACACAATTCACTCACATGTGCATCCTAACAATCTCCCCCTCACATGTGAACTTAGTGGTAGGCCCACTCTTCTTTAATTCAAATGTCATTCTACACCAACTTATGGGCCCACGTTGCTACACCACAACACCCATTTGCCCGAAAGCTATAACCATCAGCTCTGATACTATTTATTGGGAGTGTGTAGCAAAAGTCCAATACCTTAACCTAAGCAGATCATCAATAGAGAGCCCAAATCCAAGCTCGTTAATATATCCAGTTAGACTCACTTTTACTTGAAAGTTTAAGCAAATGAGTTATGAGCCAACTATGATATATTAACTACTTTATACCACGTTAATTCTTCGATGTAGGATTTCTCTAACACAATGCACTCACAATGTATCCTAATAATCTCTCCTTCACATGTGAGCTTATTGTTAGATTTGTTTCCTCTTAATTCAGGTATCTTTCTAGCCCAACTTTATCGCTACAAACCCGTGTTACTATACCATAATGCCCACCTACCCAAAAATCGTAACCATCGACTCTAATATCATTTGTAGGAAGTGCGTAGCCGAAGTCCGAGTTCATTAATATATCCGGTTTGATCCACTTTCACTTAAAAACTTAAGCCAATAAGTTATTGGCCGACTAAGATATACTAACTGTTCCACACCACATCAATTCTCCGATGTGGGACTTTTCTAACACAACTCACTCACATGTGTATCCTAACAATCTCACCCTCACATGTGAGTTCAGTGGTAGGCCTGTTCCCCCTTAATTCTGCACCAACTTTTGGGCCTGCATACTACACCACAACGCCTACCTACTCAGAAACCGCAACCATCAACTCTGATACCATTTGTTGGAAGCGTGCAATAAAAGTCTAATACCTTAACCTAAAGAGATCGTCAAGGAGGAATCCAAATCTGAGCTCGTTAATATACCTAGTTGGACCCACATTCACTCAAAAGTTTAAGTTAATGAATTATCGGTCAACTATGATATATTAACTGCTCTACATCATATTAATTCTTCAATATGAGATTTTTCTAATATAATTCACTCATATGTGTATCCTAAATATATTTTCATATCTCAAATCATCACAGCCCATTTCCACAAAAGAAAAAAACAAAACAAAACAAAAACAAAAAGCCAAGAATTGACTTTGTGAAGAGTTTTTCACCATTTGGGTAAAATAACACGTACATGATCAGTGAAAACTAGATTGTCCAGTTAGCAATTTCTGACAAAAATTGGCAAGAATGACTAAAATTTCACACAAAAATTTGAAATCATATTGAAACAATTAAAATGTTCAGCACTATAAAATTTAGGACTGAATTTGTAATTTTCCAATCAAAGCACGCTAACTCTCTAAAGCCGAGTATAATGCAAAGCCTTCATCTAAAACGCGGCAGCACGCCCCCAATTTCACCTTGGATTTCTCATTTATGTCGTGCGTTGGGTGGTGAGCCAAAAAAACTTGCGCAAACGTTCCTGAGATTGCAATCTCTTCGCGTTGACAAAATTTTTTGCGATAACTACAGTAAAAAATAAAAAAGGCGTGGCTTTGACTCAGGAACGTCGTCCGGAAATGATTCCTTGTGAACACTAAACAGTACTATGAATAATTTTAAAAGTGTATTTTTAGAGATAATTGCCCGTATTGCTCACGAAAATATACAAAATTGTCATAATCCATAAAGATGTTCAAATATAAATTATCGTTGAAAAAAAAAATATATATATATATGTTTTTTTGGTCGAAAAATTAAAACATAATTGACTAACTAATCATTCTAAATGATACAAGCGATAACTCTTAAGTTAGCTTTACAGAGACGAAGGAAACTGAAAAACCAATGCTTCACTGAGTAATGTTTTATAGAGCCGCCCATATGCAACTCCGGGCTACCCGATATGCAACTATGTGCTCGCGTGGAGATTTTGGCCAACTATTTTTCACCACTTCCGTCTTTTGGTCTGCCGATTAAGTAGTCGGTCCAAATTCTGACGTCATAATCATCCCATGCATTGCCCTTATTCTACCATAAAAAAAAAAAAAGTGAAAAATTTGTAAAAGCGTAATCATATCTAATGCAAACGACCTTGGCCTAACGCATTAATTGGAAATTAATGCGGTTCATTCTCATCTAATTCCCTCTTTCCATTCTATGGGTTTCTCAGTCAAAATTTTCTCTTCAAGTCAGAAATCTTTTGAGTCAGCAAGAAAAGCACCAGTGCAAATTCCTGTACACGTTCAAGAATCCGTGCACCCATCGGCTAGATCCTAATGACCACCCACAATTCTGTGACTGTCTACATCGATCTTCTTCTGAACCTCTTAGCAATTCATCAACCTCCCTCAAACAGCCTCTCCAAAAGTCGAAAGCTTCCGAACAACTCGATCATGCAAAGAATGATTTGTCTCAACAGCCCCCACAAAGGCTAGATTGAATCTCAACCAAAGCATACAGTCCTAGTCAACCCGCCAACACGAGTAGTGATCTTGTATAGCATCAGGAACTTTGGAATGGAAAGCAGAATCATATACCACGCTGCTAGTGAACCCGCAGAATTGTATATAAAGAGCTTATAAACCCATAATCAAATTCAAATGTCATTTATCTCATGCAAGCCGGATTAGGAATGGCACGTAGAATTAAACGAGCGGAGTGGATGCACACATGAAGTTCAACCCAAATACTTGAGTCGATATTTGGAGAAAGATTGTGTATATAAAAAGAGCATGTAAATTCATAGTCATAGTTGAGTAATGTAAGATATTTCAATGGACATAAAAGCGCAAATAAATGCCAACCATCATGCCACACACAGTTGATTGTCCACTCCCATAATATGCTTGATGCAGCTAAAAGTCATTAAGCATATTTTTAGAGATTTTCACGTGGTCGGTCCACCGCTTGTCCCGGTCGGAATCATCACGGAGTGAATAGTTTCAAAAATTAGGTGCTTGATTTTTACTTTCCACTAGCTCTTTGAACTGAAAAAAAATTAGATTTTGTTTGCATGGTTCACGTTTGCATTGGAAGCACGTGATTCATGGTCCGAAATTCGAAAATCCACGACACTCCACTTATGTTTAATTGACGTATTTTCCTATTTAGAGAATATTCCCATAAAAATGAAAGCTTTCGTATAGTTCCAATGAAAAACCCAAGATTTAGATTATGGTTTGCAAAGTAGGAACGGTATTTGATACGCGAGTGCAAACCTATGTGTTTTTTCGTATTTATCCCAAAATTCAAAAATCTTAATGGAAGAAGACTACACTCATCTAATGATCCCTAAAATACCTTAAGCGATGTGAAATAAAACATTGATATTATTATTTACCTTAACAACATATCCCCTAAAAAAAATCATAACACTATGTGTCAGAGCCCATTGCCAAGATGAGTGTTTTGTTAGAGACGTGGCACCTTTAATGTCATATCCCTTACATGTATTCAAGAGTAAAAATGTCAATCGCTTCAATCTATGCGTATCACTGTATAATATATTCTCCACTTTTATAGATGGGTCTTTACTTATAAATCACTCAAGAAAATCTCTTCCGGTTGACGTGAGACTTATAATGTCGCAAAAGTCTCTCAATTAAAGTACGGACAGAAACCATATCAAAAGAATGGGCTTGAAATTGAAAAAACGAGGAGCCACATGCGTGAAAAAAAAATGTGTGGCGTGCAGGTTGGAAACCCTGATTTAAAAAAAAAAAAAAAAAAAAAGACAATCTATTAGAAAATAGATCACTACATGAATATAAGAACGATTGAAACTTGATACTCAAGTGACAATAAAATGTTGGCATCTACAATAATCTCCCACTCTCTTTGTCAATCTCTCTATGTACATTTATGTATGTACTCATGTACGTATTTACATTGTGCAACTATTTCTTCTTCTATTTTTCCTTTTCTTGTCTTTGTTAGTTAAGAAAATGGTACTTTCGAGTAACTTTTCTCTCTTTTACACCCTTTTATTGTTGAAAAGTTTTCATGTCAATACTCATGTCTGCAGGATTAAATATGTTAAGGACAAAGTTTACATGATTCCACAAAATCAAAAGGTGAAAAGACCTGATTGTACATATTTAGAAAGTCGAGGTTGAATTGGAAGAGTTGGAACGGTCTTGAACTTTCTCCAGAGATCATCACCATGATCTGGCAAGTAGTGGATATGCATTACATTGGATATGCATTACGTTTGAACGTGTTGTCGGACTATGAACATCAAATAGTATATATGCACGATTTCACGCTCAATTCAACCTTTTACTTTCATTCTCGATCAAAGGGGAATTCATCAGGGATTTCATTGCCAGTCCACTTCTAAAATTCTCAACCACTAGTCTTATTCTCACCCACAAGGAGAGCCAGTCAATTAGTTTGACCCTTATATAAGAGTCTATAGATGAAACCCTATCAATATCACGACCCAAAAGATGCACAAAAAAGGTCAACATTTATGCGGAGACACAAAAAAAAAAAAAGTTTGTGCAAAAAAAACAAAAATCTAGTTTTGTGAGGGTGAGATGGCAAAGCTTTACATGAAATCTCATGAATAATAACATAAAATTAAAAAATGCACCAAGCAATTTGAGAGCAATGATCCTCACTAACCAGGCCCCTAGTCCGGCAATGAATCCATGACATGTTCAATAAGTGCAAAACGCATAGTGTGTCAAGATAATCAATAGTCGAAGACAAGCGATGATTCAAGAAAAACACGAGGTACCACCTCAACTAAGTTAATGAGCTGATTAGTACTCTTCCAAACATAAGAACAATACGTATGCACAACCTATGAGAACAAGAAGTTTTGTAAAAAGAAGAATTTCACGCTCTGCAGAAAGAAGTTGAGTCTACTAAAGCAGAACGTGACCTCCTGTAGAGGGCTCCCTTATTTTCAGATTAAGGGAATTTATGGAGACTGCCCTTCTCCTTGCTTAACAAGAAAATGAAATTAGGAAAAGAAAAAGTCGGTCCTTCAATACTACAAAAGTTCAATCACCACTACATAATCTATTTGTAAGACATGCCATCCATTTAGCAGTGATCGAGCCGACCTACCAGACAACTCGATCAATTCACTACTCTCATTAACATTACCCTCATGTCTTGCGACACTTATTATTAAGGCGTCCTTTAGGTACATATTTTTTACTTTGTATGAAGCATTTAGAAATAATATTTCCACAAGTAGGAAAAAGGTGTTGTCCCATATGTTTTATATGATCAATTCATTGATTTTCTTTCAAACTAGAGATTGTACCCCCGCAGAAAGTTCATTACATTGGCATTATGCTCCATAAAATAATTCCTTTAATTAATGACTCCAAATACACCTCATATCAAAATGCCATCACACAAATATTTGCGTTAAGTTTTGTTTATTTCGAAAAAAAAATAATCTAAAAATATATTTTTTTTAAATAATCATTTGTATCGTTTACAACATTGAATAAAAGAAAAAAAAATCATCATTCACAAAAAAAAATTATAAATTATTATTTATAATAAAAATATTTTCTACAAAATGTATGGAGCCTTAATCGTTTTTTTCTTTCTTCATCTTTATCGGTGTCTTTGTTTTCAGGGCTCGAAATTATGGTAAATTTGTCCATAGATGAAGGCATATTTCGGTTTTATCTTTGCATTTATTTATTTATTTATTTGCATTCTGGAATTTTCATTGGAAAATGAGAAGATGGTCAACAGACGACACCCCGGCATGCAATTAGGCCAATAAAAAATAAGTAAGGCGTGGCTTTTGACTAGCAGACACCGTACGGAGAAGATTCCATGCGGACGGTACTGTGAAGTGATGGTGAATGCCTTTTTTCTTGGCAAAACCGAATAAGTTCTTCCACGCGTCACATCTCGTTGACCGATGCTGCGCGTAATGAAAGTTAGCGTAAAAGCCTAAAAACACCTTAAATTATATTTACGATGAAACATTTATTTCAACTTTTTTTATAATAAAAATCTCAAATTTATATTTATATGACACATTTATTTTAGACTCAAAACTTTTACTCAAAACTTCGAACCGTATTCGAGTGACACATTTACTCCCAAAAATTTAATGCCACAAAAATCCCAAACTAATATGGAGTAAATTTTATTGTTAAATTATGAAAATGGATTATATGTGAAAGTTGACAGATATATCAGTTTGGAATTTACCGTCTGTTTGGTTTGTGTTTTTCGTGGTATTAATCTAATTAATAAAAATTAATAGAAGATAAATTCATCAAAAATTTAATTTTTAATGATAAATTTATCACATATATATCAATTTTAGATTTTTTGTAATCAAAAAATTAATTTGAGGTAAATTTGTCGCAAGTATACCAGATTGAAATTTTTCGTGATATTAACCCTAATAAATTCACTAAGTTGATGTGATGATTTTCAAATTGACCATTTAAAATATTGAAATAGCCACATTGCTTAATAAGTAAATTTCAATAGAAATTACTCGGTACGTCTAGTATTTTCCATATCACTTTTAAAGGAAATGACAACTTTCACCGTTGATATGCACAAAAAAAAAAAAAAAAAAAATTGCTCTTAGTTGAACTTACTTGTCTAACAAGGACAAGCAAAGGTGGTGGGGCGGGCTGCGGCAGCGACAGTTATGGATGAGCATGAGAATTCCAAAGCCGGAGGTAATGAGCTTGAAATGTCCCAAAGCTTGAAAACCATTCTAACCACGTGGTCTCAAGGCAGGTGCTATTGGAATTAGGGTTCGAATCTTTTTACGGCGTGTGATGATTCTCAAGTTAAGTTTAACATGCTGTTGGTCGATGGAGCCTCCCACATGCAACTCGTGCTACCCATGTTCAATGCATTTTATCTAGCCCCCAATTCCCAGGCACACGTTGAGATTTTGGTCAATTATTTTTCGCCACTGCCATCTTTTGATCTGCCAATAAAGCCGTCGTTCCAAATTATGACGTCATGATCATCCCATCGCATTACTCTTACTCTGCAAAAATGGCTAAGCCATATTCACATCTGGTGCAAACGACCTTGCCTAATACACTAATTGGAAATTAACGTGGTTTAAACTCATCTAATTGCGTTTCCTTTTCTATGGTTCCTCTATCATGATTTTCTTTTTATTTTTTTCGGAGCTCTTTTGAATCAACAACAAAAGCACAAGTGCAAATTCTTATACATACTCAAGATTGGGACAATTACAAAAATATTTCCAAATCTATAATCTTGTTCCAATTTGGTCTTGAGCATTTTAGTTATGCCGATTTAATCCAATTGAGTCCATCCGACTTATTTTGGTCGGAAATCACTGACATGGACATCAACCATCCTATATGACATGATCGACGCCAACATGAATTTTTTTTAGAACCTTTATAATTTTTTTGGGTTTTTTCTTTTTCACTTTTCTTTTTTCTAGGAGTGAATGCACATGTGAAAGAAACTTGGGCAAAACTGGTTTTGATATTATGTTAGAAAGCTCAATCCAAAAGCTTAAACTAATAAATTGAGAGAGATCACATGCATATAAAGAGTTTATAAACTCAAAATTGAGTAATGTAAGATAGTTCTTCTCTATTTCATCTTTGTTACTTGTGAAATCGTACTTTCAAGTAACTTTTCTCTTATCTACATACTTTTATTATTGAAAAGTTGTCATGTTGGAAATGTCCGCATGACTAATATGTTAAAGATGAAGTTTACATGATTCCACGAAATCAAAAGGCAAAAAAAATTGATTATACATACTAGAAAGTCACAGGTTACATTGCATTAGTCGGAACGGTCTCACAGGTTACATTGCATTAGTTGGAACGGTCTTGATCTTTCTCCTGAGATTGTCCACCATGATGTTGCAAGTAGTGGATATGCATTACGTAGGATATGCATTACATTTGAACTTGTCGTCGGACAAGTACACTTCTAAAATTCTTAACCACCAGTCTTTTTCTCAACAACACGTAGAGCCAGCCAATTAGTTTGACCCTTATATAGATGAAACCCTATCAATATCACAACCCAAAAGATGCATAAAATTGGTCTACATTCATGCTGAGATGCCAAAAAAAAAAAAAAGTTCATGCAAAAGAAACCTAGCTTTGTCAGGGTGAGGTGACGAAGCTTTATATGAAATGTGTTAACTTATAACATATACCAAAAAACTATACTAAGCAACTTGAGTACGATGATCCTCACTAACCCACCCCTAGTCCGGTAATGAATGCATGACATGTTTAATAAGCGTAAGGACACATATTGTGTTAAGATAAGCAATAGTCGAAGACAAGCAAAGATTCAAGAAAAACACGAGGTGCAAACTCAACCAAGATAATGAGCCGATTAATACTCTTCCGAACATAAGAACAAGACATACGCCTGATGATTTAAGTGATGGACTAGTGGTTGAGTCGGGTCAAGTCTAGCTGAATTTTTCCGGATGAATCCAATACGAACTCTTCCTTCACATACAATTTTTGAATTTTTCCAAGCCTTTGAAATATCTTTGCGCGAAAATCGTACGGTTAACGAATGTCAAATTTCAAACGAATACAAGTCTAGTCCAACGCCTTCTTTCCTCCTCTCTTCGCATTTCCCACATCGTTTTCACGCGCCACGTACATGCATTCGGGGAAAAATAAAGCCCAGAAAAAGAATGACGACAAGGCACATGCCAAACCGTTCTTCCTTTTCTCCCTCTATAAAAGCCACTAGACCAACTCTCCAAAACCCAATCACACCCAAGTCTCAATAACCATTGTCTTAAGCAACTGTTGTCTACATACACCATTCTCTCTTTCAAGAACACCCCAGAAACGATCATCGCCCACCATCATCATGTTGAAGACACAGCTTCATCAATCCCCACCTGCCTCCCCAACCTTGGTCCCATTAAGCAAGCCATCTGGCCAAGCCAATGGCGGGATCGCAATTTTTCCGGCGCAGTCTGAACGTGCACTCCAAAAGAGCACCGGAAGCGCTCGAGTGGGGCTTTCATCGAGTAAGATCGATGCTGTTGCCAGCCCGAGCACTATCGAGAAGTCTCTGCCGGTTAAAGCGGTAGTGAAAGTGAAACTAATCGCCGGTGGGTTCTTCTCGGAACTAGGGATAAGCGGAGGGTTCGATAAGATTACTGATTTGATGGGGAAGACGCTCCTCTTGGAGCTTGTTAGTGCAGAGCTTGACCACAGTAAGTATTGAGCATTAAATTTTGAACTTGAAATTGTTAACACAACTTGTAACAGAAAGCAGGGCGAGAAATAGGCTGAATTTGATCGAAACGTGTTCTTCTGCTTTTTGAAAATTTTGCTATGTTCACAATTTGACTTTTATTTGAAGTGAAACATTTGAAGTTTCTCAAAGTTCAAAAAAAGCGATATTCAGAATTATATACGAATTTTTACCTTTTTTTTTAAATAAGCCATTTTGGGTTTGAAGAAAAATTCACAGAATTAGATAAGTTGTTTATGACTTGCAACAAACAAGGATGCCTGATTGTCTAATTAATAGCCATTCCCTATATAAATTCTCCGTGGACGTAGGTTTGTACTAAAAGATCTGATGCATGCTATCCAATTTGGCACACTATATGTGAGATATAACATGTTAATGAAGGTGTAATTTCTTGTCTTGTTATTAAGCCATAGATAGATATATATATCATGATCTTTGCCAGAAAAAAAATATTTGCGAGTACCGCACAGGATATATGTGCAATCAAAACTAAAATTGACGATAAAAGCATGAATTTTCCCATATTTATCATGGTTCAGCCCAAAATAAGATTCCAAGGCATCATATAGACCATATGGATTTTAATCCTTACCCTTGTTATGTTCCACCTTCCACATAAGAAACGGAGGGGAGAGAGAGAGAGAGAGGAGAAAGAGAGAGAGAGAGCGGGGGAGAGGCTATCTCTTGCCAGAAATATTCATCTTCAAGGCCCCAATTCGACGATCTTTCGTTAGATTCGTCGCATTTACTGTTCATGGCTTAATTTCAGCTTCCTAACACGAAATCCTAGCCCTCCCGTAGTGTGCGAGAGCCAACTGTAATTTCATTCCTGCTGTGATGTTGAAGATTTTAACACGGTCCTGAACTTCGTTTACAGAGACGGGACAAGAGAAGGAGACCATCAAAGGGTATGCGTACAAGAAGAGCCAGAACGAGGAGGAGGTCACTCACGAGTGCAAGTTCGAGGTCGGAGAGGAGTTCGGAGAGGTTGGGGCGATCTTCGTGGAGAATGAGCACCACAAGGAGATGTACCTCAAGGACATCGTCCTTGACGGGTTCGTTGGCGGTCCTCTTAACATCACATGTAACTCATGGGTTCACTCCAAGTACGATAACCCGCAAAAGAGGGTCTTCTTCACCGATAAGGTTAGTTAGATCATGCCGATAGCTACATGGCTTCCTATCTAGGGTTTTCCTCATTTTTCATGAGGTTAGTACACATATTAAAAGATCAATATTATTAGGGTTATGACTTATTGCACATATTGAAAATTAGGGTTTTACACACACATGTATATTTGTGTTGACGCACTTGAAGGCACTTAAGAGGAGAGGATTATAAAATAAACAAGAGTATTTGTGCAGAGATCGAGTGAATCAACCAGGTTACGTGTCATGAAACGTAGCTATAATCTCCAAACATAGTACAACTCTTGGTTGACATTGATTCTTGAATTGACACTGACGCGACTGGTGAAACTAAGGTACAATGCATGTGGATGAAAAGTATTTGAGTTCATATAAATCTTTTGACTCTCTCGCCCTCACAGTGTCCTTTTCAAAAAGAATCAAAAACAGCACGTGAAATTGGTGCCCTATTCGTCGGCCGGTCATGTATTGCGCATTGATTTCATAGGACTTGATTTTCACACCAAAACCTCAAAAGCAAGTTCAGTTTAATTGTTTAGAGAGATAGTCGATTATCACTGTTTGAATTATGAGTATTACTTAGATGGGTATTATTTGAAGCTTGATGGCTTTCGTTGCACGCTATTGCGCCGCAGTGCTATTTACCGGCCGAAACACCGAGTGGGCTGAGGAGGCTGAGAGAGGAGGAGCTGGCGATCCTGCGAGGGAACGGCCAAGGCGAGAGAAAGTCGTACGAGAGGATATACGATTACGACGTGTATAATGACCTCGGGAATCCAGACAGCGACGCAGATAAGAAGAGGCCAGTGCTTGGAGGCAAAGAGCTCCCCTACCCTAGACGATGCCGGACAGGGCGCCCTCGGAGCAAGACCGGTGAGTCGAGAAATTATTGTTACTCCTTCATAATAATGATCAACACAACAAAACTTTGGATAAGCCATTCGTCCCAACAAATGAATTGAACATTCACATATAATACCGAGCAGATCCACAGTCGGAATCGAGGAGCGGGAGCATATATGTGCCTCGAGACGAACAGTTCTCGACGATAAAGGGATTGACATTCTCGGCAAAGACAGTGTACTCGGTGGTACACGCACTGGTGCCGTCGCTTGAGACAGCAATGGTCGACTCCGACCTGGGGTTCCCCTACTTCACCGCCATCGACGAGCTCTTCAATGAAGGCGTCAACTTGCCCCCGTTGCAGAAGCAAGGTTTCCTCAAGGACCTCTTCCCTCGGCTCGTCAAAACCGTCACCGATGCCTCCGAGGATGTCTTGCGCTTTGAAACCCCTGAAACCATGATCCGTAAGCAAACTCCCGTTCCCTCTCCCTCTCTCATTCTCTCTTTAGGAAAATACATTATTAGTCAATCATAGGACACTAAATTTATGTATTACTTTTTATATATCTCCAAGATTTTTATAATAATTAGCTGTGTTGTTGCACTCTGCAGGAGATAGATTTTTTTGGTTCAGTGACGAAGAGTTTGCTCGTCAAACTCTAGCGGGAATTAACCCCTATGCGATCCAGTTGGTCACGGTAATAATTATTTTACACATTTCAACCATATAATTTGCTCACATGCAATTAATTTAGTTTATGGAGACTAAAATTATTTGACATCACCATGTTGGGTATAAGCTTTCTATATATAATTGGTATTAAAATATGTATTTAGGAATGGCCCTTGATGAGCGAGCTCGACCCTAAGATCTACGGTCCGCCTGAATCGGCCATCACGACAGAGATCATCGAAAGGGAAATCAAAGGCTTCATGACAGTAAATGAGGTACGAAGATACTCCCTCGACGAAGTATCGCTTAATACAACCTATCTGTACTCTAGGGCCAAGCATGAACCTAAATCCGACGGCCCCAATTAATGAAATTTGACCTGAACCCAACCTTTTCGGTTTGGTTCCATTCGATTTTGTGCAGGCTATACAGCAAAAGAAGCTGTTCATGCTAGACTACCACGACCTGTTCCTACCATACGTGAACAAAGTGAGGCAGCTCAAGGGGACAACCTTGTATGGGTCGAGGACGCTCTTCTTCTTGACCCCAGATGAGACGTTGAAGCCGCTTGCCATCGAGCTGACGCGGCCGCCGACTGACGATGGGAAGCCGCAATGGAAGCAGGTGTTCATCCCGTCGTGCCACTCCACCAGCATGTGGCTCTGGCGGCTCGCCAAGGCCCATGTCCTCGCCCACGACTCTGGGCACCACCAGCTCGTCAGCCACTGGTAACAAAATAAGTTGATCATTACTTTTCGACAAGCAAAATAAAAATAAAAATAAAAAATGATCATAGATCTATCGAGTAGAATTATATTAGCGATGAAACAGGCTAATAAAATTTTCAACAAGAGAGAAGAATATAGCTTTAAGAATTGTTTTCCACACATAGAGACACACATTGGTATTGTGAGATCTAAGTATGTTGATAATTTTGTAATTGTTATATGATTTGCATCTTAAACGTGATGTTATTACGAGAAGTACCTATTTGCATAAACGCTGATGGTGTAATTGATGTTTCCATGGTTTCAACTTTTGCAGGTTGCGGACTCATTGTGCCACGGAGCCTTACATAATAGCGACAAATCGGCAACTGAGCGAGATGCACCCAATCTACAAGTTGCTACACCCTCACTTCCGGTACACGATGGAGATCAATGCGCTGGCTCGCGGGTATCTGATCAATGGCGACGGCATCATTGAGACCACCTTCTCTCCCGGCAAGTACTCCATGGAGCTCAGCGCCGTCGCCTATGACAAGCAGTGGCAATTCGACTTGCAAGGCTTGCCCAATGACTTGATTAGCAGGTATTGCACATCAATTAATCAATTGGCACACCTTTTTTTCCCATTCTTAAATATTAGGGAAAGAGAAAAATATAACAATAGTTGACACATGGATTGTTTAGAAAATCGCTTTTCTGATTGGGTCAATGCTTGCCAGGGGGTTGGCAGTAAAGGACCCGACGGCATCGCATGGCCTCAAGCTAGCGATCGAGGACTACCCCTTCGCCAATGATGGCCTCCTCCTGTGGGACACCATCAAGGAGTGGGTCACCAACTACGTCAATCACTACTACCCCGACCCAAGCCGCATCGCCTGGGACAGGGAGCTCCAATCCTGGTGGACTGAGATCCGGACTGTCGGCCACGGCGACAAGAAAGACTCCCCTGGGTGGCCTGACCTCGAGACCTCGTCCGACCTCATCCACATTATCACAACCATGGTCTGGGTCGCCTCCGGCCACCATGCTGCCGTCAACTTCGGCCAGTACACCTATGGCGGCTACTTCCCAAACCGGCCCACCATTGCCCGAACCAAGATGCCCGTCGAGGACCCGACGGAAGGAGAGCTCAAGATGTTTTGGGACAAGCCTGAGGTCACGCTCCTCACATGCTTCCCATCGCAGATACAGGCGACCAAGGTGATGGCAATCCTCGACGTGTTGTCAAACCACTCGCCGGATGAGGAGTACCTGGGGCAAGATCCGGAACCAGCATGGAAGGAGGAGCCGGTGATAAACGCGGCGTTCGAGAGGTTCCATGGGAGGCTGAAGGAGCTCGAGGGCGTCATTGACGCAAGGAACACCGACCAAAGGTTTAAGAATCGGAGTGGAGCCGGGATCGTGCCGTATGAGCTCTTGAAGCCGTTCTCCGAGCCCGGCGTGACAGGGAAGGGAGTTCCATACAGCATTTCCATCTGAGCAAATGACATTCTTGTTCGTGGTGGCAGCCACATTGGTTGCATAGAGAAAACTTCCCCTTCTATTTTGTAGAATCTTAATTTGTGGACAACATTTTTTTAATTTCATGATCTAATGTGTCGTGTTACCAATATCTATGTAATTATAATTAAAGGATTAATTTCAGTTCTAGTCCTCTATCGATTGCCAAAAAAAAAAAAAAAGTGACGATGTGCATAAAACGTAAGCTTTACTACAATCTACATCTATCTTCTTCATAAATACCAAATTGCACTACTGTTACATACTAGTGCAGAATCTGAAATCTTGGGAAAATGGTCAGTTCAATAGATTTGCTAAACATGCTTCTTAGCCACCAGTGAGAGAGAAGGGGCATGCAGGATGAGGGTAAAAATTTAATAGATTAGATGGAATTATTAATACCAACATCACGCAAGTCCAGTTCCCATGCACGCACTCTTAGATTAAGGCAAGTTACTGTCAACATATTTAGTTTTGAGCCAACTAAAATATATTAATTATTTCACACACACTAATTCTCTAATATTAGACTCTCCTGACATAACTCGCACGTACATTTCAACAAAAGGTGATTGCCTAGAATTTGACCACTACAAATAAAAAGGTGAGGATTAAAATCAGGCAAGTCATCCATAACCAAACATCTAGAATTTTTTTTTTTCCTAGACATTTTTCTCTCTTTTTTCTCGAACACTTACTCACTTAAGCATCAGAGAGTCTTACTAAGAAAATCTTAGGAGACTTTCTTGTTTTTGGTGCACAATGGTACAATGTAGAGGACGATCAATCTAGTTTGAAGTTCATCAACATAAATCCTTTTCTTGTACTTTTACATGAAACATAATCAATAAAAAAAAATTATTTCCACAAGTAAACTTGAGATTATACCATGAGTGTGCTTAATAAGGTGCTATTTGTTTGGCGAAATTTTTTTTATTAGAAAACATTTTTCTAATGTTTGGATCACTTAGAAAAATGAGTCCACAGAACATATTTTCATAGTCAACAAAAAACCTATACTTGGATTCAGGAAAATGACTTCCTCTTTAAAAATCAAAATTCAATTTCCAAAATATGAGTAGATATAAGTGTTTGCACTAGAGTTTTTACACTTGGGCATGAAAACCCTAATGCCTATGCCACAAGACACCCGTGCTATTGCCCGAGTCCTCAACAACGATGCTCAAGTACTCGTTACTATGCCCAAGTTACAATGCTTGGGCCTAGGCTAATCAAGACTGAGCTAGGTGCCTTGGCGATCACGCCGATCCATAAAGGCTTGGCTCAAGACCACAATGCCCGTGTTAGGATGCCCAACTCCCATGGCGATGTAATTGACGCTAGGGCCCATGTCTCTTAATGCTAGCTTGAGATGCTAGCACCCATGCTTAGGTCCCTAGTGACCATACATGAGAGCCCAATGCCTGTGGCAAGATCCCTGGCAGCCATATCCTAGTGTTATGTCTAAATATTGAATGTAGAGAGAGGTGAATAGTTGAATAATCAAAACTTGATGTATTCTTGTGGAATTATCCAAGTGAAGTTTGATATGTGAACAATTTATATATATATAAGAGTGAACTGATGATATCAAGTGCAATATGTTACTATTAGACAAATATGAAAATGAGTAAAAATAAATAAATAAATAAATAAGATAGTGCATGCCTATCTTATTATTATCTTTATAGTGATTTTGCTACGATCAAGCCTATATTCACTCTCTCATACTAATAACAGCCACCAACAGATGAGAATCCACTAGTAATATTTTGAGAGTATCTAACATTGCTTGCTACTTCCACCCGAAAATGGTAAATCACACAACCAAATCCAAGCACTACTACATCTCGCACAATTCTCTAAAGAGATTAAAATAAATGAAAAACACTCTTAGTAAATGAAATTCTCTCTCAATAAGTCAACAAGAGTATAATTGTATCATGCATTAAAGCTTTCTCAATTCGTAGTTGCTCTCATGATTCATGTCTTCTTTCACATACGTTGATCTTATTACGTAGTCTTCAATATGCAAACTAACCAATGGATATTCTTCAAGATGATCAATTTAGCAATTAAAGATAAACAACATAATCACCGAGAGATCTAGGTGTATACACAATTAAATCTTCCTAAAAATGGTGTAGTTTCCACAAACAAAGTTGCTTATATTTGTCTCGACCTCACTTTTCGGCGCCCTCTTACACATGGGCATGCAAAGGCTAATGGTTTGCTAAATATTAGGCTTAACCCGAGTTCTCATAAGCCCACTAATTCACAACTTACAGTTTGAGTTTTTAATATGTATGTTAATTTCAAATAAGAGTCACTACTAATCAATTTGAAGTGGGTCGATTAGAAACCCAAGTAAAACACTAAGAGAAATATTTTACTCTTACACAATCAGAGAAACTAAGATTTAGGACTTACTTACATTAGTTAATCAACTAATACTCTTCCAGTATCTAATTTTGTTTAAAATTTTGTTTTTGGATTTTTCAAAGATTTTTCATGCATTTGTGGAAAATAAAAACCATCGTTTTAGGCTTTTCTGATTTTTTGGAAGATGTAGACTTTTTGAGATTTTTCTGATTTTTAGAAAAAATAAAGTTTTTTTCTGATTTTTTTTAATTAAAATAACAACAAATCAAAAAGCTGACCCGGGTGGGTGAGACCCGCAAGCTGGCCCAACTGGGACCAGCCCGACCAACCCGGGTCGCACCTTCGGGGGCTAGACGTGAGGCCCTCCTCTGACCCTTTTTTAACTCTTTTTTAACTCTTTTAGAAAAAAAAAAAAAAAAAAAACTCTTTTATTCCTTCCTTTGATTTTTTCCTTTTATCTCTCTCTCTCTCTTTTCCTTGTCTTGTCTTTTCTCCCCTCTACACACGCCAGACTAGTGAAAAAGAGAGAGAGAGAGAGACCCATTTTGTCTTTGCCCAATTTGTCTTTATTCTTTTTTGACTTTTCTTTCTTTTCTCTCTTTGTTTCTCTCCTCTCTCCCTGCACGTTGTCAGACAAACAAAAAAATAAACTCCATCTTGATTCTTTTGTACTCCATGAACCAAGAGACAACAGAGAGACTCTTTCTATCTAAAAATTATTTCCCCTCTCCCTCTTGTTTTCTTTCTCTCCCACCCTTCACCTTTCTCTCCCTGCATCTCTCGGGTTTCTCATTCTTTTGCACGAAATGGCCGAAACGTTGCCTACCTCACCTTTCCCGATGACCGCCAGTTCAAACGTAAAAATAAGACTCGGACTTAATTAATTAAAAAAGAAAAGAAAAAGGGCTCGAGAACGAGGGTGCCGCGTCCAGCTACCACCGCCACACTCCAACCTCGCCGGGCAAGAATCAGTCGCTCTTGGAACGTGATGCATGCCGATAATAACCATGAAACGAGGCACACCGAGCAAAATATGTATGTGGAAATCTACCAAAACGTATTCGACAAACCACGAACACCAAGAATGAATGCATATATCTCAACCGGGCATTTCAACAAGCACGTAAGGCGCATTGACGGGGGTTTAGAGACGAGGACAGGCTCGAATTCAAGCCGTGATTTAAAGCCAACGACACCCGAGACCTTGCGACGGAATTCGCACCTAAATGAGGTCGGAGACTCACTGGACCCGAAGGACGGCAGCTCGGCCGACGGGCCGGTAACAGAGTACGAAAACAAGGTACTACAGGAGTTTGGTTGAAGGAGCCCTACTCAGCTTGGTGACGTCAGACGGCAGACGAGCTAGACAGATCAGGCTACATCCGCACGCCTCGCTTGTCTCCTAGTCGAGATCCTTGGGAAACCGACCCCAAACCAAAAAAAAAAACAGAGAGACACAAACCCGAACAGAACCTACCACAGCTTTTGACACGAACAAAGCGTGACGACAGCCAGCAACTTTCCCCTACAGTCCACCCTTACTCGCAACTCTCAAGTATTTCTCTCTAGCTTGCTTACTCTCAAGCCTCCCTCGATGTCTCCCCTGGGAAGTTCTCTGAGCTTGCTGTCGGCTTCAACTGAGCTCACAACCTGCCTATTTATAGGCGAGGAGGGTCCGGTCATCGGAGGAGCTTTGGCCGTCGGTCCTTGGCTCGCCGACCGGACTCTTTCTTGGCCAAATCGATGTCCCATCCCTTCTTCTTCGCAGAGGCCTGCTTGGCATTGAAAGCGAGCATTGATGGCGTTTGCGAGACATCCTCTCCGTCGCCTATCTATCCTCCTCTCTCTTCTATAGGTAGACTGCGCCTAGCTCCTCTTCTGCGCACGTCGTGTCCAGAGTGTGGAAGGAAGGAGGAAGAAGAGGAGAGGGCCGGGCCGCGAAGTGAGCAAGGTGAGGGCGAGATGAGCCCTGGCCCGTGCAGCAAAGAGAAAAGGGGCTAGGATCAGGCTAGCCCCAGAGCCAATGTTTATTTTTAAATATAATTATCCGAAAATATGATAAAATAAGGGAAAATAAAACTTAGTAAATGCAAATAATAACTATGATCGAGGTGATGCTAAAATCATTTTTGTTATGGCCAAATTGGTTCCTAATTTTCTATGCAATTTTTATCATAAATACTTAGCCAAAATTTAAGTATCAACAATATTAGAAAATATTCTTTTTACCATAGTGATTGATGATTAATTGGATTCTCCATTGCGTATCTCTTCCAAAGTTCCAAGCAATGGCTTGTTGTAAATATTCCATAAGACTTAGATTGATAATGAAGGGTATATGTATGAATCTTCAAATCAGAATGTGTCATCATGTGATATGCACTTTCTTCTCGGGTGATATAAGGAGCTGCTCATATCATTGATCCATGAGTCTATGTAAGCTTCATAATGGTAGTTGACTTATGTACAATTTTCCACCCGATTTGAGTAAATTGGTGATTAGGGCTCCATAGAATAGTTCACCTTGTGGTACCTCCAAGTCTCCTTGAACTTCCCATTTCACAAGCTTGTTTACCCTCCATTAAGGTCCTTATAATTTTCGCTAGTCTTTCCACTTTGTATTTTGGAACAAATCAATAATGATAGAACATACTTATATCAATGTTACCTGAAACAAAGGCAACGTCTACATTTATCAAGTAGCAACACAAATTAAAATGTTTTGTCAATTCGAAATATCATAGGAGGTTTTTTCAATACTGGCTACTTGGCTCCCATAACCTAGTCATTGGTCTGAAGCCCTAAGTCCATCTAGATTGCGCTCGGGTTGATAAAGGCTGTGCTCTGATCCTTTGAGGCAAGGCCCAAGATCGTAGTGCTTTTACCCAAGCCCCTAATGGTCATGTCTAGTAATTTGGCTCCCACTGATGGTCATGTCTAGTAATTTGGTCAATCAATAGGTTTGCGGATCTATTCTTCTATACAAATAGAATTTGAAAATGAAGTAGAATCTGAACAAGGTCTCGTTCGGAGCGAACTCCAATCTCATGGTGAATTCAAGAAGCCAAGGTACAAGAACAAAGAGAATGCAAATATCCAAGACATAATGCTATCCAAATCGATAATCAGAGTAGCTAGATCAAAGGATCGAGCTCGATGCTGTGATGGAGCTCAAGCCCTCTAGATATGAGGCCTCGAGCTCAACACGGTGCGATAGGTTGAGTAGTCTAGATCTAGGGCTCAAGCTTAATGCCACGGTGGAGCTCGAGGTCATCTAGCTTGGTCAAGATCTCGCAGCTGCTGAGCTCGACAACAAATAGAGAAAGGGGAAGGGCACATGGCATAGACATCGACAACTATATGATATGGTCATCAATAACTAAATAAAATTGATATTGACAAGAAATAAAAGATGTTCAACAAGTATCATAACTCATTGGTGAAATGTTGGGTAAACAAGAAATAGTACACATTGATCAATGATGTCAAATAGAGGGGCCAGCATTGAACGACGTTTGAGCGACTTAATGGCTTTCAAAATTGTAGCTTATTGTTGATAATGATTGCCACGGCAGAAATATCACGCTAGTGATAATTGCTTGTGGTGGGTCATAAATACCCATGATATTCACTCTAAAATGGATTAACTCAAATGCAAATTCAAAATGTGTTTAATCAATGTATTAATCACATGTCTTTTCATCTATAGTGTTTATTTATCATTTCCTTTTTTTTAACAGAAAATTTGGTTTTTTTTTCATCTACAGTGTTTATTTATAATTTCCTTTTAAGTAAATTTGTTTTCGTTGCATTGCATTCTCACTTTAAAAGCTAGACCTTTTCCTATCCAAAAACATCACACAGCCCATTTCCACACAAAAAAACCTAAGAATCAACTTTGTGAAGGGTCTTTTCACCACTTGGGTAAAATAGCACGTAAATGATCAGTGAAAATTAGATAGACGTTAACAATTTCGGACAAAAATTAGTTAGAATGACTATATTAGAATTTCACTTAAAATTTTAAAATTATATTGGAACAATTAAAATATTTAGCACTATAAAATTTAGGATTGAATTTGTAATTTTCCCATCAAAGCACGCTAACTCTCTACAGCCGAGGAAAATGCAAAGCCTTCATCTAAAATGCAGCAGCACACCCGTGACACCCCTAATTTCACCTTGGATTTCTCATTTATGTCGCGCGTTGGGTGGTGGCCGACAAAACTTGTGCAAACAATCGTGAGATCGGAATCTTTTTGCGTAGACAAAAATTTTGGCTCTTTAGAGATTTCTAGCCAAACACGTGATAACAATGGTTAAAAAAAAAATAAGAAAGGCGTAAAAATAAAACTTACACATGACCATTTTTTTAAAAAAATTTGGTGAAATGTTGGGTAAACAAGAAATAGTACACATTGATCAATGATGTCAAATAGAGGGGCCAGCATTGAACGACGTTTGAGCGACTTAATGGCTTTGAAAGTTGTAGCTTATTGTTGATAATGATTGCCACAGCAGAAATATCACACTAGTGATAATTGCTTGTGGTGGGTCATAAATACCCATGATATTCACTCAAAAATGGATTAACTCAAATGCAAATTCGAAATGTTTATAATCAATGTATTAATCACATGTCTTTTCATCTACAGTGTTTATTTATCATTTCCTTTTTTTTAACAGAAAATTTGTTTTTTTTTTCATCTACAGTGTTTATTTATAATTTCCTTTTAAGTAAATTTGTTTTCGTTGCATTGCATTCTCACTTTAAAATTTCTTGGCTGGGGAATATTTTTTTTCCAGAAATAGTTAACTATTTCTATTCCTAACAGTTTACGAAGCAAAACAACCCGTTTGATAACCTGCACAAAATTTCTACTCTTGGAATAGAAAAAGAATAGAAATGCGTTTATAACGCAACGATTCTTTTTGTATTTATTTGTTTTTT
Source organism: Eucalyptus sp. ANBG9806169 (assembly GCA_014182395.1). Classification (NCBI taxonomy): domain Eukaryota; kingdom Viridiplantae; phylum Streptophyta; class Magnoliopsida; order Myrtales; family Myrtaceae; genus Eucalyptus; species Eucalyptus sp. ANBG9806169. The sequence goes on from CM024582.1 coordinate 11,171,571, forward strand.
ATTTGTTCTTTTTATTTTTTATTCTTTTTGTATTTATTTGTTTTTGTATTTGTTTTTTATTCTTTTTTTTTTTTTGTATTTATTTGTTTTTATTCTTTATTTGTATTTATTTGTTTTTGTATTTTTTTGTATTTATTTTTTGTTTTTTTAAATTTTCTTGCGTTAGTTTTTTATTTGTATTTATTTGTTTTTTTTTTTTTTTTTTTTTTTGTATTTATTTGTTTTTTATTTTTGTTTTTTATTTGTTTTTTTGTATTTATTTGCTTTATTTGCTTTATTTGTATTTTTTTGTTTTTTTTTGTTTTTTGTATTTATTTGCTTTATTTGATTTATTTGTATTTTATTTGTTTTTTTTTTTTTTTGTTAATTTTCTTGCGTTTTTTTATTTGTATTTATTTGTATTTATTTGTTTTCGTATTTTTGTATTTTTTGTATTTTTATTTGTTTTTATTTGTTTTTTTATTCTTGCTCACGGTCGGCGGTGGCCGACGGCGGCGGCGGGCGACCGGCGGTCGACGGTGACTCCCGGAGACGGTTGGAGGTGGCCACGACAAGAGAGAAATAAAACAAAAATAAAAAAGAAAATTTGCTTATTTCTAGAAATTGTTCCTGAGATAAGAAGCAATTTTTTTTTGTTTCTCGATTCTATTCCCGGGCTAACTTTTCTATTCCAGGGAATAGAAATCAACTTGCCGTTATCAAACGGGTTTCTATTCTTTTTTTGTTCCGGGGAACAAAAGAATAGAAATTTTTGGGCTGGGGAAGGTTATCATGCAGCATCTTAATGGCTTTGAAAGTTGTAGCTTATTGTTGATAATGATTGCCACAGCAGAAATATCACACTAGTGATAATTGCTTGTGGTGGGTCATAAATACCCATGATATTCACTCTAAAATGGATTAACTCAAATGCAAATTCGAAATGTTTATAATCAATGTATTAATCACATGTTTATTTATCATTTCCTTTTTTTTAACAGAAAATTTGTTTTTTTTTTTTCATCTACAGTGTTTATTTATAATTTCCTTTTAAGTAAATTTGTTTTCGTTGCATTGCATTCTCACTTTAAAAGCTAGACCTTTTCCTATCCAAAAACATCACACAGCCCATTTCCACACAAAAAACCTAAGAATCAACTTTGTGAAGGGTCTTTTCACCACTTGGGTAAAATAGCACGTAAATTATTAGTGAAAATTAGATAGACGTTAACAATTTCGGACAAAAATTAGTTAAAATGACTATATAAGAATTTTACATAAAATTTTAAAATTATATTGGAACAATTAAAATGTTTAGCACTATAAAATTGAGGACTGAATTTGTAATTTTCCCATCAAAGCACGCTACCTCTCTACAGCCGAGGAAAATGCAAAGCCTTCATCTAGAATGCAGCAGCACGCCCCTAATTTCACCTTGGATTTCTCATTTATGTCGTGCGTTGGGTGGTGGGCCGACAAAACTTGTGCAAACAATCCTGAGATCGGAATCTTTTTGCGTAGACAAAATTTGTTGGCTCTTTCGAGACTTCTAGCCAAACACGCAATAACAACGGTTAAAAAAAAAATGAGAAAGGCGTGGCTTTGACTCAGCAACGCTGTCCGGAAATGATTCCTTGTGAACACCGACAGTACTATGAATAATTTGAAAATTGTATCTTTAGAGATAATTGCTCGTATAGCTCACGGAATTCTTAACTTAGTTTTGGACCGAGACAAAGGATACCCAAAAACCAAGGCTTCACCGAAGAAGGTTTTATAGAGCCGCCCATATGCAACTCGTGCTACTCAATATGCAACTCGTGCTACTCAATATGCAACTCTGTGCACACGTTGAGATTTTGACCAACTATTTTTCACTGCTTCCGTCTTTTGTTCTGCCGATAAAGCAGTCGATCCAAATTCTGACGTGATGATCATCCCATGCGTTGTTCTTATTCTACACAAAAAAAAAAAAAAAAAAAAGAGAGAGAAAAATTGTAAAAGCGTAATCATATCTAATGCAAACGACCTTGGCCGAACGCATTAATTGGAAATTAATTCGTTCATTCTCATCTAATTCCTTATGGGTTTCTCGGCCATAATTTTCTTTTCAAGTCGGAAATCCTTTGAATCAGCAATAAAAGCACAATAAGCAAATTCCTGCATACTTCTGATCCAAAAATAAAAATAAAAAATTCCTGTGCACATTCAAGAATCAGTACAGCAATCGGCTGGATCCCAATGACCACCGACACTTCTTCGACTCTTTGCATCGATCTTCTTCCTAACCTTTCTCCCGCGATTGGTGAGGATGTCCAGGCGTTCACCCAAGTTAGAAAGTGGCCCAATAAGAAAAAAAAAAAGCAGGGGAAAATAGAAGAAAAGAAAAGAAAATTAAAATTTAATAAAAAATTCAAAAAATGATCAAAAACTATTTACGTCAATGTCGGCCGTGTCATGTAAGATGACTAAAGACCATGTCAGCGATTTTCGGTCAAAATTGATCAAATAAATTCAACTGAAAAAATGTGAAAAAAATTGAAATGTTTGTAATTGAGTTGATAAAAGTTTAATAGGTTTAGAGTGGAAAGCAAAATCATATATCACATTGTTAATGAACCTACAAAATTGTATATAAAGTGCTTATAAACCCCATACTCAAGCAATGCGGGATATATTAATATATCAATGTCCTCAAGCGCGTGTTTGATTAGGAATGGCACGTAGAATTAAAAAAGCTGAGGCACATGAACACATGAAATAAATTGGAGTAGAATTGGCTTTGAAATCGTCTTAGAAAGTTTAATTGAAAAACTTAAGCTAATATATAAAGAGAGATCACGTGTATAAAAAGATAGGAAATCCATAATAGAGTGATTTAAGATAAATGATGACCATCATTTATCAACCGAGAGAAAAGCGCACGTAAATGATGGCCATCATGCCACAAACAGTTTGATTCTCCGTTTCCAACATCGTGCTTAATGCAGCTAAAACTTTTTGAGCATACTGTTGGAGATTTTCACGTGGTGGGTCCTCCACATGTCCGGTGGGAATCACCCCGAAGTGAATAGTTTCAAAGATAAAATGTTCGATTTTTATTTTCCATTAGCTCTTTGGACCAAAAAAAGTAATTTTGTTTCGCGTGGTTCACGTTTGCGTTGGAAGCACGTGATACATGGTCCGAAATTTGAAAATCCAGGACAGTCCATTTTCGTTTAATTGACATACTTTTCTATTTAGACATTATTCCCTTAAGAACAAAGGATCTCATATCATTTAAGCGGAAAACCTAAGATTTAGATTATGAATTTTAAAAGTAGGAATGGTATTTGATATGTGAGTGCAAATCTATGTTTTTTGTACTTACCTAAAAATCAATTTCTTCATAGAAGAAGACTACACCCATCTAAAGTCCGTAAAAATCCCTTATTCGAGTGATGTGAAATAAAACTTTAATTCATATGATATTATTCTTTAACTTAACAACATACACCTAAAAAGTGCTAACGCTATCCACCAGAGCCCCCTATCTGAGATGAGTGTTTCGTCAGAGACGTGGCACCTTTAGTATCATCTCTTGTTTGTGTACAGGACTAAAAAAGTTTAATGGCTCCGATCCATGTGGATCACCATACAAGATATTCTCCATATTTACATATGGGACTTTACTTATGACTACATTGAGTAATTTGAAAAATAATTATTAAAAAATGATCGCTTTCAATGCTTAAAAAGACGAAAGAACGAAAAAAAATTTCATCATCCATCAAAATGTTTAGATACAAATTGTTGTTAATAATAAAAATATTATATTTATTAATTAACTATTTTAAACGATATAATCAATCACTTGTAGGGAAATTTTTTTAACTTACTCATTTTCCGTGAATTAAACGGAGCCTATAAATCAATTCAGAAAACCTCTCCTGTTTGATTTGAAACTTATGATGTCCCAAATGTCTCCCAATTAAATCGCATGCATTGTAACGGTCTTGATCTTCCTCCAGGGATTGTCCACCATGATGATGAAAGTAGTGGATATACATTACATCGGAACATGTCGTCGAACTATGAAAATCAAATCATGGATACGCATGAATTCATACTCTATTTAACCTTTTACCTTCATTCGCAATCAAAAGAGAATTCATTTGAAATTTCATTGCCAGTCCATTACTAGAATTCTCAACCACTAGTCTTATTCTCAACCACTAGTCTTATTCTCAATCATACGTTGAGCCAGCTAACTAATTTGACCCTTATATAAGAGTCTATAGATGGAAACCCTATCATTATCCTTCTTTTTTTTTTGGTGAAAGGTAATTAATATATTGAAAAAGATCGAGTGAACAAAAAGAACACGGCATCAAAACCCACACTCAAAATAACGGATCATAATAAGTGGAGGGATGCCGGAAAAAAGCCACAACCGTGGCAACCCACAACCAAATTAGAAAGGAAAAGCACGGCATGAACAACCGGCAAACAAATATAAAACATCCTCAGGTAGGGAAGGAACCATCCTCAGGATTCAGTGAGAATTGCTGCACCAACTGCCCCAATTGCCTTAATCAAGCTGCACCAGCTGAAAATGAGGGAATTAACGCTCCCTAGAAAAGATGATCGGGTCAATGCCCTAGCTTCACTGCAACATTTTATTCCTGATGTTATCTTCAACATTCCTAATAGTTATCGCCTTATTTCTGATCGCTTTAAAGAGATGATTCTTCATAGCCGAGACAGAAAGAGCTTGTTCTCGGAAGGAAACCTTATCATTATCAAAGGCTCAAAAGATGCACGAAAATGGCCTAGATCCATGCAGAGACACACGGAGAAAAAAAAGGTATGTGCAAAAATAAATAAATAATTTTATGAGCGTGACATGACAAAGCTTTACATGAAATGTCGTAAATTATAATATATACCTAATAGCTACACCAAGCAACCTAAAGAGTGATGATTCTCACTAACTTGGCCCCCTATTCCAACAATGAAAGCATGACACATTTAATAAGTACAAGAACGCCTATTGTGTCAAGATGACCAATAGTCTCAAAGACAAGCAATGATTCAAGAACTTAAATCATCTCCCAGTAAAGATTCCCCACTAGCAAAACACGAGGTACTACCTCAGCTAAGATAATGAGCCTATTAGTATTCATCCAAACATAAGAACGAAACATATGCCTCGATAGTTCAAGTGGTGGAGTACTAGTGGTTGGGTCTGGTCAAGTATAGCTGAAGTTTTCTGGGTGGATCCAATATGCACTCTTCCTTGACATATAATTTTTTGATTTTTTTTCCAAGCCTTTTAAACATCTTTTCACGAATGCTTTAAGGTCACGAAAAGTCAAAATTCAAATGAATACGGGTCCAGTGCACCGTCTCACCTCCTCTTCTATTCCCATTCCCTGCTTCATTTTCACGTGCCATGTCATGTACATGCATTTAGGGCAAAATAAAGCCTAGAAAAAAGATCAATAATAAAGCACGTGCCGAGCTGTTCTTCCACCTCCTCTCCTATAAAAAACCACTACACCAACTCTCCAAAACACCATCATACAGAAGTCTCAGTAACCATTGTCTTAAGCAATTGTTGTCTACACCATTCTCTCTCTTTCAAGAACACACCAGAAACGATCATCACCTCCATCATCATGTTGAAGCCACAGCTTCATCAATCCCCATCTGCCTCCCCAGCCTTGGTCCCATTAAGCAAGCCATCGAGCCAAGCCAATGGCGGGATCGCAATTTTACCGGCGCAGTCCACGCCTGCGCTCCAGAAGAGCCCTAGAAGTGGTCAAGTGGGGATTGCATCAAGTACGATTCAAGCGGTTGCCAGCCCAAGCACTGTCGAGAGGTCTACGTTAGTTAAAGCGACAGTGACCGTGAAACCCAGCACCGGCGGGTTCTTCTCGGAACTCGGGATAAGCGGAGGGCTCGATAAAATTACCGATTTGATGGGGAAAACGCTCCTCTTGGAGCTTGTTAGTGCAGAGCTTGACCCCAGTAAGTATTGAGCATTCGGTTTTGAACTTGAAATTGTTACCACAAATTATAACATCAAGCAGGGGGAGAAATAGGCTGAATTTGATTCAAACGGGTCTGCTTTTTGAAAATTTTGCGATGATCATAATTTAACTTTTATTCGAAGTGAAATGTTTGAAGTTTTTCAAAGTTGAAATATAGGGATATTTAGAATTATATATGAATTTTTACCGATTTTTAAGACTAAAATACCTATTATTAGGTTTGGAGAAAAAGTCACCGAAGTACATAAGTTGTTTATGACTTGCAACAAGCAAGGATGTTTGATAGTTTAATTAACAACCATTCCTTAAATAAATTCTCCGTGGAGGAACTTTATAGTAAAAGATCTGATGCATGTTATCCAATTTAGCACTATATGTGAGATATAACATGTTAATGGAGGTATAATTTTCTGTCTTGTTATTAAGCCACATTACAAGACTATATATATGTGATCTACGACTAATCTATGACTTGGAGAAGCTTTTGTTATATCAAGCCATTTTGCTTTACTATATGTATATAAATCTTCAATCTATGATATAACGAGATGTTTTCTTGGGTAATAGGTGCAGAATTAGTCATTAACATTTTGATCGTTTGTCCATTGAGCTCTTAACATTTTATTCTGGCTATTGAAGTTGTTCACGTTTTTAAAAAGGTGCAGTCAAGATAAGATGTATATATGAAGTTCTTAACATAATATAGACCATACAGATTTTAACCCTTACCCTTGCTATATGCGACCTTCCACTTACGGTCTCGGAGAGAGAACGAGAGAGAGGGAGGGAGGGAGAGAGAGAGTTTCTCTTGCCAGAAATATTCAGCCCCAAGCCCGCAATTCGACGATCTTTCCTTAGATTCGCCGCATTTACTGTACAAGGCTTAATTTCAGCTTTCCTAATACCAAATCCTAGCCCCCCCATGGTGTGCAAGAGCCAACTGTGATCGCGTTCCTGCTATGATATTCAAACTATTGATCTCATTCTCTTGTATTGACGATGTTCAAGATTTAAGCAAGGTCCTGAACTTTATTTACAGAGACGGGACAAGAGAAGGGGACAATCAAAGGGTACGCATACAAGAATGGCCAGGACAAGGAGGAGGTAACGTACGAGTGCAAGTTCGACGTCGGAGAGGAGTTCGGGGAGGTCGGGGCGATCTTCGTGGAGAACGAGCACCACAAGGAGATGTACCTCAAGGACATCATCCTCGACGGGTTCACGGATGGCCCTCTTAGCATCAGTTGCAACTCATGGGTTCACTCCACATATGATAACCCACAGAAGCGAGTCTTCTTCACCGATAAGGTTAGTTAGATTGTACCAATAGCTACATAGCTTCCCATCTAGCGTTTTTCTCATTTTTCATGAGGTTACACATATTAAAAGATCAAAACCATTTAGGTTATGACTTACATAGATAGTATACATATATACGCGCATGTGCATGTTACTTGAAAATAAGGGTTTTTATATGCACACGTTTGTCATGAAATGCAAGTTTAATCTTAGCTATAATCACCAAACGTATTATATTGATTCTTGAATGGACCCAAAAGTGTCTATGTTCATATCAAACTTTTGACTCTCTCGCCCTCACACTGTCATTTTCAAAAAGAATCAAAAGAAGTTAAAAAAAAAAAACAGAACGTGAAACCGGTGCCCTATTGTCCGCGGTAGTAAAATTCAAAGCTGGTCAATCGCTGTCTGTACATGAATTGCACATTGATTTCATGGGACTTGATTTTTCAAACCAAAACCTCAACGGCAAATTCAGTTTAGTTGATTAGAGAGACAGTCGATTATCACTGTTTGAATTATGAGTATTTACTTAGATGGATCTTATTTGGAGATTGATGGCTTTCATTGCACGCAATTGCACCGCAGTGCTATTTACCAACCGAAACGCCAAGTGGGCTCAGGAGACTGAGAGAGGAGGAGCTGGCAATCCTGCGTGGGACTGGCCAAGGCGAGAGGAAGTCGTCCGAGAGGATATACCATTACGATGTGTACAATGACCTCGGGAATCCAGACAGCGACGCAGATAAGAAGAGGCCAGTGCTTGGAGGCAAAGAGCTCCCCTACCCTAGACGATGCCGGACAGGGCGCCCTCGGAGCAAGACCGGTGAGTCGATAAATCATTCTTATTACTTCATAATTATGATTAACGCAACAAAAATTCAGATCGGCCATTCGTGCTAACGAAGTAATTGAACATTCACTTATGAAACGGAGTAGATCCACAGTCGGAATCGAGGAGCGGGAGCATATACGTACCTCGAGACGAACAATTCTCGACGATAAAGCAACTGACGTTTTCGGCGAAGACAGTGTTCTCGGTGGTGCACGCACTGATACCGTCGCTAGAGACGGCAATAGTCGACTCCGACCTAGGGTTCCCCTTCTTCACCGCCATCGACGAGCTCTTCAATGAAGGCATCAACTTGCCCCCGTTGCAGAAGCAAGGTTTCCTCAAGGACCTCTTCCCTCGGCTCGTCAAAACCGTCACTGATGCCTCCGAGGATGTTTTGCGCTTCGAAACCCCTGAAACCATGATCCGTAAGCAAACTCACTTTCCCTCTTCCTCTCTCATTCTTTCTTTATCCGAAGAAGTAATTTATTCGGAGAAAGTAATATGATCATCGCTCATTCTCTCTTTGGGAAAATACATTATTAGTCAATCATGGCACAAAAAATTTATGTTTTGTTTATTATATATCTTGAAGATTTTTCATGCATAATAATTAGCCGTATTGTTGTATCCTACAGGTGACAGATTTTTTTGGTTTAGTGACGAAGAGTTTGCTCGTCAAACGCTAGCGGGAATTAATCCCTATGCGATCCAATTGGTCACGGTAATAATTATATGTATTTGTTACATTTTTCAACTATATAATTTGCTCACTTACACTTGATATAGTTTAATGAAGACTAAAATTATTTGACATCACCAAGTTGGTATATGCTTTCTATATATAATTTGTATCAAAATATGTACTCAGAAATGGCCCTTGAGGAGCGAGCTTGACCCTAAGATCTATGGCCCGCCTGAATCGGCCATCACGATAGAGATGATCGAAAGGCAAATCAAGGGCTACATGACAGCAAATGAGGTATGAGAATACTCTCCCGACAAAGTATCACTTAATAAAACCAATTTGCACTCTGGGGTCAAGAATAAACCTGAATCACCCCAATTAATGAAATTTGACCTGAACCCGACCTTTCCGGTTCGGTTGAATTCAATTTTGTGCAGGCCATAGAGCAAAAGAAGCTGTTAATGCTGGACTACCACGACCTGTTCCTACCATACGTGAACAAAGTGAGGCAGCTCGAGGGGACAACTCTGTACGGGTCGAGAATGCTCTTCTTCTTGACCCCAGATGAGACGTTGAAGCCACTCGCCATCGAGCTCACACGGCCGCCGACCGACGACGGGAAGCCGCAATGGAAGCAGGTGTTCGTCCCGTCGTGCCACTCCACTACTATGTGGCTCTGGCGGCTCGCCAAGGCCCATGTCCTCGCCCACGACTCTGGGCACCACCAGCTCGTCACCCACTGGTAACAAAATAAGTTGATCATTACTTTTCGACTAGCCAAAAAAGAAAAAAAAAATCATAGATCTATTACGTAGAAGTATATTAGTGATGAAGCAGACTAGTGATTTCTCAACGAGAGAAGAATATAGCTTTAAAAATTGTTTTCCACACATAGAGACACACATAGGCATTGTGAGATCTGAATATTTTGTAGTTGTTATATGATTTGCAAGTAAAATGTGATGTTTTTACGAGAGGTACCTATTTGCAAAAATGCTGATGGTGTAATTGATGTTTCTACGGTTTCAATCGTCGCAGGTTGCGGACTCATTGTGCCACAGAGCCCTACATAATAGCAACAAATCGGCAACTGAGCGAGATGCACCCGATCTACAAGTTGCTACACCCGCACTTCCGGTACACGATGGAGATCAATGCGCTGGCTCGCGGGTATCTGATCAATGGTGATGGCATCATCGAGAGCACCTTCTCTCCCGGCAAGTACTCCATGGAGCTCAGCGCCGTGGCCTACGACAAGCAGTGGCAATTCGACTTACAAGGCTTGCCCAATGACTTGATTAGCAGGTATTGTACATCATTTAATTAGTTGCACGCCTTTCCTTTTTTAATGTTATGAAAAGAGAAGAACATAAAAATCGCTTTTCTGATGGTGTCAATTCTTGCCAGGGGGTTGGCAGTGGAGGACCCGACGGCACCGCATGGCCTCAAGCTAGCGATCGAGGACTACCCCTTCGCCAACGACGGCCTCCTCTTGTGGGACGCCATCAAGGAGTGGGTCACCAACTACGTCAATCACTACTACCCCGACCCGAGCCGCATCGCGTCGGACAAGGAGCTCCAATCCTGGTGGACTGAGATCCGGACCGTCGGCCATGGTGACAAGAAAGACTCCCCTGGGTGGCCCGACCTCAAGACCCCGTCCGACCTCATCCACATTATCACCACCATGGTCTGGGTGGCCTCCGGCCACCACGCTGCTGTCAACTTCGGCCAGTACACCTATGGCGGCTACTTCCCGAACCGGCCCACCATTGCCCGAACCAAGATGCCCGTTGAGGATCCAACAGAAGGAGAGCTCAAGATGTTCTGGGACAAGCCTGAGGTCGCGCTCCTCACGTGCTTCCCTTCGCAGATACAGGCAACGAAGGTGATGGCAGTCCTCGATGTGCTGTCGAACCACTCGCCGGATGAGGAGTACCTGGGCCAATATCCGGAACCATCATGGAAGGTGGAACCGGCAATAAACGCAGCGTTTGAGAGATTCTATGGGAGGCTGAAGGAGCTTGAGGGCATCATCGACGCCAGGAACAACGACCAAAGGTTTAAGAATCGGAGCGGAGCCGGGATCGTGCCGTATGAGCTCTTGAAGCCATTCTCAGAGCCCGGCGTGACCACGAAGGGAGTTCCATACAGCATTTCCATTTGAGGAAACGACATTTCGTGGCAGTGGCGATGGTGTTTTCTAATAGAAACACCATTCTTATTCATATTCTGTATAATAAGAGGAGTGCGGCATATGCTGATGATAATGTGATCATCCTAATTTGTGGACAATATTAATTCAATTTCGTGATCTAATTTGTCCTTTGTTACCAATATCGAAGTAATTATGAATAAAAGATTAATTTCAGTTCTAGTCTTCTATGGATTGCCCCAAAAAAAAAAAAATAGTAAGTGACGAAGTGCATAAAACCTAATGTTCACATGTATGGACTTCGCCAGATAAAGTAGCAGAAAAAACATTACCCAAGATTGCTCTCCTTATCCAAGAACTTGTCTGTGAGTACCTGATCTTGTAACTAATCAAGAAGATAAACAGGCATGTCAGCATAGTGAAATTTCCAAAGGCCATAATCAAGATCGTGTACATAACTACTATTAGCCAAAACAATAAGGATGAATGAGTACTTTGTCTTAGAAGGGACAACAAATGAATGTTATTACAATCCATGATTGATGCAGCTTATGTTCAAAGTTACATATTATAGAGGTGAGTACTCTGTCTACAAAGGGACAATAAAAATGTTCTGACTGCCCATGACTCATGCAGCTCATGCTCAAAGTTAGATATTGATAGGATATAAAGTGGAAAAAGTATGCAGAACCAGAAAAAGAATGAAAACAGCAGCATCAACAGCCTCAGCTAGCTTTTCATGTCATATTAGACTAGATCCTTCATTCCTTTGCAGCCTATCGTTTGCAGCTTATGCTTGAAATCACATATTGATAGGATAAAGTGGATATAAAAACAGCAGAACCAGAATAACTAAGAAAACATCACCATCCTTAGCTGGCAGTACTTGTCGTGTAAGACTGAATCCTCAATGAGGTAGAATCACAAGCTTTGCAATTTTTTGTAGAGATAATTACATTGCCTAGAATATAGCAAGGAAGGAAGAGAAATGGTTGTCCCAAGCTCAAGCCACGGAAAAAGGAACACAGGATGATCTCTCTCAATGCCAAAGACAGTGGAGACGTCTAAATAATGCTTGCACTCCTTTCTACTCAATAAGAAGGTTTCATCAACCACGGGATCAGGTGAAACTTTATGAGATCGATGGGTTTGCCATAGCTCAAAGCTTACCAATATAAGAAATGCTTTCTCGTTGTCGAAAGAAAAAAGAATAGAACCAAGCGTAACAGGCGACAGCAAAGCCCACCAAAGCTGACTGGATGGGGTCCCCTTATGATAGGCAATTAGCAGGTATTCGGTTGAATTAGTTGCATCACTTTATTCTCCAGACAACATAATGTTATTTATATTTTGTGATCCCACATTTTCGGACCCATATTTTCTCTTAAAGTAACGGTTATTCCACATGTAATTTTTTCACACTTAGTACCATTTTGTGACAACAGCCTATTTGATAACCGTCTTGATGGGAGACAGTATATAAAAGGAATGGTCGTTCATTTCTAACAAGTAATCACAAGGTCTCACACAAACCCTCTCAATTTTGGAATACACCATCAGTACAAGTGAGGAAATTGGATTAGTAGCGTGTGCCCGATATTTCTCACAATTTTCAAGATTTTCCAACAAACGTGAATACGAACAATGGCTAGAGGTTTGTCTATAATCGATCCTAGTTTCCGCATTTCATTTTTATGTCTTATATATGGTATCAAAGCATGTTTAGTGCCTTTGCCTTGTTTTTGTCGATTTTTGGTGTATTTTTGGGGCATTTTAGAGATGAACAGTATTCGGAGTTTTGAGGTCAAGAGAGAAACTCGCCGATTCCGGGCAAATTCCGGCGACCCATCCCTCGATTTCGGACCCGTACGGTCGTACTGTCATGAGGAACATTAGCCATGAGTTATTTCGGCATATCGGTGTTCGCTGGAGGTTAATCGGGTGGCGGAAGTCGTGGTGGTTAAAGGTTTGCGTTTTGGGAAATTTTTGTTTGATTTGGGGCCAATTTCTTGCTCATTTTCGCTGAAACTTGGACCCATGTGGTCGTGCCGGCATGCTCTCCAAAACCCATTATTTAGTTGTGTCTTAGATGGGCTGCCGGAGAAGAAACGGCAACGAAATCATGGCGGAAAACAACGGAAATCGGTTCTGTGCACGAGGGAGAAGGCACGTGGGCTTCGCATGCACGCTACGGATGCAGGCGCGTGGAACCCACGCGCGGTCATGCGCGCACAACCACTACACGCAGTCACGCACGCACAACCATTGCGCGCGTGGGATCCACACATGCACAGAACTGCCGGGCAGTTGCAGGCACATGCGTTGCACATGCCTAAGCGATAGACAACGCGTGTGCGGGATACGGACCCGCCGCTATTGCAAGCGCATGTTGAGCACGTGCCTAACGTCCCCGCGCGGCTTTTTACTCTTTTACCCCTAGTCCATTTTTAAAATTCCTGTTTTGCCCTTTTGCAATTTTACAATCCTGCCCTTGGTTGATCTATTTACTGTTCTACCCCATGCTGCATTTATTTATTATTTTGTCATTTCATGCATTTTTATGAATATTTTATGCATGAAATTAAATGTCCAATGATCCATATATTGAATTAATTAAAGAGTAGCCACATCATCTTTAATTAATTAAATTATATATTAAGAACCTCCAAATCATATTTAGAAATGGACATTGATTGTAATTAATTATATTAATATGATGAATTTTATCCCATAGGAATTTTCATTATATTAATATGATTAATTAGAATGAAATATCATATTATTTTTCTTAATTTACCCACAGGGATTAAGAAAAGGTACATAATATGGTAGTTTCTTCATGATGTAATTATGAATCTATTTAAATTAAAAACTTAGCCCACAGGCAATTTTTATGTTATATGATTCATATTCGTAACATGTTTACATTGGTAAAACATGATTTATGTATATTTGTCTCAAATTTTGGGACAAACATGATTATTTGATATGCAGTTTTGCAACCTGTGAATTTCTCTGAATTTAAGTGTAATGTTCCCATACTAAATGGTGAGAACTATAAAGTTTGGAATGAGTTAATTCTTCTTCAATTGGGGTGGATGGACATTAACTATGCTATAAGGAAAGATGAACCACCTGCTCCTACTAATTCGAGTACTGCAGCTGAGATAGCTCTTTATAACCAATGGGAGTGGTCCAACCGCGTTTGTGCGATGTTTATAAGGGCTAAGATATATCCTAGTATTCGTGGTTCGGTTGCTCAGCATAGTAATGCTAAGGCTTTATTGGAGGTCATTGATGTGCAATTTGAGACTTCTGAGAAAGCGCGTGCCATGACCCTAATTATGAAGTTTTCATCATTGAAGCTCACTAGTGTTAGAGGTGTGCGTGAACATATCATACAAATGAGGGACATTACGGCTTAGCTTAAGAACCTTAAGGTTGAGATATCCGAATCCTTTCTTGTGTATTATATTCTGAACATTCTCCCACAATAGTATGCACCTTTCAAGATCTCTTACAACACACATAAGAATAAATGGTCAATTGATGAACTCATGACCATGTATGTTCAAGAGGAAGAAAGATTGATTATGGAATTGGGAGAAAGTGCTCATTTGGCAACACAAGGAAAGAATAAGGGCCATGGCAAGCATAAGGGAAAAGGTAAGATACCTCCCTAAGTTGACATTAAGAAGGAATCCAAATGTTTCTTCTGTAAAAAGAATGGGCATATAAAGAAAGATTGCGTCAGATTTAAGGCCTGGCTTGAAAAGAAAGGTAATCAAATCTCTTATGTTTGTTATGAATCTAATATGGCTGATGTGAGTCATAACACTTGGTGGATTAATTATGGATCTACAATCCACATTTTGAATTCCTTGTAGGGTTTTCAAAACCATAGGAAGCCAGTGGGAAGTGAACAAAGCATCTATTTAGGAAACAAGATGCGTTCGCATGTGGAAGCTATTGGGACATGTAGACTAGTTCTCAATAGTGGCTTTGTTTTGAATTTAGAAAAGACCTTTTATGTTCCTAATTTTTCTAAAAACTTAATTTCAGTTTCAAGACTTGTACTTTTGGGTTACTCTTTTAACTTTTCAAATTCAAACTTCTGTTTATCGTTTAAATATGAAATTATTGGGAATGGTACTTTGTCTGATAGTCTTTTTCGAATTAATTTACAAGACAATGCCTATTATAATGCGATGCATGTTCATGATAATGCTGGTATAAAATGATGTGTTGTGAAAGAAGATTCCTCTATGTTGTGACACTAGAGATTGGGACATATCTCCATAGAAAGAATTAAGCGATTGGTAAATGATGGAATACTCAGTACTTTAAATTTTACTGATTGTGACACTTGTGTGGACTACATAAAGGGAAAGTAGACCAACAAAATGAAGAAATGTGCCAAGAAGAGTACAAAAATATTAGAAATCATACATACGGATATTTGTAGTCCGAATATGGACTCGTGTGGTCAAAAATACTTCATCTTCTTCATAGATGATTACTCATGTTACATGTATCTCTACTTGCTTCATAATAAGCATGAAGCGTTAGATGCCTTTGTCGCGACCTCTTTTTTTGGTGCCCGATCGGGGTGGGCACCTTGTGGAGGCTAATGGTTCGGCTAGGTTTATTAAGCATAGCCCGGATTTTCCCAAGTCCACCAATTCACAACTTAATGGTTCAAGTTTTTAACCCGTAAGTTAATTTAAAAATGAATCGCCACTAATTGGTTTGGGGTGGGTCGATTAGAAACCCAAGCAAAGTATCGGGAGAAATACCCACTCCTGCGCAACTAGAGAAATTAGGATCGAGGACTTGATTACACTAATTAATCACTAATGCCCTTTTGGTACCTAATCTTGTTTAGACCATAAGACTTTTTGGATTTTTTAGGGACTTTCCATGCATTTGTGGAGGAAAAACATTTTTTAGGTCTTTTTCTATTTTTGGACGAAAAAGCACTTTTTGGATTTTTGATCTTTTTCTTGAAAATATAAATCATTTTGGCCTTTTCTGATTTTTTTGGCTTTTTTGGGAAAATATGAATATTTTTTATTTTTCCATTTTCTAGAAAAAAAAATTACTTTTTGATTTTTTAATTTAAAATATAATATTATTATAAAAACGAACCTGGTCGGATTCTGGGTTAGGTCCAATCGGGTTCGTCAGCCCAAGACCCGAACAAGCCTACAACGCAAGCCCGGCCCGGGATTATTTCCTTCTCTTTTTTTTTAAGAAAACATAAGCAGAGCCCACTGATTCAGCCCTCTTTATTAAGAAAAACCAGCCCAAAGGCTATCGACCCACACTCGCAGGCCCAATTCGGGGGAAACCCTACTCGATCACTGACCCAAGTCCGACTGACAACCTGGCAAGCATGTTTCTCCTTTCTCTTGTCTTCGCAGTGCCGATGAAGGATGGCCGGGACGTCGCAGGGTGGTGACACAGTGATGGTAGTGATGTGGCGAGCGATGGCACGATGGCGGTGTGAGGTGCAACGATGGCCCAACATGGCAAGGGGTCTCGGCGAGTCGTTGGGGACGGCGTCGGGGGTTACGGTAGGACGTTTGGGAACGACGGCAGCCCAACACCACCAAGGGTCACGGCTGGTTTGCTGGGGACGGTGTCAGGGCTACAACGGGTGCAACGACGGCGACGGAACCCAGGCCTTCCGGAACCCACTCACTCAGATCTGGACGGCGTCGGGGGACGACGTTGGAGCGGTGACGGAGCTAAATCGACCCCAAATCTGGGCCTTGACCGTCCCTTACTCTCTGAAACCCACTCACTCAACCCCTTCCGCCTTCTGATTTTCCTCCTCTCTGTGAGTTCGCATGCCGGCAGCCTCCCCCTGATGTCTCTCAGTGGGAGGCCGTTTAAGCTCACGACCTGCTCTCTCTCTCTCTCTCTCTCGCTCGCTCTTCAGTCTCCCCCTGAAGTCTCTCAGAAGAAGGTTTCCGAGCTTGGGATCTTCTATTTTTCTTTGATGGAGGTCGCGCCTCGCTATTTATAGGCGAGGGGGTCCGGTCGATGGAGGCTAGGCCGGCGGTCCTTGGTGTGCCGATCGGCCTTCCTCCGCCGCCGAACCAGCGTCAAATCTTCCCCCTTCCATGGAGGCATGCTCGCCTTCAATGCCGTGTCCCCTCAGCCACCGACCTACGCTCCTCTCTCTATTGTAGGCTGTCGTCGAGCGCGTCTTTGTCACCATGCGTGACTTGCAAAGGCGGAAGAAGGAGGAAGGAAGAAGAAGATGGGAGGAAGAAGACAAAGGAAAAAGAGGGGGCTGGGCCAGGTCACACGGGCCGGGCCGTGGGGGCCTGCGCAAGAGCAAAAGGAGGGGCTAGGCTCGAAGGCCCACCCGACAGGCTGCATTTGTTTTTTTTTCTGTTTTCTTTTCATTTCTGTTGTTTTCTTTTTTATCTATTATTTATTATCCGAAAAAAAGGAAAAACAAAGATTTAAAAGGGACTAAGGCCTAATTAAAAAAACCTAATCAAAATTTAGGTGTCAACAGCCTTTAAGGTATTTAAGGCGGAAGTAGAGAAACAATGCGGCAAACAAATTAAGATCGTGAGATCAAATAGAGGTGGAGAATTCTATAGTAGATACACTGAAGATGGACAAGCACCTAGTCCATTTGCAAAGTTTCTTCAAGAGCATGGGATAGTTGCCTAATATACTATGCCTGGTTCTCTGGACCAAAACGATATAGTGGAAAGAAGAAACTGAACTTTATTGGACATGGTGCGGAGTATGCTTAGCGGCTCCAAACTTCCTAAGTCCTTGTGGACTGAAGCACTTAAGACAATAGTGTACATATTAAACCGAGTTCCAACCAAGGCTATCCCAAATACACCTTTTGAGTTATTTAAAGGTTAGAAATCGAGTTTGCTACATGTACGCATTTGGGGATGCCCGTCTGAAGTGAGAGTTTACAATCAACAAAAAAAGAAGTTGGACCCAAGGACCATAAGTGAGTATTTCATTGGATATACTGAAAGGTCCAAGGGATACAGGTTTTATTGTCCATCTTACACCATTAGGATTGTGGAATTAAGAAACGCTAAATTTCTTGAAAATGTCTTGTTAGTGGGAGCGATCGATCGAAGGACTTTGTTCCTAAGAAAGATCATACAAACACTCAACCTTCCACCTCAAGTTTAAGGTTGGTTGTTGCTCATAATGCCCCCTCAGTTCAACCGGCTATTGAACAACCAATCGTTGAAGTTCTACAACTTGCTGATATTGATCTAGTAGATCTAGTTGTTCAGCAATTACCAAAAACTGTTGAACAGCCATTTGAGCAACACACTCCTCAAGAGAATGTTGATACAACATTGAGAAGATATGCTAAAATAAGGAAATCGGCAATTCCTAATGATTATATTGTGTATTTACAAGAATCTGACTACAATATTAGAGCTGCGAATGATCCTGAAACGTTTTCACAAGCCATGGACAGTGATAAATCAAATTTGTGGTATAATGCCATGAAGGAAGAGATGAGTTATATGGCATCCAACGAAGTTTGGGATTTGGTTGAGTTGCTTGACCAATGGGTCTTCAAAACTAAAGAGGATTCATTGGGTAACATTGAAAGATATAAAGTTAGACTCGTTGCCAAAGGATTCACTCAAAAAGAAGGAATCAATTACATGGAGACTTTTTCTCTTGTATCTAAGAAAGATTCTCTTTGTATTGTTTTGGCATTAGTTGCCCATTTTAATATGGAATTACATCAGATGGATGTGAAAACGGTTTTCCTCAATGGAGAACTAGAGGAGGAGGTTTACATGAAAAAACCTGAAGGATTCTCCTCTAGTAAAGGTAAGCATTTGGTGTGCAAGCTTAAGAAATCTATATATGGCTTGAAACAAGCATTCCGCCAATGGTACTTAAGATTCCATAATGTCATCTCTTCATTCAGTTTTGTAGAGAATGCCATGGATCAATGTATATACCAGAAGGTCAGTGGAAGCAAAATTTGTTTCCTTGTGCTATATGTGGATGATATTCTACTTGCAACCAATGATAAGGGATTGCTACATAAGGTGAAACAATTTCTCTTTAAGAGTTGTGACATGAAGGATATGGGTGAGGCATCTATAGCATTAAAATCCATAGAGATAGACCTCGAAGAATTTTAGGACTATCTCAAGAAACCTATATCAATAAGGTTTTAAAGAGATTTCGGATGAAAGATTGTTCACCAAGTATAGCACCCATTGTGAATGGTAACATGTTCAATTTGAACCAATGCCCGAAGAACAATCTAGAAGGGGAACAAATGAATAACATTCCATATGCTTATGCTATCGGAAGCTTGATGAATGCTCAGGTTTGCACTCGACCTAACTTCGCTTTTGCTATGGGAATGTTGGGAAGATATCACAGTAATCCAGGTATGAACCACTAGAGAGCTGCAAAGAAAGTAATGAGATACCTTCAAGGTAGCAAAGACTACATGCTTCTGTATAGACGAACTGACAACCTGGAAGTAGTCGGTTCTTCGGATGCAGACTTCGCGGGCTACATTGATTCACGAAAATCAACATCTAGATACATTTTTATGTTAGCAGGCAGAACCGTGTCATGGAGAAGTGTGAAACAAACTTTGACTGCTACTTCCATTATGGAGGCTAAGTTCGTTTCTTGTTTTGAGGCTACCTCACATGGTGTATGGTTGAGGAGTTTCATTACTAGGCTTAGAATTGTTGATTCTATTTCTAGGCCATCAAAAATATATTGTGACAATTCAGCTGCAGTTTTTATAGCTAAAAATGCCAAAAGTGGCAGTCGAAATAAGCATATTGACATCAAGTATTTAGCCATAAATGAACGTGTTAAGGAGAACAAAGTGGTCATAGAACACATTAGCACTAAATTGATGATAGCCGATCCTTTAACTAAAGGCATGCCACCGATGAAGTATAAGGATCATGTAACTAGTATGGGAATAAGTTCCATCATGTGATTTGTCATCATATGAACGATTTTTGTTGTATGAAACTCTTATTCTGTTGTAATGTTGATTCTCAATTTTGGTGTACACATTTTGTTGTTTATTTATGAGAATAACATTTATCCTTGGTTTTGGAATAAACATAGGATTTATTCATTGAGATGTGTTGTAACATAGGCTGACATTAAAGAAATAAGATACATTGTGATACATGGAAGATATTACTCACTCTTAGAAGACGTGTCACCATGATCCATGTGTTTTGCTTCTTTCCTTTAAGCATAAAATTTTTCATGGAATTGGTTGGATAATTCGCATGATGAAAATGATGGGATCAAGTGGGAGAATGTTATTTATATTTTGTGATCCCACATTTTCGAACCCACATTTTCTCTTAAAGTGGCAGTTATTCCACATGTAAGTTTTCCACACTTCGTACCCTTTCATGACAACTGCCCATTTGGTAATCGTCTTGATGGGAGACGGTATATAAAAGAAACAATCATTCATTTCTGACGGGTAATCACAAGGTCTAACACAAACCCTCTCAATTTTGGAATACACCATCAGTACAAGTGAGGGAATTAGGTTAGTAGCGCGTGCTTGATATTTCTCTCAATTTTCAGTATTTCCCACAAACGTGAATACGAACAATGGCTAGAGGTTTGTCTATAATCGATCCCGGCTTCCACATTTGATTTTTATGTCTTACACATAATAGCAGATACACAAATGATGGAAACCTCCCTCGAACCAATACGAAAATAAATCCAACAAAAAGACATCGCATGCTATAGTAATTTACTTGCAAAAGGACAAACGGATGCATTTTCTAGGATGAATATAGCGCAAGGCATCTTGAGTGGCTGGTCGAGTCTTGGAAATCTCCGAATGTGCACGTTTGCGAGTAATAAAATCAAATGTTCCCTTTGGTTTGCCACATTATCCTTCTATAAATAGACAGTCCAATGAACCATAATTAGATGAGAAATGAAAGAAAACTAATAGCAAAGTAAATGGCAGGAGTTGCTTAGTCCCCATACCTAAAATCCAAAAATTGCCTGAAGCCAATCTAGAACATCTTCATCCCTCTTCTTTTTGTGGTCGTTTGGCCATGGAAGGTTTCAGTGTCACGAAGAGCCACTACAGCAGATTGGATCTACAAAGCAAGAATATTACATACAAAAATAGTTTCAGATACTGCTGAAAAGTAGGCCGTAGCAATAGGGGTGAGCGGTTTCAAGTTCCTTACAGGTTTCGCCCAGAATCTAGAACCTACTCTCGGGTACAAGTTCCTCATTTTTTGAAACTTGGAACCTACCCGTCGAAATATGGAACTTGAAACCTACCCTGTCACAAGTTCTGAGGTTGGTTCCAAGGTCCAACAAATTTTTTTTTTTCATGTTTAGTTAAACAAAACGAAAATGAACGCAATAATAATAAATAAACTTGTCATTCATCAAAGAGAATACAAAATTAACAAAACTATCAATAGAAGAAAATTAATTCTTGACAAGAAATTCAACTAGATAGAAGTAAGGACGAGCGAATCTACGTTACGTACAAGTTCCACTTGGAACTTGGAACCTACCTGTTGGAATAGGTTCCTCATTTTTTTTTTAAACTTGAAACCTACCTTGCATATCCTAGAACTTAGAATCTATCCTGTCATAGGTTCTAAAGTTTACCCAAGTCCCACTTATATTAT
Source organism: Eucalyptus sp. ANBG9806169 (assembly GCA_014182395.1). Taxonomy (NCBI): domain Eukaryota; kingdom Viridiplantae; phylum Streptophyta; class Magnoliopsida; order Myrtales; family Myrtaceae; genus Eucalyptus; species Eucalyptus sp. ANBG9806169. The sequence goes on from CM024582.1 coordinate 11,193,247, forward strand.
TATATGAACAATTCACTAATCATAACTTATATTTAGATAAACAAACAATATGAACATTAATAAAGTAAAAAATTTAGTCATAAAATGGAAACTCGAACTAATGCTTTTAGCTTATACACTTATCATCGAACAATATGAAATATTGGAAGATTGTACGAATACATGGATCAAGAAAAATATTAAAACTTATTCCAGGTTGTAGGTTACATTCCAGGTTCCAAGTTCCTCCAACTAAGAACCTGGAACCTACCCATTGAAATAGGTTCTTCATTATTTGGAACTTGAAACCTATCCTGCATACCTTGGAACCTAGAACCTAGAACCTACAGGTTCCTACCGGTCCGATTCTCAAGTTCCAAATTCTGCCCTAGAACCATACTCACCCCTACGTAGCACCGCATTTCAACATTTGGAAGGGGATGCAAACCTCAGCATATTTCCTAATTGCCTGATATGCACCATCAGGATCCAGAGGGAGAATGTTGTGAGGAGCATAAATTTGCATATTTTCTGCTACTTTATCCCGTGCCTCCAAAAATCTGTACACACATAAATGTGGACCGATATTACTCGCTGACATATTCTATGGAAAAGAAAGAAGAACCTTTTTGCTAAGTGGAATCGGCGATACATCTCATTGCACATGCTGTCAGCTAAGAGAAGATTCAGATAATACGACAAAGGTCTCATTCAAATCAGCCTACCGATCATGTAATAAGTTCAAGAAATGTGCAAAGGTTTACCTCCCAATCAATTTCAACGGATAGCGCCATACAAACAGCTTTCAACACTTCAGAGAGTAAAATACCAGTAATCAGTTTACGATGAATCGATTAAAAACTCAAGTTAAGTATTACAAACCAAAGATTTTGTGTATAAGGATTTGTCACACTAGATTTTTTTAATACCCTTTCGGTGACATTCTTTTCATGAAAAAAATGTTTGGAATGCAGTTCAAATCCATTTTGTTACTTCTTAAACCACCAATTTAAGACGGGATAAGAACGCTTCAAGTGCCACAACTTGGCACAAAGGGACACTTAAGTGCCATAACTTACGAAAGGTACACTTAAGTGACACATTCGAAGAAAAACGGATCACTTAAGTGCCACTCCGGCCAAAACGCCGACGTGGCATTTTTCCGACGAGGCGAGCCCAAAACGACGCCGTTTTGCTCGCTGACGTGGCCAAATAATACAAAAACGGCGTCGTTTTGGGCTGACGTGGTAAAAAAAATTAATGAAAAATTAATTTAATTAAATTAAAAATTAAATTTAGTTAAAATATTTAAAAATAAAAATTTTAAAATTAAATTTAGTTAAAATATTAAAATATAATTATTTTAAAATTAGAAAAATTTAAAAAATTTAAAAAGGGGGGTAGGGGAGGCGGGAGGGATCGGCTCTCGCCCGTCGCCGCCGGAAGGGCCGGCGATGGAGGGGGAGGGTCGGCCGGGGTCGCCGGGCCCCGGCCGGGGGCCGCGACACCGGCCGACCGGCGACGAGGGCTCGTGAGCCCTCGCCCGGATCTGGCCAGCCGGTGGCGAGGGCTCGCGGCCCTCGCCCGGATCCGGCGAGGGTCGGCGGCCCTCGCCCGGCCGAGCCAAGGGCCGTCGCCCGCCGGGGCGACCCCCGGCGGCGATGCCCTTGGCCCGGCCGGGTGAGGCCGACCCTCATCGGATCCGGGCGAGGGCTCTCGAGCCCTCGCCGACCCTCACCTCGCCGTCACCGGCCCTTCCCGGCGGTGGCGGGGCGCGGCGGCGGCGGGCCGAGGGCGATCCCTCGGCCGCCTCCCCCACACCCCCTTTTTTAATTTTTCTAATTTTAAAATAATTATTTTTAAATATTTTAACTAAATTTAATTTAATTAATTTTTATTTTTATTTTTTTACCACATCAGCCCAAAACGACGCCGTTTTTGCATTGTTTGGCCACATCGGCGAGCAAAACGGCGTCGTTTTGGGCTTGCTTTCGCCGGAAAAAGCCACGTCAGCCTTTTGGCCGGACTTTGGCCGGATTGGCACTCAAGTGATCCCTTCTACTCCGATTTTGGCACTTAAGTGTACCTTTCGTAAGTTATGGCACTTAAGTGTCCCTTTCTGCCAAGTTATGGCACTTGAGGGGTCCGCACGTCAATTTAAGACCTAATAAAACAGAAAATATGTTGCGGGACTTATCTTATATCAATGAACATCTGCGAGGGTAGCTTAAAATTACTTCAAATTCTACATATGACATTTTTTTGTGTTTTTTATTTAAATTTCAGAACTAGAAATAACCTATACCTAAACATACGATCTAAGTTAAGAGAAGGAAACCTAGTTTATCCTAAAGCAATATTTTTGTATTTTTAATTAGAAAATTTGAAATAAAGAAGTTACTTAATTTAAACGTGCAATCTAATCTAAAATAGCAGGTAACCACTGGGATTCGCCCTAGTGGCCACCCTTCCAACATGGAAGGGGGAGGTGAGGGGTTCAAATCCCTACCTTCTCAGGGGGGATGGGGTGGGGACGTGTAAGTTTAAAGAGTGGGTTTCGACTCCCACGCCCTGCAAGAGGCAGGGCAAAAATCTGAGAGTAAGTGTAGAATAATGCAAACCATGGATATATATATTGGATTAGATAATGCAATCCACAAAGATTATCTTATTTAAATTTAGAAACGAAAAAAACCAAATTATGATAATCAAGTGGTTATGGATATCAATGGAAGATTATCCATTAGATTTGAAAATGGGAAAATCAACAATCATATCCAAATTAGAAGGAAAATTTCCTTGGCGTAAAATCTTAGGATGCGTTATCTAATAGAATGTCTAGCGTAATATATCAAATCTATTAAATATAAAAATCATACCTACTTGGAGAATTTACTTTTCAAATTTGAATGCGACACAATAAGACTAGGATCACAACCGGGCTAGCCGCCAGGTCAGTGAGCACGGCACAGCCAAGAACTCGACTAAGGACCTGCAAAACAGAGACAAGACGCCTCGGGTCAGCACTGGGCCGGACCGGACTGGTGCTGTCGTCGACCGGGGGGTTGGTGTGGCCGCCGCCTTGAAACGCTGGGAACCAGCCGGAGCTGCTCGCTGGAAGTTGCGACAGGAAGCTGCTGGACGTTAGGGATACCGAGCACGTGTTGGGCAGCAGAGATGGACAGCAGCAACTTCGGAAAGGACACCGGAGCTGCAAACGCTGCCCGATCAACTTGAACTCACTAATTGTTGGATATCTCGCTGGAGATGCTAGGAGGCTCGCCCTGACTGCAAACGCTGACCAGAAGACCACGTAGATCTGCTGGGGCAGTTACTGAACACTTGAGCACTCCTTGATGATCGTCGTGGCATTGGTCGCTTTGGCCACAACGAGGAGCAGCAACAACGTCGTGAGTTCACCAGGAAGGAAGCAACGTGTTGCTGGAGGTATCACGGCGAGGCCACCTTCTCGTCGTGGGGGAGGCGTGGCAATGGGTCACCGTCTCATGGCGACACGAACGGCCGCAAGCGAGCTGAAGATCCGCTGCAGGGTGGCCGCGGGTGACGTCGCGAGAGGCTCGGCCACGTGATGCTTGGCCGCACGCGCCTCCTCACTCTCTCACGCGTGTTTTATCTGCACGTGCTCTGAGAATTGTAATTTTGCCGAACTCTAAATTATGAGGCATAATATGCTATTTATAATGTAAACGTAAGTTTAACCATGGGTTTATCAAGATAATGGGCTGAATTAGGCTCAAGACCTATTATAAATTAATTCCCACAGGCTGAAATTTAATTAAATTAAGCTCAATTTGGCCAGTCTTTCCCAAGTAATTTTCGGCCCATAATCCCCTTGTGCTGGCCGTGGATCTCAATTGTGTCACTTTTGGGAAAGAATTTGTCGACCTCTAATTTGTGAGGCATAATTCTATTTGAAATGCAAACCATGGTTAATTTCAATATTATGAGCTTAACTTAAGCCTTATTAAAGTGATGGGCTTAGATAACCTAAGGCCAATCTTAATTGGACTCTTAGTGGGCTGAATTGTGCTCAAATAAGCCAATTAAGGCCCCTCTACCCTATGAATTTCAGCCACTACTTCCCCTAGGCTTAGCCGAATTTTGGTCCCCCGTGGGCTTGATTTGTTCAATTTTAAGCTCAAAACCGTCCACTACCGATCCAATATTAATGCAATTAATGAAAAATATAACCAAAAATTGAATGCACATAAAATTATATGTTATGTAATTTAATTATATATTTTCGTTTAGGAATTAAAAATTAATCTCTAATTTTCTAGGTAATAAATGAATAATCAGATTGTCAAATTTAGATATCAACATTCTCCATATTTATGAATGGATCTTTACTCATGAAATACTCAATAAAAAATTTCCCGTTTGACGTGGGACTTATGATGTGATCAAACTCCCCCAATTAAAGTATGGACAAAAATCATATTGAAAAATGGGCTTGAAACTGAAGAATGAGGAGCCACATACGGGAAAGAAATGTGGGGCACGAAGGTTGTGAAATCGTAATCTAGAAAAGATAAACTAACAGATGAAATATCACTATGCATATGGAAAACAATTGAAACTTGATACTCAAGCAATGAGGATTAACATTTCTTCAACTACAATAATCTCTCTCTATATGTACATGTAATACTCATGTACATATAATATATGTATTGTTGTAAAATATTGTGTTGTGGTGAATATATAATAGAGAAGAGATTGAGAAGAGAAAGCAAGTGAACACTAGAGATAGTAGAGAAAACTAGAGAAGAGGGTGTGACTATTTATTCTGATGGTTGTCATTGTACATCAAAACTAAACTCCTATTTATAGGAGAACAAGAATGTACTTATCATTAATATCAATGTATCGAATGATACATGTACTAGATAAGGGAGATGAACGTTCATTGTATAGGGAGATGTACTTAGAAAGTATGATACAAATGTACCATAATAAGTACATTAGATAAGATGAATATAATGAATATTCATTCATGTATTTCATCCATTCATGTATTTCATAACACTCCCCATTGAATATTCATTGTATTCATTATGATTGTGCATCAAATGATACTGCCTCATTAAAAACCTTAAGCTGGAAAAACCCAGTGGGACAAAAACCGGACAAAAGGGAAAAAGAGTGCAGAGCACAAATGTTATGATATCTCTCATTTATAGATGCATTAATTGCTTCGTTAAAAACTTTAAGCCGGAAAAACCCTGTGGGAAAAAACAGGACAAAAAGAAAAAAAGAGTGCAATGCATATATAGCCACTGCAGGGACTAATCAATCTTGCATCTTGTGAACTCGCCGCATATCAATGCTGCAATGTATAGTTCATAATATCTCCCCATCAATTGAGCCATATAGCCACTTCTGGGGCTAATCAATCTTGCATCTTATGAACTCGCCGCATACCAATGCCATATACTAATTTCTCAAAAGTTGATGTTGGCAATGATTTGGTAAAAAGATCTGCAAGATTATTTATGGATCAAATCTGTTTAACATCAATTTGTCAACTTTCTTGGAGTTCATGAGTATAGAAAAATTTCGGCGAGATATGCTTGGTCCTATCACCTTTGATATATCCTCCCCTGACTTGTGCAACACAAGCAGCATTATCTTCATAAATTATAGTGGGAGAATTTGTAACCGGTATTAAACAACAAGAATTATGAATATGCGTTATAACGGATCTTAACCAAACACACTCTCTTCCAACTTCATATAAAGCAATAATCTCAGAGTGGTTAGAAGATGTAGCTACTAGCGATTGCTTAGTAGAACGCCAAGAAATAGCGGTGCCATTATAACAAAATAAATACCCGGTTTGAGAGTAAGCCTTATGTGGATTGGATTTATATCCAGCATCAGCATATCCAACTAAACCAGAGTTAGTGGAATCTTTGGAATAATATAATCCAAATCTATGGTTCCTCGGAGATAACGGAAAATATGTTTAATTCCATTCCAATGTTTCCGAGTTGGCTCGAACTAAATCGTGCCAATAAATTTACCGCAAAAGCGATATCGGTCTCGTACATTGTGCCAAGTACATCAAAGCCACAATTGCATTGAGATATGGTACTTCAGGACCAAGTATCTCTTCATTTGATTCTCTAGGACGAAATGGGTCCTTTTGGGGATCTAGAGACCTTACAACCATAGGAGTGCTCAATGGGTGAGCTTTGTCCACATTGAAGCGTTTAAGCAATCTTTCAACGTATGCTGATTGATGGACGATTATTCTATTTGCTTTATGCTCAAGCTCTAGACCAAGACAAAGTTTGGTTTTACCCAAATCTTTAACTTCAAACTCCCTTTTCAAATATTCAGCAGTTTCAGCTAACTATTCTGGAGTTCCAATTAAATTTATATCGTCGACATAAACTACTACAATAGCAAATCAGGTTTCTGATTTCTTAATAAACACACATGGGTAGATAGGATCATTCTTGTACATTTCCTTAATTAGATACTCACTTATGCATTGATACCACATGCGACTGAATTACTTTAACCCGTATAAGGATTTTTGCAATTTTATTGAGAATAAATTGCGGGGAGTGCATGCTTCAGGCATTTTGAATCCCTCGGGAATTTTCATATAAATATCAGAATCTAATGAGTCATATAAATATGCCGTCACAACGTCCATAAGGCGCATTTTCAATCTTTCAAAGATTGATAGGCTAATGAGAAAACAAAATGTAATCATATCCATCACAGGTGAATATGTCTCATTATAATCAATCCCAGGTTTCTAGGAGAATCCTTGGGCAACAAGTCGGGCTTTATACCTGACAACCTCGTTTTTCTCATTTCGTTTTCGGATAAATACCCATTTATATCCAACGGGCTTTACATTATCGGGGATACGAGTTACAGGTCCAAAAACCTCTCGTTTAGTTAGGGAAGCTAATTCAGCCTTAATTGCTTCCTCCCACTTAGGCCAATCTTGTCTTTGACGACATTCAATAATAGATTGCAGCTCACAATCATCATCCATAATTTTATGGGCAATTGAGAATGCAAAAGTATCGTCAATGATGATTTCATTTCGATCCCAAATTTCATTATAATATGTAATGGAATTCTCAGTATTTCCGGGATTGGTGTTCCTTTCATGGGTTTGCGCCTCTTCAGGGGCAATAAGCTCTTTAGGAGCAAGCATAACGCCAAGCTCTTCTGGAGCGGATTCCTGATTCTTTCCCCTTCATTTTCGAGGAGCAGTATCTTTTGATCCTATCAGTCTACCACGCTTCAAGTGTGGGGGATTTTGATCCGTTTTAGCTTGTTCTTCGGGAACAGCTATCCTAGCTGGAGCATTTGCAACTGGAATATGAGACTTCGTTACCTTAATAGCATCATTAAATGCATCATGAAGTCTATTGGCTATAGCCTGTAAATGGATTATGCGTTGCACCTCGTTTTCACATTCAGGAGTCATTGGGTCTAATTGAGATAAATTTTTCTCATTTCAGGAGAAAACCTTAACTGGTTTTTGTTTTGCAGTCATGGAAGTTGTAAGTATCCCAATTGATGGAAACCTAGTTTCATCAAAATGACAATCTGCAAACTTGGCAGTAAAAAGATCACCAGTAGTTGGTTCGTAGAACCTAATGATAGACAGTGAATTAAACCCAACATAAATGCCCAAACGGCGTTGGGGACCCATTTTTGTCCTTTTTGGCGGTGCTACAGGCACCTGCACTGCCAACCAAATGTGCGTAGATGTGAAACATCCGGTTCATAACCAAGGACCATTTGAAGGGGAGATTGTAAAAGATTAGCAGCGGGGCGTAATCTTATTAGAGCTGCCACATGCAAAACCGCACGATCCCATGCTGTATCGTTGAGATTCGTTCTCAATAATAGAGTGCAGGCAATGATTTGGATACGTTTAATCAAGGATTCTGCCAATCCATTTTGAGTATGAACATATGCAACCGGGTGCTCAACCTCAATTCCGAGTAAAGCATAATATGTATCAAAACTCTTTAATGTAAATTCACCAGCATTATCCATCTTTATGCTCTTAATTGGATAATCAGGGAATTGTGCCCGGAGCTTTATAATCTGCGCAAATAAACGTGCAAATGCGACATTACGCGTAGATAATAGACAAACACGGGACCATCTACAGGACGCGTCCACTAATACCATAAAATATCGAAATGGTCCACTTGGTGGTTGTATTGGTCCACAAATATCACCCCGAATTCTTTGCAAGAATAAAGGAGATTCAAGATTAACCTTTGTTATAGAAGGTTTGATAATGAGATTTCCTTGTGAGCAAGCCTCACAATTATAATCTTTGGACAACAATACATTTATATCTTTTAAAGGGTGCCCTTTTGTATTTTGAATTATCCTACGCATCATTGAAGCGCCCGGGATGACCAAGGCGATCATGCCACTTTGTCCAAACGATCAGGGCTTACCAATCTCCAAGATGTGGTGGCGTAGGTTTCAATAGCCTTAATCATGACACAATACAAACCCATAGAAGAAGCTTCTAGCTTCTCAGGATGGTCTTCAGGCCCATCTTATAAGAGGAAATGTCAATATATTCCTTATCTTGCTCATAAATAGTCTCAATATGATACCCATTACGGCGTACATCTTTGAAACTGAGCAGATTCCTCTTTGATTTAATGCTTAGAAACGCATTATCAATATGTAGGATTGTGCCATTTGGCAAAATAATTGTGGCATTCCCAAAACCATCAATAATCTGAATAGGACCTGATATTGTATGGATTTGTGCCTTCCACAATGTCATACTCGAGAAAAAAAGTGTCTACTACGAAATATAGTATGTGTTGTTATACTATCAAGTAAACAAACATCTCCATTTTTCTCGGTATTTTCCATTTGCATTTATATTGACAACTTCAGATATCAAGTATCATAAAAGTTGCATATTAGTTATATAGTCGAATAAAATTTCAAAAATAAATATTATATAAGGCTCATAAGCATTTCATAAAGAACAATAAAAAGTAATACATTTAAAGCGAAACAACATAAACCACCAATCTGATTCATCAAAGTAATCAGAGGTCCTCAAAGAAATCAGAGACATCCAATGATGCATTTGCTACTTCAGGAGCAAGAGGAGTCCCACCAACGGAGATATTGTCGGTCTCAACAGTGGTTATGGCAGTAGGATTAATTTCAATGGCATGAGATTCACCACGCTTGCCCGTATTCTTCAAAGATGCCTGGTATAGGTCAACAAAATGTTTTGGCGTACAACAGGTACGTGACCAATGCCCAGTCATGCCACAGCGATGACAAAGACTTTCATTAATCACCTTCTTTGGCTTCTTTTATTTGCCATGATTCAGGCCAAAGTTTGATTTCCTAGGGCGGTTAAATTTCTTGTCATTCCTTCTAGGATTATATTCTTGCCTGCACTTATAGCCCTTAAAATGACTAGTATTTTTCTCAAAATTAGCATGTGCTTCAGGCAATGCTTTTGAGCCAGCAGGTCTAAGATCATGATTTTTTAGCAGCAATTCATTAGTTTGCTCAGCGAAAGAAGAGGCACAGAAATTAATTCGAGTATGTGGCAACCGACGCGCCGGTATTGCTATTCTTTGTTGCAATACAATATTTGAAGCATGGAAGGTGGAGAAAGTTTTCTCTAACAATTCCGCATCAGCGAGTTTGATACCGCATAACTCAAGCCGAGAAACGATATCAAATAAAACAGAATTATAGTCAGACACTTATTTAAAATCTTGCAATCTGAGATGTTGCCAGTCATATTGTGCTTGAGGGAGGATCACAGTTTTGGTATGATCATACCTATCCTTCAACCTCCTCCACAAGATATGAGGGTCTCGCATGGATAAATATTGAGTCTGCAGGCTCTCATGCATATGACGGCGAATAAAGATCAGCGCATTTGCTTTATCCTTTTCATTTGAGGTTCCATCCTCCATGATTGTATTAGCGAGACCTTGCCCTTGGAGATGCATTTCCATGTCAAGGCACCAGGATAGATAATTCTTTCCACTCACTTCCAGGATGTGGAATTTGGGCTTTTCAATATTTGCCATAATCCTTACAAAAGTAAATCCTTAAATTAATTAGAATGATTTCTAAATATCCACCGCTACTTCAGGAGCAGAAGGATACTTTTAGATTTGAAATTTGGCTTCAAGCCAAGAAAAATAAAAATGAAGAATTGATAGAAGAAGATGAAGTATAAGATGATTAATAAAATGAATACCCACCTTGCAAAAATTACTTACTCACGGTAGATCTTCGTGCTTGCAAAAAAATACTTACTCAGTCGGTAGATTTTCGTGCTGATAACGTGTTGTAAAATATTGTGTTGTGGTAAATATATAATAGAGAAGAGATTGAGAAGAGAAAGCAAGTGAACACTAGAGATAGTAGAGAAAACCAGAGAAGAGAGTGTGACTATTTATTCTGATAGTTGTCATTGTACATCAAAACTAAACTCCTATTTATAGGAGAACAAGAATGTACTTATCATTAATATCAATGTATCGAATGATACATGTACTAGATAAGGGAGATGAACGTTCATTGTATAGGGAGATGTACTTAAAAAGTATGATACAAATGTACCATAATAAGTACATTAGATAAGATGAATATGATGAATATTCATTCATGTATTTCCTCCATTCATGTATTTCATAACATGTATGTATATATATATTCTTTTTTTCTTGTTCTTTTTTTGTCATTGTTACTTATGAAATTGTATTTTTGAGTAACTTTTTTTCTTTTTTACATAATATCATTATTGAAATGTTGTCATGTCAGTAATTATGGCTGCATGATTAAATATGTTAAAGATGAAGTTTGCATGATTCCACAAGATCAAAAGGTGAAAAAAACTTCATTATACATATTATAAAGTCACAAGAGTTGTAACAATCTTGAACTTTTGAGAAAATTATTCAAAAAGTCTTAAATCTATTGTGTGAATGTCAATTCAGTCATAAATATTTCAATTGTGCTAATTTAGTTCTAAACATTTTAACGATGTGTCAATTTAGTCCTAAATATTTTGATACTTTACCAATTTAGTCATAAACATTTTGACGATTTGCCAATATAGTCCTTCTGCCAAATATATGTATAATAAGTTTATAACTAAATTGGCAAATCTTTGAAAGGTTTAGGACAAAGTAGACACAAAGAAATTTTTAGGACTAAATTGGTGAATTGTCAAAAAGTTTAGGACTAAATTGACACAATAATCGCCACACAATAGGTTTAGAGCTTTTTGGACCATTATCCCTAACCTTCTCTAGATATCGTGCACCATGATGTTGCAAGTAGTGGATATGCAATGCATTGGAACGTGACGTCGGGCTCTGAACATCAAATAGTGGATATGCGAGAGTTCAAACTTTATTCAACCTTTTTACTTTCTCAATCAAAAGAGAACTCATAGGTGCTTTAACCTCAAGAATCATCTCTCATTTGTATAGGAAGAAAGAAGATTAAGCAGTCCAAGCATGTGCATCAACTTGATTATGTGGTCTTTGTCATTGGAGAAAGAGGCGTAGGAAAATTGCTTGCCTTCTTGTTTTGTAATTTGTGCCAAAAAAAAAAAAAAAAAAAAAAGGCGGAAAAATTGATTTTAGATCATCTAAGGCAATGCGTGTCGAATTAAGTGAGGCGTTAGATATGTGTTGGATGCCCATAATTGAAAGCGCGCTCTCCATGCAACAAATTTTCCTCGTCCATGCATAATATCCATTAGATTTCAATGAATCACACTCCATTAAATCAACTTTCATGGTGAAAAACATGACCTAATAATTTGAAAGGTATAATTTACCACAACGTATAAATAGTAGTTAGTATTGATTAAGAACTTATCAGCCATCTAAATTTACACATTATAAAGATTATTATCATATTAATGAAATTTACCCAACTTTCGGGATAGTTACTAAATTTTTCGATTGGTATCAACCTATGTATATGTGCAATTACCAATGTTATATAGAAATCTATGGATCTTTTATAATCTCGAAGTCATAATATACAATGTGGATGAATAATTCGTCAGCATAAATCGAAATCAATGGCTATTGGTCCCGCTCAATATTTATAAACATGAAACTTACTGCCCTGATGTGAACTTACGGTCGTGTCGCAAAAAGGTGAACTATAAGGTACTAACCTGTTTGAACTTTTTTCAACTCAGATTCAGAGGCATGCATGCTTGTTTGGATCAAACTTTTGACGGGGACAGGGATATAAACCTAGTTTGGTATCCGAAAATCAATGGAGCTAAAAGACATGGCCTATGGATCTGGGCACGGAGGGTCGGAGATTCCCGCACATGGGTCATTAGATGTCCTCATTATGAATTAATTATCTCGATGGTTGTAGGTCTCGAGTAAATCAACCAGGTTTGAAATTTTCAAAAGATTTAAAAAAAAAAACACACACACACACACAACTTGCCAGAACAATGTATGCGTCCTAGGTTTCAAGATTCGGGCTAAAATCGTTAGTCATTATTCAAACGATAATACACTTTCGTTTTTTACCAGAGTCCATGCACGACGAATCTTCCATTCTTTTTAACAATTAGTCTATATAAAAAGAGGAAGGTGAAACAGAAGAAGAAAAAGAATATTTTGCCCTCGGTATGGACGAAGCTTACTAAGCACATGCAACCTTAACTTACAAATTTTCTATTCTTCCTATAAAAATTAATTTTATGACAGCTAAGAAGAAGAAGAAGAAGCTTTTATCGCGAGTTCATACTTAATCCACAAGTTGTTAAACCAACTCAAGTCTGATCTATCTGAAGTTCATACTTAATCCTCTACTAGCGGATAGATCAAATAGCAAAAGGCCGGTACCCGTGTTTGGTCAAACATGCCGCTCTTGAGTGCCGTTATGCCACTTTCTATTGCTTCTTTCACAAAACTGACACCACCATTAGATTCACCGGTCTCAAAAGAGCAAGACCCTGAAATTTCACGGCAATGGTGCTAAACCTGCACTCTCATTCATCTCCTGCTTCATACAAAAACAAAGCAGTTTATCATCTCCTGCCTTTTAGGAAGTACGGGCAGCTATCTCCGGTGAACGAATGGGCTCTTTTCACTCTCTACAATCAGGTTTCAACTTGGCTACGAACCAGCTTATAGAAGGATTCCTTAGACTACAGGACCCTGAAATTTCATTATTATACTCACTCTCACTCTCCGTCACATCGTGGACTTACTAACCTGACAACAATCAATGCTATTCTGACACTTTGGGCTTCTCAACATGAAATATCGTAAATTATAACATATACTTAAAAACTGTACCAAGCAACCTTAAAGCGACGACCCTCACTTTCGATGATGAATGTACGACATATATAATTAGCGTGAGAACACATATTATGCCAAGATAACCAACAGTCAAAAGACAATCTATAGTTCAAGAAAAACACGAGGTCCGACCTCAACTAAGACAGTGAGCCGATTAATACTCTTCCAAACATAAGAAAAAGACGTATACTCGATAAATTTAAGTGGCGGGAAAGTAGTTGGTGGGTCGGGTCAAATCTAACTGAAGTTCTCCGCGTGGACCTAATACGAACTCTTCCTTGACATATAATTTTCGACTTCCTTCCAAGCCGTTGAAATGTTGTTGCGCGAATACGGTACGGTCACGTGAAGTCAAAGTCCAATTGAATACAAGTCTTCTCTCACCGCCTTCCGCTCTCCTCGTTCCCTGCTTCATTTTTACGTGCCATGTGCATGCATCTAGGGCAAAACAAAGCCCAGAAAAAGAATAATTACAATAATAAAGCACGTGCCATATTTTCCTTCCTCCTCTCCCTATATAAAAACCACTAAACCAGCTCTCCAAAACCCCACCATACCCAAGTCTCATTAACCATTGTCTTAAGCAATAGTTGTCTACACCATTCTCTCTTTCAAGAACACACCAGAAACGATCATCGCCACCATCTCATGTCGAATCCACAGCTTCTTCAATCCCCATCTGCCTCCCCAACCTTGGTCCCATTAAGCAAGCCACCTAACCAAGGCAATGGTGGGATCACAGTTTTACCAGTACAGTCTGCGCCTATGCTCCAAAAGAGCCCTAGAGGCGCTCAAGCAGGTCTTGCATCGAGTAAGATAGAAGCGGTTGCCAGCCCGAGCGCCATGGAGAAGCCATTGTCAGTTAAAGCGGTAGTGACCGTGAAACCCAACACTAGTGGCTTGTTATCGAAAATCGGGATAAGTGGAGGGCTCGATATGATTACTGATCTGGTGGGGAAAACGCTCCTCTTGGAGCTTGTTAGTACAGAGCTTGACCCCAGTAAGTACTGAGCATTTCGTTTTAAACTTGAATTCAACTTGTAACAAAAAGCAGGGGGAGAAATAGGATGAATTTGATGGAAACGTATTATTCTACTTTTTGAAAATTTTGCGATGTTCACAATTTGACTTTCATTTGAAGTGAAACATTCGAAGTTTTTCAAGGTCAAAAATAGCGATATTATACGAATTTTTACCAAAATCTTAAAACTAAAAAGCCTATCATTAGGTTTGGAGAAAAAGTCACACAAGTACATAAGTTGTTATTGACTTGCAATAAACAAGGATGTTTGATAGTTTTACTTATCAACCACTCCCTAAATAAATTCTCCATGTACGTAGGTTTATGTTAGAGATCATGATCTTTGCCAGAAATAGATTTTTGCAAGTACTGAAAAGGATATATGTACAAAAATGCAAAATAAAATTGACAACAACTGCATGGTTTTTCCCAACCGTGGGCAACTACGCTGGATTAGAGTCTCTCCCTCATTGCCGAGGTCGAGGGTTCAAAACTCGCAATTGTTAAAGCGTTGTAAGTGGGGGGCCATGGTGTTGGGGTCATGTACTAATCTATCCCGAGGTATAGTCGGTTAGTACTAGGCATTCCATGTGTTGTAGGGCTTTGGGACCCGCAAGGGGCCCGGGCAGATCCTCGGTCACCAAAAAAAAAAAAAAAAAAACTACGTGGTTTTTGCCCATATTTATCATATTTGAATATAGTCCTGAACTTCATTTACAGAGACGGGACAAGAGAAGGAGACAATCAAAGGGTACGCGTACAAGAAGGGCCAGAACGAGGATGAGGTAACGTACGAGTGCGAGTTCGAGGTCGGAGAGGATTTCGGGGAGGTCGGGGCAATCTTCGTGGAGAATGAGCACCACAAGGAGATGTACCTCAAGGACATCGTCCTCGATGGGTTCACAGGCAGTCCTCTTAACATCACATGCAGCTCATGGGTTCACTCCAAGTACGATAACCCACAAAAGAGGGTTTTCTTCTCCAATAAGGTTAGATCATAAAGATAGCTACATAGCTTCCTATCTCAGGTTTTTCTCATCAAGACCTTGTAGGATTATAACTTGAATAGATAGTGTATATGTGTGTGTTTACTTGGAAATTAGGATTTTTGGACACATATGTATATTTTTTTTTGACGCACTTGAAGGCACTTAAGAGAGAGAATTATTAAGATAAAATTTAAAATATTTATTAAAAAAACCGTAGAGTCTTCTTCACTCAGTTAGTTTTTTTTTTTTTTTTTTTTTTGGTAAAATTCTTCACTCAGTTAGTTATGTATCATGAAATGCAAGTTTTCTCGAGACAAACATAGTACCACTTCTAGGTCTAGGTATGAATTATGAGGACTATCTAGACAGATTTAATTTGGGGCTTGATGGCTTTTGCTGCGCACTATTGCGAGGCAGTGCTATTTACCGACAGAAACGCCGAGCGGGCTAAGGAGACCGAGAGAGGAGGAGCTGGCAATCCTGCGAGGGAACGGCCAAGGCGAGAGAAAATCGTATGAGAGGATATACGATTACGATGTGTACAATGACCTCGGGAATCCGGACAGCGACGCGGATAAGAAGAGGCCCGTGCTCGGTGGCAAAGAGTTTCCATACCCTAGACGATGCCGGACTGGGCGCCCTCGGTGCGAGACCGGTGAGTCGAGAAATTATTTGTTATTACTTCATAATAATGACTTACACCAAAAAAATTTAGATTATTGAATTAATTTCTTTCTTAGCGGGAGATGCCCTCCAAAATTAAGTCCAAAGGTAGAGTGCATAGAAAAAAGACCATGAAAACGAGAGTGCATAAAAATTGGAAGAGATATTTGTAAAGTATAAGAATAGAAAGTGGATCGTATAAAATCAGCCATATCCAGGCTTAACCCTTTTAGCAATTGGGAAATGGAACTTCTGTAACTTTCTCTCGTAAAATTGTACTCACACAAACATCAGCCATTCATAATTTCGTATCCTTTTTGCATGCTTTTGTACATCATCACATTCTTATTACAAGCTCGTTATCATGTTAAACATGCACATGTACTATCACGTAGATCCACAATCGGAATTGAGAAGCGGGAGCATATACGTGCCTCGAGACGAACAGTTCTTGACGATAAAGCAAATGACATTCTCGGCGAAGACGTTGCACTCGGTAGTGCATGCGCTGGTGCCGTCGCTAGAGACGGTGTTGACACCTAATTTTGGAAAAATAAAATTGCATTTTGAACAAATAAAATGAAAAAAAATGAAAGAAAATGGGGGCAATTGATTTGATTGATTATGCATGGAAATTTGAAATTCTGATGGGTATTCGGATTTTGTTAAATGCGGAATAATTGAATAAGGGGCAAGAATTTTTGTAAAATGGAAGGAATTAAGTAAAATCGAGCTGATTGCGAAATCATGTTCCGATTTGCAGGCTTGATTTAATGCAACAAGAAATGGCAACTCGGGAAATGCCATGTAAAGAGACCGTTTCGAATCACTATAAAAGAGAGGCTCACTTTTCATGACAAGAGGAGGAGAGTGGAGCTCACAAGGGGAGAATGGAGAGAGAGTGGACATTCTACACATGAAAGAGAAATCGTGAAGAATGAGACCCGCCCCTGGCCAATTGAAGATCCTGTTGCCCACTAAGAATTCACGCACAAGTCCTCGATTGCATATATTTTGCTGCTGTTTTGCTTCAGCAACGAGTTAATGTTCAAGATCTCTACAGGCATCCTCGACGCAAGCCGCATCCGTGTGGCCTATTAGGCCATCTGCGGAATCCCCAGTAACGACGAATACTGGTCCTTCTTTGCAGGTTTCCTAGTCGAGCCAAGCACTGCCATCCACTAGGAGCCAAACCGTCTGTCGGTCCAGGTTTGCAAAATCAATATTCAAATAGGTTGAGCTTTCACGTGAAGATGAGCATATATCAAACCGCATTAATTGAATGATGATGAGAATTTGGGCGAACGCACGAAAGAGAGGAGAGGAAGACCTCCTGAAGGCACTGTACGTTGATCCTTCGGGGCTCCTTAGGTTTCCTCGAATTCCTTTCAAGTGCTAGCGGCTGTTCGTCTCTGCTTGTACATCATCTCGTGCTGCGTTGGTGTCCCAACCGTATCTGTAATTTCCTGGTGTTCTTCAACGGGTCTTCTTGGTGTCAAGCGGATTCGCCAAAAAGGCCATCTCAGGTTTGAGGGAGTCCTCAGAATATCAACACCTCCCATCATAATCCCAATCGTCATCGTCACCATCCTTCCACTATCATTTACCCCAATCCATGATGCCGTCATTAACATGGAAGAAATGACAGATCTTTGGTCAAAGTCACAAGTCCAAGCGGTGGATTTGTTTTCTTTTGGATTTTGTCCAAACTTGACAATAATATTTCGGGTTTTGTGATCTTCCTTTATGCATGCAAAATGACATTTTTTTAAGGAAATCGTGAAGAGTTGGGAAACGTGCGGCAACGTGCGGATCTTTTAGAACAAGAATAGATAACACTAAGTTTCGTAATTCTTCCTTGTAGGGATCCCTCGAGCATCATCCACAAGCCGTGATCCGGTTCGATTCAGATCCAGATTATGCGTGTTCGAATTAGGTAACAATCTTTATCCAATGGAACATTTCATTTTTTAATTCGGATTGATTGTTATCTGATACGTGATATTAAGTATATCCAATTAGGGTTTATTGATAAAGTTGAATTAATTACTAATTTGATCCGTAAAGAAATCGGATCATTTTTTAATTATTTCAACTTATCATTGGATAATTGCGATATCTGAGATTGTGATAATCTTTAATTTGAGCCGTGAGACAACGGATCATTTTTTTTATTATGCTTGATTCTCCGTAAGTATTACGATATCCATTAATCTAAGACGTGAGATGACGAATTATTTTTCTAGATATCGTAATCTTTTATTTGAATCTTGATCGATGTCTTGAATTTTTATTTTTTTATTTTTTTTGTGTGAAACTTTAGATAGAATTGCTAGCTTTAATAAATGAAAGCGCCAAAAACATTGCTCTAGGGTGTTACGTTTCCTTTTCTTGCATATCTAGAATAGGGATTTTATTTCGAATTTAGAAAAATATAAAAACAAAAAAAACTGCATTCATTTAAGTTGTTAGTTTTTTATTTGAATTGCATGTTCAATTGTTGCATTTCTTTAATTTCGAATTTCATGGAAAATACAAAAAATTAGAATAAATTCATTTCATGCTTTAAGATAGATTGCATGCTTATTCATGTTATATAGTTTAGGTCATATTGCCACGTCATATCATTTCATGTTAAATTAGTAGCATGCATTGCACGACTTTCATTAAATAAAGTGAAAACAAAAATTGAGTGATTGCTTATTAATTAGAAATCATATCTAGGATTATTGATATGAATTCTGACCTAACAACGCAGTTGCTTTCGTTGCTTTGAGGTAAGTCCTGCATTATTGTATTTGCTTTCTCGGGTGTTAAATTGGTGGTTAGTGCACTCGCATGATTGCCTCACACGTTAGAAAAATGAATTAAAATCAAATCAAGCTGCCTGCAAAACATTTTTGAAAATTAAAAAGAAATGGTACCGAAAGGGCACTAGGATAGTCTAGTGTAACCAAGTCCCCGTACCCTTAGTCTCCGGTTCGTAGGAGTAAAATAATTCTCCCATTATTTTGCTTAGGTGTCTAATCGACCTACCAAAAATATATTAGTGGCGACTCCTAGATAGTATTTTGCATGTTTAAAAATTTTAGACTCAAGTCGCGATTTGGTATGGGTTTGGGAGAGCCCGAGCTAAGTTTAAAAAAACTTAGCAGTCCATTAACCTAGTTTTAGGCGGTGAACCCGAAAAAATTAGGTCGCAACAGACGGCAATAGTCGACGCAGACCTGGGGTTTCCCCACTTCACCGCCATCGACAATCTCTTCAACGAAGGCGTCAACTTGCCCCCATTACAGAAGCAAGGGTTCCTCCAGGACCTCTTCCCTCGGCTCGTCAAAACCGTCACCGATGCCTACGAAGCTGTTCTCCGCTTCGAAACCCCTGAAACCATGAACCGTAATTAAATTACAAGTCAATCATAGGACAAAACTTTATGTATTATTTATCATGTATGGCAGAGATATTTATACATCTCCAAGATTTCTTATGTATAATGATTAGCCGTATTGTTGCATCCTGCAGGAAACAGATTCTTTTGGTTTACTGACGAAGAATTTTCTCGCCAAACCCTAGCAGGAATTAACCCCTATACAATCCAGTTGGTCACGGTAATAATTATATATATATCAATACACATTTCAACTATTTAATTGGCTAAAATACAATAAATATAGTTCAGTCATAGTTAATTTCCCTTGAAGACATTACTTGATATCACCATGTTGGGTACATCCTTTCCATACATAAGTGGTATTAAAATGTATACTCAGGAATGGCCTTTGAGGAGTGAGCTCGACCCTAAAATCTATGGATCGCCCGAATCGGCCATCACGACAGACATCATCAAAAGGGAAATCCAAGGCTTCATGACAGTCGACGAGGTACACAGATACTCCATCGACAAAGTATCACCTAATACAACCTATCTACACTCTAGGGTCGAGCAAAAACCTAAATCATACTACCCCAATTAATAAAAATTGACCTGAACCCGACCTTTCCGGTTTGGTTCAATTTGATTTTGTGCAGGCCATAAAGCAAAAGAAGCTGTTCATGCTGGACTACCACGACCTATTCCTACCGTACGTGAACAAAGTGAGGCAACTAAAGGGGACAACCTTATATGGGTCGAGGACGCTCTTCTTCTTGACCCCAGACGAGACATTGAAACTCCTTGCAATCGAGCTCACGCGGCCGCCGACCGACGACGGGAAACCACAATGGAAGCAGGTGTTCACCCCGTCGTGCCACTCCACTGGCATGTGTCTTTGGCGGTTCGCCAAGGTCCATGTCCTTGCCCACGACTCTGGATACCACCAACTCGTCAGCCACTGGTAACAAAAAGCCGATCATTTCGTTCGACGAACAAAAAAATCATAGATTTGTTACATTGAAGTAGTAACGAAGTAGGCCAATGACTTTCCAACAAGAGAGAAAAATTAAAAAATTGTTATCCATAATAAGTAGGATATATATGCACATATATATGCACTGTGAGATCTGAGTGTGTAGGTAATTTCTTAATTGTTCCTTGCAATGAAATGATTTGCATGAAAAACGTGATATTATTTTGAGACGTACCTGTTTCTATAAATGCTATTATTGTAATTGACATTTGTCAAATTTCGACCATGACAGGTTACGGACTCATTGTGTCACGGAACCATACATAATAGCAGCGAACCGGCAGTTGAGCGCGATGCACCCGATCTACAAGTTGTTGCACCCGCACTTCCGGTACACGATGGAGATCAATGCTCTGGCTCGTGGGTATCTCATCAACGGCGACGGCATCATTGAGAGCACCTTCTCTCCCGGCAAATACTCCATGGAGCTCAGCGCCGTCGCCTATGACAAGCTGTGGCAATTCGACTCGCAAGGCTTGCCCAATGACCTGATTAGCAGGTGTTGCGCATCGACCGCATACCTCCTTTTACCTATTTTTAACGCATGGAGTGTTTATAGCAAATTTAGTTTGATGGTAACTGAATCTTTACTCGTGCCATCGCTTTTCTAATCGTGTCGATATGTGCCAGGGGGTTGGCAGTGGAGGACCCGACGGCACCGCATGGCCTCAAGCTAGCGATCGAGGACTACCCCTTCGCCAACGACGGCCTCCTCTTGTGGGAAGCCATCAGGGAGTGGGTCACCGACTACGTCAATCACTACTACCCCGACCCGAGCCGCATTGCGTCCGACAAGGAACTCCAATCCTGGTGGACCGAGATCCGGACCGTCGGCCACGGCGACAAGAAAGACTCCCCAGGGTGGCCCGACCTCAAGACCCCATCCGACCTCATCCACATTATCACCACCATAGTCTGGGTCGCCTCTGGGCACCACGCTGCCGTCAACTTCGGCCGGTACACCTACGGCGGCTACTTCCCAAACCGGCCCACCATCGCCAGAACCAAGATGCCCGTCGAGGACCCGACAGAAGAAGAGTTCAAGATCTTCTGGAACAAGCCCGAGGTCACGCTCCTCACGTGCTTCCCATCACAGATACAGGCGACCAAGGTGATGGCAGTCCTCGACGTGTTGTCAAACCACTCGCCGGATGAGGAGTACCTAGGACAGGATCCAGAACCAGCGTGGAAGGAGGAGCCGGCGATAAACGCGGCCTTCAAGAGGTTCCATGGGAGGCTGAAGGAGCTTGACGGCATCATCGATGCCAGGAACAACGACCAAAGGTTTAAGAATCGGAACGGAGCTGGGATCGTGCCGTATGAGCTCTTGAAGCCGTTCTCTGAGCTCGGTGTGACCGGCAAGGGAGTTCCATACAGCATTTCCATTTGAGAAAATGACATGTCACTGTGGTGGTGATGGTGTTTACTGATAGAAGCACCTTTCTTTTTATCTTGTAGAACAAGAGGAGGGTGATATGTGACATCCCGATTTTCCAATTCTATTTTCAGTAGATTGAAATGGGCATTTCATCTGCACGCATATAGTTCTTTTCCCTGAGTCGGCCACTCTTGTGAAAACTAGTCTATCAAGTGAAGCCGTTAAGAGATTCTAATGCATCAGACTCGAGAATTTGACCAGGAAGCGACCTTTCGACCGAGCTAATCTGTAATGGTCATTATAGCACAGTTAAAAATTGATTAGAGACCGAAGATAGATCGACTCGACAAAGGCATGTGATCCAGTGTGGGTGATTCCACTAGATCGCACAATTCTTGTTGATCGGCACTAGACCGACTTTTCTGTCGTTTGGGTATCTTGTGTCTGTATTTGAAACCTTGAGATTACCACGACAACCGAGAGTCGACAATGTGTCAAAGATGTACATTGTGGCTTGAATTGGTCAACCACAGGTCAAATGCATGAAAATTTCTAAAAGTTACCCGGTAGATCAAGACGCGCTAGTATCATGCCAAAGCAAAGTTAACCGTGAAATTGAAATCGAATTATGAAACTGGAAGTCCTGGTGTGTCACAAATCATTTTAGGAACATTGACTCATCTTTGGAAGATTTTTCATGCAAACCGAGTTTTTCGGCAAAATAATCAAAGTATGGTTAATTTGGTTCGGGAAATTGGTAGGCCCGCTTTTGGTCATGCTTTTAGGACTCAAGATGGTTCTAAGGTCAAGTAAAAATGTGAATTGAAGTGTGGTAACATTGGATTAATTTATGGGCTAAATTGATGTAAAAGATTTTGAATTGTGTGCCACGGCGAAGGAAGAAATTGGACCTATTGGAAGATTGTTGTGGAAGCTTGGTGTGAGTGGAATGTGACATCATGTGATGTCATGGTGGGGCCAAAGTGGAGAAGAATTGGACAAGTGGCAAGAGCCCATTGGCCCTCATGGTGGAGCCGTCGCCGTCACCGCCCATCTACGCGCACCGCCTCGCGCACCCGCCACCCACTCGCCGGCTAGCTCGCCGCTCCGCCAGCCACCGCCCAAGCCGCCGCCACCGCCCGTTTCCGCCGGTCCCACGCCCAACCAGTGACTGGAGCACCTCCAACCGAGCTTGGACAGCAGCCGGAGTTCCAAGCTAGATCTGGATCTTCAAGGCCCGTTTCGGGTGCCTTCCGGTCCTCTTTTGGTACCGCCCCAAGGATGTTTTCCGACCACCTCGCCGTTGTCTTCGCCGAGGACTCATCGGAAAGCGATTCCGGTGAGTTTAGCTCACTAAACCTTGATTAAAGGATTAATGATGCCTTAAGTGTGCTTAGTCTAAGCTAAGTAAGTTTATGTGGTTTAATTAGTTTAGTTAAGTGTGGATTAGATTAAGGGGTGTAATTAGTTTAGTGTATGTTTAATTAGGGTTAAGTAAATGTTTATATTAGTATAATCTTGATTGGACTTTATTTGGTAATTTTGAATTAAATAAACATTTCGAAATTATTTAATAATTTAATAATATATTATTATTCGAAATTATTAAAATATTATTATTTAATTAATTTTCGGAATAAATTTAATTATTTAATAAATTCCGAAAATTATTTCGGGACCTTAAATTCTCAGAATTTCGCGCTGATTGCTGCTGTGTATCAGATTTTGAATTTGATGAGTGGATATTGCAAATTGAATGTTTATTGTGAAAAACAAGGATTTTATTCATAAAATCCCAGGTGTCGGGTTTCATACCAAAATTGGATTTTAAGAATTATATTAAATAGTGGGGCTTGAAAAAGTAAAATATTGGTTTTCTAGTTTGAAATTAACGTGCCCCCACACACGTGAATAATTTCTGGAATATTTTTAATATGAAGAAAAGAGGCCGTGATCACTATTTTAAATTGAAGTATTGAGTGAAACGCAAAGTGTCCTGGGCCGAATATGGATTGGTCATGTGATAATTAAGTGGAAATTGTCCTGGGCTGTTGAGCCGGACTTGCCCCTATATGGGATGCCCCTTACAACGGATGCGGATCGTAGTAGATTCTGGGCCCATGCTCCTTCGGGAACACCATCGACGTAATGACGAAGTCGTGCTCCAAGGTGGGGAGACAATGCCTGGCTAAATGTCAGTAGATAGCTGAACTGCGAGTAGGCTATGTTTATGTGTGGTAGTGAATAAATGAAAATTAGAATGCGTGCTGAGTGTGATTGTTGATTATGTGAAAGTGATTGCGTTCCAGTTGATTAAGTTCTTATTACTACCTGTGATTGAGTGATTTTCTCACGCCCCGAACCTCGAGTGCGCCAACATCCCACCATGGTCATTCAAATGCGACGTTCCCAGGTTAAGTCACCGACTCAATCAATTCTTTAATGCACATGCAGAAGCATGTTATAAACCCCTGACAATAAAATATGGGATAGGAAAGCAGGAAGCAATTTTACCACAATACACTTTCATAAACCAATGGAGTTTACCAACAGAGGTCTACAGCCAAAAGTCTACAAAAGACCGGCTCTTTAAAAAAAAACTGTCCTATGACCACTAGTCGGACTCGATCTTCAATCTCACTTCTGACCGATCAACCTTCGAGGGTTCCGCCATCTACGGTCCTGAAATTTTGGCCCACAACGGGGTGAGACATTGTCTCAGCAAGTTCAACCCCCTAAACCCCTATTAGAAAGAAAATACACCCAAGGGTGGCCTAGCCACACCACATAGAGGACTTACCTCATCTCAGTTCCTTCCTGCAAGTTAGCACAATTCAAATCACTCAATCATGTTCATATCACTCAATCACGAATAGTAATAAGAACTTTAATAACTAGAACCCCAACAATATCATTTCGAACAACCATAGGAGTCCGGATTATAAGACCAAATTGTTATGACACGTCTCATACCGTGCCATACAATTTCGTCCCATAATCTGACGCATCCATAACACTTAGCATGCGTTCCAATTGTTATTCACTGCCACACATAGGCATAGCCTACTCGCAGTTCAGCTATCTACTGGCATTAATGCCAGGCATCGCCTCCCCACCTTGGAGTGAGGCTTCGTCACTACGTCGACAGCGTTCCCGAAAGAGTATAGGCCCGGAATCAACTGCGACCCAAGCCCGTTGATGTGGGGCCTCCTATATAGGGGCAAGTCCGGCTCAACAACCCAGGATAATTCCTCTTAATTATCACACAACGAAATCATACTCAGCCCCAGGATACTTTGCATTTCACTCAATGCTTCCACTTAAAATAGTGATCCCGGCCATTTTTCATCATATTATAAATATTCCAGAAATTATTCACGTGTGTGAGGACATGTTAATTTCAAACCGGAAAGCCAATATCTCACTTTTTCAAACCTGACTATTTAATATAATCATTAAAATCCAATTTTGGTATCAAAACCCGACACTTAAGGTTTTTGAATAAAATTCATATTTTTCACAATCAACACTCAATTTGCAATATCCAATCATCAAATTCAAAATCTGAATACACAACAGCGATCAGCACGAAATTCTGAGAAAATAAGGTCCCGAAAGCGATTTTTGGATTTATTAAATAATTAATTTTATTCCGAAATTAATTAAATAATAATATCCATATTTTTCACAATCCACACTCAATTTATAATATCCAACTATCAATTTCAAAATCCAAATACACAGCAGCAATCGAGTGAAATTCTGAGAATTTAGGGTCCCAACAAAATTTTCGAATTTATTAAATAATTAAATTTATTCCGAAAATTAATTAAATAATAATATTTTAATAATTTCGAATAATAATATATTATTAAATAATTAAATAATTTCGAAATATTTATTTAAATAAAAAATAAACCATTTATGTCCAATCAAGGCTTATTCTAAAATAAACCTACTTATCCTTAATTAAACACACTTTAGATTAAACACCACCTCAATATAATCTACACTTAAATACATTAAACTAACCACCTAAACTTACTTAACATAAACTAACCACACCTAAAGCATAATTAACCCTCTAATCAAGATTTAGTGAGCTAAACTCACCGGAATCGCTTTCCAACAAGTCCTTGGCGAGGCCGTTGACAAATCTCCTCGGGGCGACACCAAAGGAGGACCGGAAGGCACCCAAAGCGGACCTTAAAGATCTAGATCCAGGCTGGAAATTCCGGTGTAAGTCGCGGGCGAAGGAGGGCGGCACAGCGGTCGGATGAGCGCGGGACTAGCGGGAACGAACGACGGCAGCTCATGCGGCACTGGACGGCGACAACGGCGGCGATGGCGTCTCCGACGACGGCTGGCAGAAACAAGCAGGCGGCTGACAAGGAGGGACGATGGCTGGAGCTCGAGCGAAGGCGGCGGCTGGCCGGCGAGTGGCACACAGACGCACGGCAACAATGGCACCGACGCCGAGCGGGTGAGCGGCGAGCGAAGGGGGGCGGTCGATCTGCCGGTTCCGACTGTTTCTCCCTCTCTCTCTCTCCTCCAAATCCAAGTTCCAAGAAAAGCCCAAATTCAAGGAAGAAGATGATGGTGATGGGTCACCTTTTTTAGGGCAAATCTCCACCCTCCACTTGTCACAATCTCATTCACTTGGCCCCAACCACCATAACATCACCTGATGTCATACTCCACTAATTTAAATCCTCCACAACATCTTCCAATGGGTGCAATTTCCTTTTCCGCCGGGGCATGAAATCTTGTACATCAAATTCTTCAATTCCATTCAATTCTCTTCCAAATGAGTCCAATTGAAGTCCATAAAATTAATCCAATGTCACCACACTTCAATTCATATAATCACTTGACCATAGAACCATCTTGAGTCCCAAATGCACGACCAAAGGCGGGCCTACTAATTTCTCGAGCCAAATTAACC
The DNA here is from genome assembly GCA_014182395.1 of Eucalyptus sp. ANBG9806169. Lineage (NCBI taxonomy): Eukaryota > Viridiplantae > Streptophyta > Magnoliopsida > Myrtales > Myrtaceae > Eucalyptus > Eucalyptus sp. ANBG9806169. Next base: position 11,219,995 of record CM024582.1, read on the forward strand.
ATACCTTGATTAATTTGCTAAAAAACTCGGTTTGTATGAAAAATCCTCCGAAGATGAGTCAATGTTCTTAAAATGATTTGTGACACACTGAGACTTCCAATTTCTAAATTAGATCTCAAATTCACGATTAATTTCACTATGACACAATACTAGCGCATCATGATCTACCGAGTAGCTTTTAGAAATTTTCGTGCATTTGACCTATGGTTGATCAATTCAAGCCACAATATACATCTTTGACACATTGGCGACTCTCGGTTGTCGTGGTAACCTCAAGGTTTCAAATACGGACACAAGGTACCCAAACGACAGAAAAGCCAATCAGTGCCGATCGACTAGAATTGTGCTATCTGGTGGAATCACCCACACTCGATCACATGACTCTGTTGAATCAACCTATCTCCAGTCTCTAATCGATTTTTAACTGTGCTGTAATAACCCTTGTAGATTAACTCGGTCGAAAGGTCGTTTCTTGGTCAAATTCTTGAGTCTGATGCATTAGAATTTCTTAACGGTTCCACCTGATAGACTAGTTATCCCATGAGTGATCAGTTCAGGGAAAAGAACTATATGCGTGCAGATGAAATGCCCATTTCAATTTACTGAAAATAGAAGTGGAAAATCGGGATGTCACAGATTTGAACTGTACTAACCTGCAGGAAAGGGATAAGGCGAGGTAAGTCTTCTGTGTAGTGTGGCTAGGCCACCCCTGGGTGTATTTTCTTTCTAATGGGGTTTAGATGGTGAACTTACTGAGACAATGTCTCACCCCGTTATGGGCCAAAATTACAGGTGGGTAGATGGTTGAACCCCCGGAGCGATATGGTATCCTGGTGCAGATTATGGAGTAGCTGCACAGTTTTCCCGATCCTGATAGTCATTAGATCTACGAGCTGATTAGGACCACAGTCTGGATCCAGGAAGCCGTGCATGTCAGGGTGCCTCATAGATTTAGGACGTGGTTCCGCTTCGAGTCCAATGGTTTTAGGATTGGTCCACTTGATGGTTTTGATATTCCACTTGTTGTGATGGAAGCCATTCTAGGTGAGGGCGTAGATGACCCTCTAAATGGTGGGGTGGATGACCCGTCATCTCCGGAGGCGGATTAGTCAGAAGTGGGGTCGACGAACCAGTTTGACTAGTAGTCATAGGACTGTTCCTTCTTTTTGGTGGATCGATCCATTTTTGCAAACTGCTCCATTTTTTGTGTATATGAACTTTGGTGTGAGTATATATGAAAGTACATTGGTTTTTGATTGAGTTGATTTCCTGCTTTCTTTCCCGTAAGTCTTTTCAGGGGTTTCATAATACGTTTCGCTTGCGCATATAAAAAAAATAATGGGGTCGACAACACTACCTGAGAATGTCGCATTTGCATGACCATGGCGGGTTGTTCGCGTGTCTCGGGGTTCGGGGCGTGACATGGTGTGTGCCGATGATAATGTGATCATCCTAATTTATAGACAGCATATTTTCTTTAATTTCATGATCTTATTTGTCATGTTGCCAATATCTATAGAATTATGATTAAATGATTAATTTCGGTTTTAGTCCTCTATCAATTGCCAAAAAAAATTAAAATTGAAAAAAATTGACGATATGCACAAAAGGTTATCTTCACTACATCTATGTTGTTCATAAATACCATATTCCACTACCGTTACATCCTAATGCAAAATTCAATAACTTGGGTAAATGGCCAGTTCAATAGATTTGCTAAACATGCTTCTCAGCCACAGGTGAGACAAGGACCAAATCAACAGCAATTGCAATTGATCGACTTCAACGGCTAATTGATCTTCTCAACAATTATCCAACGGCTAGTTTAGAAATCGATCCTCTTGAAAAATGTCCAACGGGAAGATTGGATGTGGAGGAGTATAAGATGAAGTCAAGGCACCAAAGAAAGTAGGGGATCAAGAGTTCATAAATCCAAATTTAGAGAGAGCTTCACATTTTATATTTGCCTTCTGAGAGCTTTCAAATTGTAATATTTTGAGAAGTATTGGCAGTGTTATAATTTGTACTTTGGTATGAGATAACAAGATCTATTAGCTTGGGTATAAATAACACTAGCTTTGAGGAAAAGTGCCTAAGTATAAGCAGCACATTCAACTGTTTCTTCAAGTAGATTTCTAGTGGAATACAAACAATAGGCTGTTAGTATAAAAGAATGGACATAAACTTACGACAAGCTGAAGTACTATAATCTCCATGTGTTCTCTATCTCTCTGTTCATATTCACCTATTGCTTGATATAAGCGTTACATCATATTGCCTAATATAACCAGCTTGTGCTTATATCAACACTCTATTTCACCCTCTCTTTTTTTGTCGAATGTTTTACTCGTTAAGCTTATATCAAACTTGATTGTCATAATTCCAAAAATATTTGTCAAGTTTCTTCAAATCACCCCCTTCTCTAGGTGCTACTGTTAGTCAATGTCACACGTAAGTCTAGCTGACATGTGCTGTTAGATCAGGCAGATTGCACGTGGGGCTAATCTCATCATGAACTAGGTTCATATACTTAAACTTATGTGGCATAGTCGATGCTAATATAGAAAATATTTACAATTTTTTGACAACCTACGTGAGGGCGACCGTTGCTAGCCATCCCTAAGGCCTGGCGATGATCAGTGGAGGGAAAAAGGAAAAAAAGAAAAAGAAGAAAAAAATTGTAAAAGCTATCTACGTTGACATTGACCCTATCACATAGGATAGCTAACACTGACTAGATTGTCACATCAGCCATTTTCAATCAAAATTAGCTGATAATTAAATTGAAAAATTATTGATAGATTTAGGACTAAATTAGCATAATTAAAATGTTTAAAACTAAATTGATAAATTGTCGAAACAATTAAGGACTAAATTGTCAAATTGAAACGTAGAATTAAATTAGCATGAGTGCAATAGATTTAGGACTTTTTTGGTGATTTTCCCCTCAAATCTGACAAGTTGTCTATAACCCACCCTCCCATTTTTACATTTAGAATTCTCAAGCCTAAACATTTCTTCTCTCTTCTCTCTCGAACCCTTACTCACTTAAGTATCAGAAGGCCCTATTGAGTAAAATCCTAGCAGACTTCCTTGTTTCGGGTGTGCAAAGATCCAATCGAAAGGGAGATATGTCTAGTTTCAAGCCGACATATGTATTGAAAAAATCCCTCCGACTATGGGGGCTACGAAAATCCTCATTTTATTTTTATTTTTTTGCCTAGAATTCTTAAAAACAATTAGTATAACGTAAATCTATAACTCGTTTTCTTTCTCTTTATTTCAGATAAAGTGAGAATATAGCATTTTTAGCTCAAGGCTAGAGTTGGCCGTGTTTATTGAGAAAGCTTTTGAACCAAGTGGCGGAGAGCTTTGGGTATCTTCTGAGCCCATTCTTGTAATCCACGTAGTTGATGCCGAACCGGACGGTGTACCCGTCGGTCCACTCAAAATTGTCTAGCAACGACCATGCAAAATACCCTTTCACGTTCACACCATCCCTATATAACAAAGAACCAAAAAATCACGTCAAGAAAATAGGAGATTTCATGCGGAGGCAGAATTCTATTGTTCTATTCTAAAAAAGAAAAAAAAAAATCTAAAGATTTTGTTGTTGTGCCTGTAAATCCTGATTGGTGTTAATAAGTGTCAACAAATTGTTGGTGAAAAAATGACCTATGACTCTTGTTGGAAATTCACCAACGCCTTTATGAAAATTGCTATTTTTTGTATAATTAGTAAGTTAGCAACTTTTATATTGACTTAACAACTTCTATTTGCATAACTTGTTAATGCTTTGACACTTTGAATTAACGAAATCCAATATGAAATGTTTTGCCTAAATTAAAGTGACTTACCAACTTTTATCTAGTCAAATTACCAACTAATTTTTTGTTACCAACTTCAAAAGTGTAACTATCTTTTAAGATTTGAACTTTACTATTACTTTACCACTTTCATTTACCCTGATTAGAAAGTGATTACACTTTCTAACTTTTTTCATAGATTACCAACCTAAATTAGCGTACTCACCAACTTCTTGCATGAAATTACCATCCAATATCGACATAATTATCAATTCTCATTTGAGTTGTTTATCGATATTTATTGGTTTATTCAACTCCAACCTTGCTAACCATTGGGATTTGTCCCAATGGCCACCCTTTCCACATGAGAAGAGAAATATGAGGGGTTCAAATCCCTACCTTCTTAGAGAGGTTGAGGTGGGTACAATTTAATTTCGGGTATGAATTTTGACTCTCATGCCTTACAAGGAGACAAAACTAAAAGTCTTAGAGTTAGAGTAGAGCAAGACCGACCCAAAAAAAAAAAAAAAAATCCAACCTTGCTTATTATTTGCTAACATTTTATTTTCATTCATTAGCAATGCACTAACTTACCGATTTTATTTAGAAAATACCAAAATAACGATCAACTTATCTATTGTTCCTCGATTAAGTTTTCTACTGTTACCAACTTTATTGACTAGCTTGGATCATAGTGACATATCAAGAAGTTCTAATCAACTCTCGTTTGAATTCATCACAGGCATTTATGTGGTTTTAAAAAAAAAAATAGCAAATTTAAACACTCAGCAACTCTTTTTGAAAATTAACGGCTTGGGAAAAAAAATCATTTTTTCTCAGAAACGGGAGAGTAGAATCGTCTATGAGAGAGAGAGAGAGAGAGAGAGAGAGAAGAGAGAGAGAGAGAGAGATACGCACTTGATTGCTCTTAAGACGTAGGAAAGATGACGATAATAATAATCTATTCTCATGTTGTCGACTAGCTGTTGCTCAAGAGGCAGCGTTTCATTATTGAACTCATCAATGCCTGCACGCATGCGAAAGAATATCAAACACACGAAAATATCTAAATAAGAATTTTATAGGACTAAAGAGACATGCATGATAAATTTTTAAAATTCATAACACATTTCCCTTTTTTACGAGGAATCCATGTAACTTGTTTGAATGGCAAATACGAAAATATTTGAAACTAGCAAACTATATAGATCTGCTACATAATAGATAAAAGCATTTACAAAAATAATAACAAGATTATATGTGTGGTACTCTTAGGGTGGCTATTTCCACAACCTTTTTCTAACTAAATGAACATTTTATGGGTCGTTTTTTTCCCCTTTTTGAAGGAAGGAGTAAATTATTCTCTTCAAAAGGAATTGAAGTAAAACAAGATAAGAAAGTAGCAATTCACGAATGATAATTACCTAAAAATTATGTTGTTAGATATCAAAACATGCCATTCACCATTTAAAAAAAAAAAGAGTATAAAATACATGCTTAACTGAAGTTGAAGATTGATTTGGTCAATCAACTTAACAAGCATGTGTTTAGTCAAAATGGTATGGAAATAGCCACACCCCTTAACTTTGTATCTTGTCTGAGAAAATGTTACCATTTTCCGTGATGTAAATGAGAGGGTCGCTGTATTTCTTCTTCACGTACAGCAAAATACTTCGTATTCCTTTGGGATACACATATAACCAATTCGAGGCAGCCTGTCCATTCCATTAAAAGAAGTATCAGATTTATTCACCTCAATTTTGAAGTATATGGATTTCATCAACTAGAAAATAAACTATAAAAAAAAAAAAATGGCCCTTAATAGCGGTTGCAAGTTACACAGCCAAACCAGTGGATGTTCATTTCCATGTCATGAAGTACATAGCAAAAAACAGGGAAATTCCTACTACAACGGACGCTCACCTTTGGACCAATCGGGATGCCATTCCTCTCAGCTACAACAAATAAGACTAACTCATAAGGTGAAGAAAAGAAGAAATTGTTCATTAAACTTAATCAATGATCGATAATGGAATTCGTTGAAATTAATTACAATTGTAATCTTACTTGTAAGGTTGGCACGGGAATCTGTTAAGTAGCTCGGACTCGGGCCCATCAAGTGCGGAGAGTCGGCGATGTAGTTTGCGGTGTAATAGTTCAATCCGACAAAATCGATCGAGCCTTTCAACATGGCCGATTGCTCCGGCGAGAACTTGGGAAGCCTCTCTCCAACAAGAGAGCGCATGGAATGTGGGTACTCTCCATGAGTTAAAGGATCCATGTACCTGATGAACCAATTAACATAAGAGTTAATTTCTGCTTTACATACTATTCACGAATCATGATGCATCTGAAGAATCTATGTATTTAGCCCATGAAAATAACTTTCGATTCTTGAAATTGATTTAAGGACATTTCCTTAGCTCAGTCTATTTACTAAACAGATGGTGATTGATCGTACTAATTCAATTAACTCCCTACCTTATCCCGAAATGCATTATTTTTTCCATCGTACTAATCAGAATTTAGATTTTTATTTGCGGATTAGGAAAAGAGTGCCATTTGGGTATAATTAGGCCCATAATGGAAGCTTAATGAACCTCAGAAAAAAAGAGAGAGAAAAAAAAAACTGGGGACGAAGCATCTAGATATAAATAAAACCACTAATGATCAATTTGAACAATCATAAATATTGGAAAAGGGAATAAAAAAACATTTTTTAAACAAAAGGCACACTTAGGGTGTGCATGACAACGCTTCTTCGCTGGGGAAGAATTTTTTTTCAAAAATAGTTTTTTTCTATTTCTATTCCGGAGAACAATTTACGAGTAAAAGAACCCGTTTGGTAACTACACAAAATTTCTACTTTTGGAATAGAAAAAGAATATAAATGCATTTGGTAACGCAAATGATTCTTTTTTTCTATTTATTTATTTTTATTCTTGCTCATGGATCGCCGGTCGGCCGGCGGCAATCCGGCGACGGCGGCAACCGGCGACCGGCAACCGACGGCGGCGACCGGCAATGGCGGCGACCGCAACCGACACTGTTCGGTCGCCGCCGTCAATCGCCGCCGCCGGCCGCCAGCGACCGGAGGCGGCAGGCGGTTGGAGGTGGCCGCAACAAGAGAAAGGAATAAAAGAAAATTAAAATAAAATAAAGAAAATTAACTTATTTCTAGAAGTTGTTTTCGAGAACGAAGCAATTTTTTTTTTTTTTTATTTTTCTGCTCCAAATCTATTCCGGGAATAGAAAAACAACTTGGCCTTACCAAACGGGTTTATTCTTTTTTTTTGTTCCTAAGAACAAAAGAACGGAAATTCTAAGAAATAAAAACGTTACCATACACAGCCTTACCATCCAAGCATGAAATCCAGGGCTCTTGATGTAGCATTTTTGTCGTGTTTGGCATCTGAGTAAGGCACCATCCATTGAGAATTTAGCGTTATCCCTATCTTCCCCTTTTGCGATTCCTGCATATATCCAACTTTTTTATTATAACATTTCTTGGTAAGGATGTACAAAAATAAAATTATATAATTTTCTAGAAATTAACTGACCAAATTTTAGTTAGCTATCAAGAAATTCTTTTATGACAAGAAAACTCATTATTAGTAGGCACGTTACCAAATTTAGTTATCTCACATGCGTTTCTCTATCAAAATGAAGATGTTATTCAAATAATAGTCACGCCGTGTACGTTATATAACCAAGTTCCAAAAAACTTGGTTCACAAGTAAATCAACAAACGGTCCATTCGGACAGAATATTGAAGCGCAACTCACACACGAAGCATCACGTGAAGAATTCATCCGTAGAAATCCAATTTTGCAGCAACATGTGTACATAATTACTCAAAATTGATAGATTATAAGATAAATTTTAGAAACGATGAATATGAATGATAGGGACAAATAATGGAAATGCGACAACAAGACACGATTTTTAACCCTAAAGCAACAACTCCATATATGTTAACAGGGTTTTTGACCGCTCACCTGATACTTGTGCCTATACAACTTCACGGCCGTGGCATGAGCAAGAAGCTGGTTATGAGACACCAAATATGGCTCAACCCCAGAATCACCGCCCGTGCAATTCATCCTTTGCCACTCGGAGCATCGACCAGGTGCAGCAAATCCAATGGCATAGCCTCCCACACTATAACTGAATGGCTCGTTCAGTGTTATCCAATGCTTCACTCTATCCCCAAACTCCTTAAAGCACACACCCACATAATCTTGGAAGTCATCCCTGATTTCAAATATCACATTAACCCAAATACTCATACTTCTGAAAGATTTATCGAGTTATGTGCAATAGTAATATTGTGTAACATGTTAATATGGTATCATTCAAAACCTGATCAATTGCTCTCGTCTTACAGTTTATGCATTTGTTATGTGTAATGAATTAAAAAGAAAAACCAATTGCATCATACTATCACATTAACACGTTACATGACATAGACATAATCCAATCGAATTTGAGCAACTCACACGATGCGAGGACTCAAGAAACCACCATACTCGTCTTCCAAGGTTTGGGGAAGGTCCCCGTGGAATAACGTCACAAAGGGTTGAATTCCTACATCAACATCAGAAGTTAATCATCCTAAGATCAAATAGGTGTGTGAAATTAACTTGAGAGATAATCTAGGAGATCAAGCAAATACCTTGTGCTAGTAGCTCATTAATAAGGTTGTTGTAGTAGTTGATACCTTCCATGTTCACACCCCCACTCATTTTTCCTTCTGAAAGTTGCCTCAATGGCATTTTAGTGAATATACCATTTACATTGTCTTATTAACTTGGGAAACAATTGATAATGTAATCCAAAGCCATCTAGATGGCTATCGCATTTACAATAATTTTTAAAACGTCACTGATGGGTCCATTAATTTACACGAGAGAGCAAATAGAACATAAATAAAAATTGAAAGGGATAAAAGTTAATCCAGCTTACTTGGTAAAATTCTAGACCACGAGATGGAGAATCTGTAAGCATCTAAGCCCATTCCCTTCATGATTCCAACGTCTTCCTGCATCGCACTAATTTTTACAATCAATAAAATATAATTAATTGCCCTTAATAACCCTTGTTTGCTCTTACATTTGATATGATGTGACAAGAAAAAAAAAGGGGCATTCCTTTTACAAGTAACATTTAGTCAAATTAGAAATTAGTGCAAAAAAGAGTGACCTTGTACCGGTGGTAGGAGTCAACCGCAACATCTCCATTGCTTCCATCTGCTATTTTCTCTGCCATTTTTTACCAAACATTATAAATTGGATAGAAGAAAGAATGCGATGTAAAAGATTGATACACAGATCTTTCTTCTTCTTTTTTGTCAATTGTTTACTTAGCAGAAGTCTATTATAGATGAGACAATGTAAGCACGAGATATGTTATTTTCCACAAATTATCTACTTTTAATCAAATCATATCTATTGTTCATTGTGATCTCAAATATCCCACAACTTTTCACAAGAATTCTGAATTATTTGCAAAAGGGCGAAGAAATCGATTTCTCCATTCCACTCCAGTCGATTCAAGAAAGAAAGAATGAACTAATGCCCCATTCAAGTATCTCAATTGAACTACTGATAAATGGAATTTTACATAGAAATAGTATTCTTTCTTATTTCAATGATCCACGATAGAGAAGAAAGAGTTTGGGAATAGCTAAATTATGTTGCATTTGGTGTTAGTATTTATAAGCCTACGCTAGAATTGTAAAATACTACATTTCTTGTGATTTGGGAATATTTATAATCTCTTACGGACTAGAATTGAATATATATCAAGAAAACATAGCAAGGCAGGATGAAAATCATTTACCACTAATTATGTTCCAATTGGTTCCACTTGCCTAAAACAACAAACCATGCTACTTATTTTCGAAAATTATAATGAGAAGTTGCATGAATATCAAAATCTTATACATACAATGCAGATTAAGGCATAATCAGAATGTAGAGATTTTGCGACACCATTTCTAATTTATAGTCTCTAGCATTAATCTCATATATAAGATTACAGGCCCGTGCCTGTCCTATTCGTTAACTTATCTGCATTAGTATCTCAAATATGTATATGTATATATGTGTGTGTATGTTTGTGTGTGTGTGTCTATATATATATATATATATTTGGCTAAGTCAGTATATAATTATTAAAATGTCATGGTCCGCACAATTTTTGTCAACGTGAAAGGGAAGACATCGACGTGCGTACGGCGAGGGGAATCGAATGGTTCAGCATTTCTCAACACCTTATCCTAACACCTTGTATATTTTGATCCAATCCATTATAAAACAAGACATGTGGGGACAAACCCAACCACAGTTCTATGGAATTTAAATTCGGACATAGCATAAGATTTTCTAATAAAATAACAATTGCCTTGTCGTAAAAATCGATGTCTATAAATTTTAATCCTCGTTAATTGGACAATTATATTGCACACATGAAAAAAGAGATCTGACAATATTTATCGGTGAAAAAATGCGTCACTGTTTGTATGTGTGGAGGGGAGGAGATTAATGTAAGCCAGCTCACAAGAAAATAAATTAAAACAGAAATGCAAATATAAATACATAAACACACGATCAGTTTTATTTTCTTGTTATTGAAATAATAATTTGCTTATTAACAACCCCAAAAAAAAAAAAAAAACACTTTATCCCCAGGAAAAATAAAGAAAAGTGGTCCTTTCTGTGGTCGTTGAGAAAAGATATCATTATGCACAAAATAGATACCAAGTTGCAAAACGTCCAAAAATATCATTATAAAGAAATATATATTGTTTTATTTATCATCTCTCTCTCTCTCTCTCTCTCTCTCTCTCTCTCTCTCTCTCTCTTCACATTGACAATTAATTCATCCAGAAAGGATGGTTCACCTAAGAATGCTGTCTGCATCGAAACTGAAGAGCGCGCATCCTCCACCACCAAGAAAAGAAGGGGGAGAAATCAACAGAACAATTTCCAGACCAAAAGAAAGACTCCCACCAACTCATTTCACTTTCTCCTCCTCCTCAAGAACGAGAGAGATGGAAATAAAAAATAAAAATAAAAACTCTTAACAATTGGTTCACGACGATATCAAGGTCTAAACTCGTTCATGATACCAACAATTTCCTAATATAAAAAATAACTCACTAGACGAGGGTATCGAAAGCTGAGAGAGAGAGAGAGAGAGTCACCTGGATATTTGTGGGTGTAAGTGTCCCATATACTTGGCCCTCTACCACCTTCGTTTGCAGCACCTTCATACTGAACAAGAACCAAAGGCCGAGCAAGAGCCTCAAAAAATCACCGCCAAAGTCGGACTTTTCACCTCTCCCCTCAGAGAGAAGAAATTTGGGATATAAAGGAATGGTACGTAGATGAGCTGAACCTGATAAGAGGATGAGGCAGTGCCGAAGAGGAAACCAGCTGGGAAGCTGCTTCTGTTGAGCAAAGCAGTGTCGTACATGGTTGTTGCAGTAGCTCCGCTCTTGATCAGTGAGCCCAACACCACCAGCACCACGAAGCTTGTTAGGAGCATATGCCCTTGAAGACCCATTATAGCTTTCTTTTGTTAAAGCTTGCTTTGTGTCCGTTTATATACATGTGTCTCTGTGAGAGAGAGAGAGAGAGAGAGAGAGAGAGAGCTGGGCTCTAAGGGGACGCACCAACCCTATTTTCATGTCCTCACATTGATATAGGACTGTCTATTTTCTCAAGACTGAGTCTCGTGAATTAAAGTCCCCAATTAGGGGACGCACCAACCAACCCTATTCTCATGTCCTCACACTGATATAGGACTGTCTATTTTCTCAAGACTGAGTCTCGTGAGTCAAAGTCCCCAATTAATATCATTTAAGAGGAATTTTTTTCATGTGTATAAAGAGATGCTCATTTATTATCGTCAAAATCACACTTAATTTCGTGAAAATTGAATGTCCTACACCGCCTATAACTAGGTTAAGCCTTAATTAAATATCTTCAGTAATGTTTTGACAACTAATCAGCCAAATTTTAAAGGATCCGATCAAACGAACATGAAAATGCTTAGAATTTATATTACATTTATCTAAAACTAGTTAAATCGATTAGACCATTTTTTATCTGGTTTTCACTAGATGAATTACATCAACTCTCCTTTGGCTGCTCTTGGTACCTCCCTTTTCAATTCCTGCGTACGATGTACCCAAGTCATGGTCTTTTTTTTCCTTTTTCTTTTTTATTTTTTCTTTTTTTTTTGGTTACCTTGGCAGTATTCCTTTTCAAAACCGGAAATCATCGACCCTAATGCCGACGAAGCTGCACTTGGAAGCACAATATCCGCCGGAAGAAAAGATTCCCTAGGTCAAGATACGGACTTTCTCCGGTTGTCTTATATGATGACGGCAGTAGATTAGAGTTGAATGGAAAGGAGCCAAAAAGACGGCGATGTTATCATATGCGTGAGGACCAGAGCGAGTCACGAAGGCGAAGTTTCACTTAATATTCATGGTATATGCCTTTGGTCCTTACAACTTGTCCTCCTCTGGACGGCTATGAAGTCCAATGCATCAACTCAGCCAAGAACACATGCATGCGTTCTCGGGCAGAAAGGTTAGGGAAAACAAAGGGACGGTGATGGGTCCGATTGGCCCGGGTTTCCTTGAACGTGGTGAGTAGTTCGGGCGGTACATAATACCCGACTTGAGGACACCGACCCCTTAAAAATAAGAAAAGAACGTGATACGATCGTTATCTTATGGAACAAAAAATAATGATATTATTGCCTTTTTTTCTTTCTGCATTTGAATAAGTTTAGCGCTTTAGCATAGGTAAGGTAGTAACTCTACATCGGTTGGCACGTACCTCCCCCAAGAGATTTTTTGAGTTTAGAGTTTGTTTTGATGTGGTCCCTCAAAAGATAATGTTCGATTTGACCACCAAAAAATCCAGGCCAAGCCAGAACACATTTTCTTTTTTTTTTTTAACTTTTTCAATATCCTGCTAGGCAAAATATCTTGAGTCAGACATCTAATAAGTTGTGTCTCTAACCTCGTTAAACAAGCCATATCTTCCATATCAAAAGTAAGGGACTCGAGACCATTTAATCTCTTAATACTGAACCAAAAAATCATATCAAGCAAGGATTGAATCCAATATCTATGTTTTTTTTGAGATGCAAAGTTTCAATTGCCTTAATGGCTCGACTAATTTCTTGCAATAATAGTGTAGCTTAAATCTTACCTACACAACCACCCTTCCAACATAAAAAGGGGAGGTAAATGGTTCGAATCCCCACCTTCTCAGAAGGATTGGGGTGGGGACGAATTGGGAATGAAACTGCAGTATAGTACGGATTATCATCTTCAGACGAATGACTAGTTTTAAAGGACGATTCAGATCTTTGAGGACATATTGAGAGCCTGTAGGTTGGTTTTCAAAGGAAGTGGAAAGGAACAACTCCTTCTCATTGAGTTCACTTACAGCGACAGTTGCCAACAGAGTTTTCAGATGGCTCTCAGTTTCAACAGCACAGTCAGATGGTTCTTTCGAAGCAGAGCAGAGCAGAGTGTACAGAACTTCAGTTGGTCATGGTGAGATCAGAGAACAGAAAATCGCAAGTCCAGAGTTGGTTCGGAAATCAGTGATTCAGTTGCAGTTACCAGAGACAGACTTAAGGCCGCTTAGAATCGCCCACTTAGCTTCGCAGATTTTTGGTGTCGAAGACCTTTGGAATTTCAAGTAGGAAAGCATATTTTTCATGGATGTCGCCTTGATAGGGACATCATGTTTTGTTAAAAAAAGGGAAGATGAAATAGAATTTAAATCGGGATCCATCGAAATTTGGGTTCAAATGAGGATTTTGACTTTGATTGGATAAAGAAAGCAATTCGAGAAACTATCGGCACCTTTAGCCGAGTGGTACCCGGAATGAAGGAAAAAAGGGTCCAAAGTCGGGAGTTTGAATCATCGATGTGGTAGTTAACCGCTTAGTGGAAAAAGGGAAAAATAAAAAATAAAAAGAACCAAATTTTTGCAGCTTCTATCTTCGCAAAAGTGGACAAGTGTTCAGCATTTTGAATCCGTAATGGTTTGGACAAGTTGGGAAGTGATCTGCAATACCGCAGGTACAAAAAGTGCAACCGATGAAAGAGAAGATTCGATGAGACGACAGTACCCCCACCTTTGTATTTAAGAATTGGTAAAGGTTTAAATTTCGAAAACGAAATTTTTATAAGAGGGAAAGAGTAGTGACATCCCGAATTTCCAATTATATTTTCAATAAATTGAAATGGGCATTTCATCTGCGCGCATATAGTTTTTTTCCCTGAACTGATCACTCATGGGATAGCTAGTCTATCGGGCGAAGCCATTAAGAAATTCTAATGCATCGGACTCGAGAATTTGACCAGGAAACGACATTTCGACCGAGTTAATCTGCAAGGGTCATTACGGCACGCTTAAAAATCAATTAAAGACCGGAGATAGGTCGACTCGACGAGGCATGTGATCGAGTGTGGGTGATTCCACCAAATCGCACAATTCTTGTCGATCGACACCGGACCGGCTTTTACGTCGTTTGGGTACCATGTGTCCATGTTTGAAACCTTGAGATTATCCCGACAACCGAGAGTCGCCAATGTGTCAAAGATGTACATTTTGGCTTGAATTGATCAACCACGAGGTCAAATGCACGAAAATTTCTAAAAACTACCCAAAGATCATGACGTGCTAATATCGTGCCAGAGTGAAATTAACCATGAAATTGAGATCGAATTCAGAAATTGGAAGTCATGGTGTGTCACAAATCATTTTAGGAACATTGACTCATCTTCAAAGGATTTTTCATGCAAACTGAGTTTTTCGGCAAAATAATTAAAGTACGGTTAATTTGGCTCGAGAAATTAGAAGGCTCGTTTTTGGTCGTGTTTTTGGGATCTAAGTTGATTCTATGGTCAAGTGATTATGTAAATTGAAATGTGGTGACATTGGATTAATTTTATGGACTTCAATTGGATTCAATTGGAAGGAAATTGAATGAGTTGTGTTGTACAAGATTTTGGAGAATTCATGCCCCGGCGGAAAATGAAATTGGACCTATTGGGAAGATTGTGGTGGAAGATTTGGGTGAGTGAGAAGTGATGTCACATGAGGTCATGGTGGGCCATTTTGTTGGATTAAAGAAAAGAAAAAGAAAAGAAAGGGCCCATCACTTCCACCAATCACACTTCATCTTCAAGCTTGGGAAAAGAGAGAGAGGGGGGAGGGAAGAAAGCTGTGTGTGGAACCAGCAGCTCACCGGCCCGCTCGCACGCCCAGCTGGTCGCCCGCTCGCACACCGTCATCGTCATTGCCGCCGCCGCGCACCTGCCCCGTGCCGCCCGCACGCCTCGCCCGACCGGCCAAAGACCAGCGAAGCTTGCAGCACCGTCGGAGCAGCCACTCATCGCCCACGCCTCTGCTCGCCGCCCGTCGAAGCCTCCATCGCCGCCGTGAGTCGCCACCAATCACCGCACGAGCTGCCGCCGCCATTCACCGCCGGTTCACGCCCAACCAACCACCAAGCGGCCTCCATCGACCTCAAACAAAGAATCGCAAGAAATGGGTATGGCGGCGGTTTCGTGGCCCGTTTTGGCCGTCTTCCCAAGCCCAAATGCTTGGCTCACCTTCGGAAAGTCGATCCCCTCGACACCCTCGTCATTTTGGTCTGCTCAGCTCGCTAATCGGGTGAGTTTAGCCCACTAAATCTTGATTAGAGGGTTAATGATGCCTTAAGTGTGCTTAGTCTAAGTTAAGTAAGCTTAGGTGTGGTTAGATTAGTTTATTTGGTTGAGGATTAGATTATGGTGTTTAATTAAGTTAAAGTGTGTTTAGTTTAAAGTTAAGTAGGTTTATTTTAATATAAGCCTTGATGTGACATAATAGGTTTTATTTTTTATTCACTTAAATGTTTCGAAATTCCTGGAAATTTAATAATAATATTATATTCCGAAATTATTAAAATATTATTATTTATAAAAAATAGAAAAAAATTATTTATGACCACAATTACTTAGAATTTCATGCTGATCATTGCTGTGCATTTAGAATTTGAATTTGATGAATGGATGTGGCAAATTGAGTGTTGATTTCGATAAATAGGGATTTTATTCATAAAAACCCAAGTGTTGGGTTTTGTCGCGACCCGATCTCGCCGCCCCTCGAAGGTCGAAGGGGAAAGGTCGGGTTTAGAAGTACTTGATCATAAGATCGCGAGCTCTCCCAAGCTCGTACTCCGCGTGACAGCGAATTTATTTATACGATCTAGGTATTTAACAACCTAAGAATATACAGGAGTCGCCACTAGCCTTATATATTTTTTTTTTGGGGGTCGGCTAGAAAACCCAATCGAGGTTGGGAGAATTCCCTCGATTCCTACGCAACCAGATATCTAGATTCGGGGACTTGGGTTACGCTAATATAGCTATTAGCGCCCTTTCGGTACCTAACAGTATGTTGTGTTTTTCCTAACATGTCCATGCATCTCTTTTTATATTTTCGGGATTATCAATTCTAAACTAAGTGATCATGCGTGGTGGATTACTTTTATACTATTCTATTTCTAAAAGAAAAAACAATAAAAGAAATCAATAAGAGAAATTGAAAGTGCAAGACATGAAGTAAACAATCAAGAAAAGCAGTAAATCTAATCATGCAATCCTAAAGAATATGAAAGAGAAAACAACCGGGAAAGAAAAGAAACCCGCAACTCGTCGGGTTTTATACAATGCATGAAACCCGAGACATATGTCGGGAAAACAAATGGTACAAGATAATAGTCGGAATGGACATCGACTTCCATCGTCTTCACATCAAAGTCCATCTTTGGAATCCTAATCTAAACCCAATCTAAGAAAAAATGATTCCTTGCCTCATCTTATATGACTAAGACAACGCATTGAAATCGTTATTATAACGAATAGACATAGGCATCGGACATGAACATGAATCCAGCAAATTCAAGTCATGAACATGACAAAATACAATGCATGCTTAATGGTTCGTAAGGCCACCTAAACAATGTACAAAAATGTGAAACTTGCACATGACATAAGGTTGAATGCGAAAAGGTTTGGGTAAACATTTAACCCTAAATCAAAATACAAAGAAGTCACACAAGTCATTAACATTGTTACGTGACTTGTCATTAGGGGTAAAATGCATTACTATTTCAGATGCGACACATCGATTATTTCATTTAAAAAACTATCAGCAACTAGCCACAGAAAAGACAGCATGTCACAAGTAGTTTTAAGAAGACAGCATTCTCAGATTCAACATGCATATTTTTCTAAAAAAATCAAGAGCAAAAGATATATCAATTGGCTAAAACAATCTACACAAGAGCAAAGCAACAATTATAGCATACTGATATTCACAAATGGCGTGTATCATGAAAGATGTACAACTTCGGAAAGCCAAAAGGAGCTTGGAAGTCATAAATAAGAAAAGACAGCAAGATCTCCTGTGTAAAGAAGCATTTCTATGAAGTAATCAAGCAAAATTGCAATTAGTTTATGCAAGCAAATGTCCTTCAAGTCAAACAGCAGTATCTCAAATCAGATTTCAATATAACATTTAGACCAAAAGTCTCGTGATCCTGTCCATCTTTCTCTTCTGAACAAACATTTACAAAATGCGTATCACCGATAACCTCGCTATCTTTACCTATGAAAAAGTAATAGTCTCGTGCTGGCACATTCATTCCATTCGGTGTCAGAAGAACAATTACAGCAAAGCTCAATTAATACATTTGAAGTACTCTATAGGACATAGATTGCTAAACCAGCAAGCAAATGCATTTAAAAAAAAAAAAATCTTAGGTGAGTTAGTCAAGCAAACATCAGAATAGAGTAGTCAAAACAGCAAATCAACCTAAAAAAACTACTGCAGAACTGACAAATTTGATAAGTGTTTTTCGATGACCGAATGATGTCCGTTCAGGGCATGCAACATATCAAATTGAAGCTTGAAAAGTTTATTTTCTATGTCTAGAAGGGCTCGAGGTCAAAAACCTCATTTAGTACCTCGTTTCAGCCAAAACAGTGAGTCACTCATCCGAACTCGAAAATCACAGAATCTCAGCATCTAACTACAATCAATTCCAGATCATACAAACATTGATTTTAATTAGATTTGCAATGCATCCTGGCCCCGAACCTTCGTTATCGATCATGCACTTCGACACAAAAGGTTCTCGCCTCATTGGACACTATGATGATCACCAACAACATTGTATAAGGGCAATCGACCGAAGGAAACACCCATAAGAGAAACAAAATCAGCTGAAGATCAATCACCTCAAGTATATAATTTGTTGTCTTGCATTTTTTGGCACAAAAGTCCCTAACAAAAGAGATTGATATGCAAGACTAGAACAGTAACTACAAAGTTGTACATCTGCAAGAACTTAAAAATCCTATTTCTCTCCTTCAATATAGTGAGTCTCATTCAAAAGAAAACCGAGGAAAGGCAAGACATCCAAGATGCAATATATCATACCGCAAGGTCCCAGTAATGAAACTAAAGCAAGCATGAGATTCAACGAGAGAGCAACAACAATATATTCTCAAGTAGTTAGAACTCGTCCACATGCTTTTAGTTTCAAATGAGAGGTCTGTCCATAGAAATATGTTTTTATACCGAGACATCACTTCTCTGTAAGTATATGACCCCGAAAAGCTAGACCTATAATCGGCACGAAGTTTTAAACAAGCAAGCATCAAGACGATGAAGTAATTGATCAGACATAAGGATCATCAATGGTAAAACCTAATCAATATAAAGCATCCACTGATCTATTACACCAAGATTTCATTGACACAGGCTTCACACAAACATCAATATGGAATCACACCCCATTTCTCTTAGTGACTATTGCTAGTATAAACAGGGGATCAACTGTCGTTGAAGAAGTTGTACCAACCTTGAATGATTCGGCAAATGATCAAAGACCGTCGCTGCCGTCAACACTATCTGAGCCCTAAACTCCAAGTTCCTTCAGTGATCGTTCCAATGAGTCAGGTCTGGCGCACGAAGGAGCAATCGAGAGGGGAAAGCCGCTCAAACGAGAACCGAGAGAGAGAGAGAGAGAGCTGACAATCGAGTGAGCGAGCGTCAAATCTCTGAGAAAGAGTTCGAGAGCGTCCGATCGAAAACCTCCGGAACCATATTTAGCCACGAACAGAGGGAATGAACCGATTCTCCTTCCGATCAGTAACTGACTACCGAATCACAGCTGCTAGGGGTGTTGATCGGAAATGGACACGGATCCAGTCGCTTCGGCGAAGTAATACAAATCTAAACCTAGCGCACCCCGAAAGCCGTCCGGCAACTCAGCTCGGTCGAGCGCTCCAACAGAAACTGCAGATTCCAGAAGAACGAACAAACTCCGACGCCTAATCTCCGATCGCCTGCTAATGGAGGAAAACCTTTGCCTTCGACCAGTGCTCCGGAGAAAAAAATGGAGAAGAAGATCGAACCGAGCGTCGCGCTTCCAGGAATCACCGGAAAAATGATCGCCGGGAGCTTCGGAGAGAGAGACTCGCCATTGCGGAGGCCGGAGGCGATGAAATCAATCACAGACCACTACCGCCGCCGTGGGTCAAAGAAGAATTTGTCCGCCAAAGAACGACGCGAACGGTGATCGATCCCCCGTGGTTTCTCGGTTCTTCCCCTTGAATTGATTCAGCCGTCAAACCCTAGATCGCTCTCCGAGATCCAAGAGAGTGGAAGCGAGAGTTCCCCCAAGTTCCCAGAGAGAGTTCCTTTGAGAGCATATGCCAGAGACCGAATTCGAGAGCCCCCGTGTGTGAGAGAAACCCTCCCAGAGAGCGCGCGGGAGAGAGAGCCCCGTTTTCATTTCGGTTTCTTTTCTTTCCTTTTCTTTTTTGTTTTTCTTCTTTTTTTATTATTTTCTTTACATTTTTCTTTTCTTTTCTTCTTATCTTTTTTTAAAATCTTTTTGGCTATTTATTTTTTTATATTTTTGCAAAAAAAAAATGTTTAAAATGTCAACAAAAAATCGGGTGTCAACAGGTTTTGATACAAAAATTGGATTTTTAAGGATTACTATTGTAATTGGAGTATATGAATGAAATACGGAGTGTCCGGAGGTCAATATTGATTTGTCATGTGCTGGTTGAAAGACTCGGTCATAATAATGGCTAGGCCAACTGGACCTGTATTCCTTTTGGATCGCCGTCAGTGTAGTGACGAGGCTCGGGTCGCAGTAGAGGCTAGGCCAACTGGACCTATGCTCCTTCGAGAATGCCGTCGACATTGTGACGAAGCCGCGCTCCAAGGGGGGAGGCGATGTCTGGCATTAATGTCAGTAGATAGCCGAAAAGTAGGCTATGCCCTTGTGTGGCAAAGTGATTAATAATTGAAATGCGTGTTAAGTGCGATTATGATTTATATGAAAGTGATGGTGTTCCAATTGTTTAAATTCTTATTATTACTTGAGATTGTGTGATACAAATTGTGCTAATCTGCAGAAATGAATTAAGACAATGTAAGTCTTGTGTGTGATATGGCTAGGCCACTCGAGGTGTATTTTCTTTCTAATAAAGGTTTAGGGGGTTGAACTTGCTGAGACAATGTCTCACCCCATTGTGGGCCAAAATTTCAGGTCCCTAGATGGCGGTCGTGGAAGACCCGAAGCCATGGAGTCTCGGAAAGGTGAAAAACGAAGGATCGGTGAACGTGTCCGCTAGTCGGCCTTAGGATAGTTCCCCTTTTGTCGAACTAGTCTATTTTGTAGACAGATCAGGTGTTGTATTTAAACCTATGTGTTTATAATTGACTGTTTGGTATTGTGATTGATTGCCTGCTTTTCTATCCCAAGTTAAATGTTGTCGGGGATTTGTTTCGCTTCCGCATGCATAATAAAATGAATGGGTCGGCGACGTATCTTGGGATGTCGCATTTTTGATCGACCGCAAGTGGGATGTGCGCGCGCTCGGGGTTTGAGGCGTGACAGAATTTTAGCCACAACTTCCCCTAGGCTTAGCCAAATTTTGTTCCCCCGTGGGCTTGATTTGTTCAATTTTAAGCTCAAAACCGTCCACTGGCAGTCCAATATTAATGCAATTAATGAAAAATATAACCAAAAATTGAATGCACTTAAAATTATGTGTTATGTAATTTAATTATAATATTTTTGTTTAGGAATTAAAAATTAATCTCTAATTTTCAATGTAATAAATGAATAATCAGATTGTCAAATTTAGATATCAACACTCTCCATATTTATGAATGGATCTTTACTCATGAAATACTCGATAAAAACTTTCCCGTTTGACGGGGTGGGACTTATGATGTGATCAAACTCCCTATTGACACCTAATCTTTTAGAAAATAAAAAATAAAATAAAAAAATCGATTTTGAAAATCTTTCTTGTTGAAAATATATCCACATTTCAAAATTTAAAAAAATCAGTTTTTATTTGATTTTGGAGCCTTTTATTGTTGAGTGGTTAAGTGAATTTGTGCAAATATATTGGGAAATCTTCAACAACTTGGAGTTTATTTTTTTCACTATAAATGAAATACGAGGCTTCGGAACCGGGATGAAGAAATTAGCAAAAGATGTTCGCGTGATTTCATGGGGATTTTTTAACTGAGTTTTCGAAACATTCACAAAGAAGAATAGAGTATTGGGGAGAGAGAAGTCAAAAAGTTTTCTTCCCTTTTGCTGAAAAAGCAGAAGACGTGAGTGCAGAGAAGTCAGAGAGAGAGAGAGATGACGTGAGTAGATAGAAAAGTGAAAAAAAAAAAACGGAAAAGGAAAAGGGAAGAAGTCTTCTTCTTCGTAGCTTCCCCGGAGACCCCTGTTGCCGAGTCGACACCCACCGTAGCTGCCAACGCCTCCGCCACCGCTCCAACATCACCCAACACTGGCAGCAGAGTTTTCGATCACCGACGCTCATTCCCCCGTGAAGCTGCTACCACCCGACGTCTCTGCCCATCGCTCCAATGCCGCCTTGCCGTGCCACTGCGCACTGATCCGTTAGTCGCCGGTGACCTGGTGCCCAACGCCGCCGTTGCTGCTTTCCTCCGGGCGTCGCTGCTGCCCCGATCGAGTACCTTCGCCTCGAGCATCCGAGCGTCTTCGTTCGCCTGCCCTCCGTGACGCCTCGACGTCCTGCCGAGCACCGCCGGTGACCGCATCCGACTCTAGTAGCCGACGCCAGACGCTGCAACTCGAAGCTCGCAACGCCCCTCTGTCGCATCAGATCTCACCGCGCGGACCCGCGACTCGCCACCATTTGAGATCCTGATGCCCACCGACCGTGATTGTTGTTTCTCCATCTGCTGCTGCCCGAAGTAAAAGTCGAGCGACACCCGACGCTGCCGCCTCACCGCGCGACGCCTCCAGCCCCTACTCCACCTCACCGCGCGCCTCGAGCCCTGCTGCCGCTCCACGCCTCTACTCCGCCACCTACTGCTGCCGCCTCCCCTCACCGGAGTCCACTGCCAGTCCGTTCGCCGCCGATCCGCCCATCGTCGGTCCACGCCGCCCCAGCTCCGGCCACCAAGACCAACTCCTTAACGACCCATCGCAGCTCAGCCACCACCTTTGCTTCACCATTCCTCAAGTTAACCGTGTGGTAGACTAGGTAGGTTTTTTTTTTTAGATTAAGTTTATTTTGAGTATTTAGAATCATAGCTTTCTTTTTATTCTAACTTGATTTGTTTTGATTTATTATCATTACCCAGTTAGGAAATTTGTCATATTAAGCCATAATAATTAAAAATATTGACCCGCGAGACGTCAGGTCAGATTTTTGATTATTTTGACTTTTTATGGCAAAATTCATGAATTGCTTTGCATTATTGATGCCCATTAAAATGATATGTTGTTGATTTACATTGATGATTTTCTAAGTATGATACATATTTTGGTGCATTATGGTTATTTGTTTATCACATATCATGCATTATATGTCATATTTAGAACTTAGATATTTAGGTCCATACGCATTTTACATTTTAAGCAACACATTTTATTTTTTTAGAATCATATAGGATTAGGTTAATTTTCCTTTAATAAACTAAAAAAAAAAAAGAATAAAAATGTTATTTATGTTATATAGATTTCATAATGTGCACATTACATGTTGCATTTTAATTAGTGGGTCATAGTTTAATGTTTTTTAGTATTCCCATCATGTAGTCTTTTTAAATATAAAATAAAAGATAAAAAAAAACAAAAAATTTAGCATTGCATCATTACGTTACTTTTTTTTTAATAAAAATTATTCGGTCATTTACAAAAAAAATAAAAAAGAAAAAAGAAAACACAAAAGTCATTTACTTGGTTAATTAATAGGTTAGTTCATAATTAATCCCATTTCATATCATCACTTTTTAATATAGGTTGCATAAAGTCTAATTTATTAGGGTTACATCATTAAAAAATCACAAAAAGAACATGCATATAGAATTGTTATGTCATTCATCCCATATCATGAAACGCATGCATATTTAGGATTATATAAATTAGATTGCATACATATAGTTCAAATTAGGCCATATAAATTGCATCTCATATATCATTAAAGTAAAATTCATGCATATCAAATTTAAATTAAGATTACTTTTAATTAGATATCATGTCATTTAGAAAATCATGTTTAGGGCATGCA